>OZ020252.1:11645358-12007937 GCA_963971285.1 Astropecten irregularis | reverse complement strand
CAAGAGAAAGCCCCCAACGATGATACTTGTACTAATAACAAAGTTGCTCTTGTGACTACTTTCCATCCCTCTCTTCCCCCATTGCGCAGAATCACTAATGATAACCATCACATTCTTCACACCTCAGACCGTCTCCTCAGGGCTATCCCAGAAAAGCCCATCTTGGCCTACAGACGTCCCCGCAACCTCCGCAACTTGATTGTCAGGGCTGAGGTCCCACCCACTAATACCCTCAAGAAACGTTTCTATGGTTACCGGTCTACAGTCAAAACTCAGAAACTGGACACCCCAGTGGGTTTTCACTTCAATCTCCCTAACCACACAATTTCTGATATGATCTTGCAGGGCATTGAATCACTTGGCCACCGCAGGGACTTGGTCCGGCTGAGCAGGGAGAAAGTTTGGATTAAGAAATTACGCACTATTCAGCCGAACAGACTAAACCTCCAGGAAGGCAATGACTAATATTCTTGTTTGCTTATCTCCTTTTCATTCATCCACAGGTACTCTCTAATCCCCTCCCCCTTTTTGCATTCCTCTCCTGCCTCTTGCCCATCTTGATCTCCTATCCTCTAATTAACTCCTTTGTTAATCCCCCACCCCCAGCACCACTCTTTCTAACCCTTTTGTAGTCTGTTACCTTTGATCTTGCCTACCTGACCCCCACCCTTTGTCTGACCTATCTTACCCACCCTGACTCTCATACCACCCCTTCCCTTTGTCCATATCCTCTGATCCATTTTATGTATGCTTCCTTCACTTGCATGTTCATGTTTTTTTGTCATTTAGCCTTTGAGAAAGATCCTGCTAGGATCGAAACGCGTCAGGCCCTCCTAACTTTAAGCATTTGATATATTTCAGGTCATTTTGGCTGATGAGCAGTTTGCAGCAGTTTATTACTTGTATTGATATTATTTACTGATATGTTAGCAACACTATTGTCTTGTATACTCCCTGGATAATAAGGATGGTTTAAGGGGTGATATATTTCACCTGAGATAAAAATAGTGACTACCAATGCACATTATTGTTTGCTTGGCCTGATAAATGGGACTTATTGATTTAACAGCCTACATCATCTGCACGAGATGGCTGGATTGTCCCTCCATTTGGAAGGAACCCATGGTGGACAGCTCTAGCTGCAATTCTTCCAGCTCTTCTTGCACTCATCCTGATCTTTATGGATCAACAGATTACAGCAGTTATTGTCAATAGAAAGGAAAACAAGCTTAAGGTAAGAATCACCTGAGAGGGAGGGACTTTAAAGGCCCAATACAGCTCTTTTATAACAGTACAGTTAGTGCAGTGTAGTGTGATGGACTTTTTCATACTAAAACAATACCCATTTTCAAAACATTATAAAAAGAAATTGTATATTTGTAGGTATTTGATTTTTAGTCTTACGCATTCAATATCTCCCAGGCCATGTTCTGATGAAATTTCAATGCAGTCCATTCATGCATCACTGAGCAATTACTGATTGTCTGGGAAAGTCCATTTTGCTACCATTACATTTGAGTGACAATGGTGGTCATCTTAACATTCTTAGTTGTGATCCGTAAATCTCCCATCAATGTGGTCACCCACATTCACTACACACAGATCACCACTAAGATGACCACAACTGTCACTCATTTGTAATGGTAGCAAAATGGACTTTTCAAGACAATCAGTAATTGCTCGGTAATGCATGAATGAATGAATTGCATTGAAATTTGGTCAGAATATACCCAGTAAATGCAATAGACTAAAAATCAAATAGCTTAATACATACAACTTCTTCTCATAATTTTTTGAAAATGGGTATCGTTTTTTTTTTTTTGACACACTGTAGAACTGTCAGTTCTGAAAACTTTAGTGTGCTTTACAAAGATATCTTAACCTCTCACATTTAGTTGGGGGGGGGAGGAATGGATGCCCTGCAATGATTACATTTGGCAGCATGATAGAGATTTTAATTTATATTAACCTATTACTTAATTATGGCGGACTGGGTCCTGCTCCCAGTACAAATATAGGTGGGTTATGTGTAGGGTGAGATACTTCACCGTGTAAAAAGAAATATTGCTATGGAAACTGCTAGTATTATTGCAAGCTTATGGGCCAGTGGGCCTGAAGAGAATAAATGAGGTTATTACTTAATTAGAGCTCAACAATTACTCATTGCTCAATTGTTAACACTTTTCCCCATTTTTATGGGAATATCAGTAATTTAGAATAAGCATAATAAAAATAATGATTAATCACTTAAATACTCTTTATTCCATTGACTATGTTTATAAATGGACCCCAATGGCAAGGAAGGCACATCAAGCTGTATCTTGCCTCTTAAAATCGTACAGTGTAAGAGAATGGTACCTTGTATTTTTGTACATATGTTATCAAAATGTGCCTAAGAGATTAGGGGAAATGTCATAAAGGCTCAGTATCCCAAAAGCATCATTTCATACTTTTCATCATCTTTTTTTTTTCATATTGATTTGTATTTGTAACAGAAAGGTGTTGCCTATCATCTTGACCTACTAGTTGTGGGTTTGTTACTGGGTCTTTGTTCTATTCTGGGCCTTCCTTGGTTTGTAGCAGCTACTGTCTTGTCTATCAATCATGTAAGCAGTTTGAAGGTAGAGTCGGAGTGTCAAGCTCCTGGTGAGAGACCTAAGCTGATTGGCTGCAGGTAAGTTGGTTTCAGTTGAATATATGTAATATTTAACCCCCAATGGCTTTGATGGAAAAATTGTGTCGTTTTGTTAGCTGTTCTGCATACGGCGGAACAGCTGTTTTTTTCTTAATTTTTTTAGCGTTTCAGAACTTGATCAGAAAACTGTTTTTGTTCGGATATTTTTTTCTTCCTTCCTTCCTTTTCTTCTTGTCGTTCAAAATCCCATTTACTTTGTACACAATCATAGTACACCCCACTTTGGTCACTTTTAAACAGCCGATCATAACATAACTTGGTCCTATAGCCTAGATGTATGCTGAACATTTACATCATCATGACATCATCCGGTGTCACGTGACAGTGTCTTAAATTGGCAAATTTCACACATGAATTATGAACAAATTATAGGTCTGATTGGGTTGAAACTTAGCATGTACCTATGTCGGGAAGAGTTATATTGAAAACATTCTAATGACATTTCCATGAGGTCATCATGTGTAAAGTGACAGTGCTTTAAAGGGGCAAGCTTTACTCAATTTTCCCAATATTGCTTTTTTATTGACAGGGAACAACGAGTGACTGCACTAATAGTGTTTATTCTGATTGGCCTGGCAACACTCATGACATCTGTCCTTTCGGTTAGTATTTGTTGTATTATAAGAATAAAAAGAGGTTTTGTTTAACTTTAGCACATATTTTATACAAATCGAAGGGGTGGTACTTACGTTTGGTACACTCAAAAAAGGTATCAATTGGTTTTTTGTGAAAGCTTACTATGGAGGATTGTTAGTGTCAAAAGTGCCCGACATTTTGATCCTAGCAAGATCTTTCTTATTACACTAAAAAAACATGTGATTCAGTGGTGACCCATAAAGACACTCTAGTCTAAGATGACTTTTTTGTGTCATTTTAATAATGAAAAAGAAGACATATTGGTACAGTAAAACCTTGATATTGAGTGAACCTTGTATAACCCAAAAGTCCGCTTAAGTCGACGTGATGCTTTATTCCCGCCGAAAGAATAGGCTTTTGTGTACATACTTTCGAAATACATTTGAGTGTCAAAAGCCTGCTTGAGTCGAAGATTTCCTTCCGAACAATGGAAAAATCGCTGCCGAGTCAGTCTTAATCAGCCGCTAAAATGACATGAAAACTTTTCTATAAACTCTGCGGTGTCTATTTCAATGTTGCTACTTGGCTTTCACATTCCCATTGTGAATGAATGAGTCACCAATTGTGTGGAGATTGACTGCATGAGATGCACACTATGCTATGCTGGCCCCGTGTGGTACACAACAATGCTTTGACATGTAGCCTAAATGCAACCACATTGAACCCATACTTTCCCGATTCAATGCACACGTACATGTACTGCATTCGTATTTGGCCAACTTAATGTCTGGAACAAAGACTAACTCGGGGAATAGCGCACGTAGCCTAAATGCATCCGCACTGAATGCACACATTACCAGGATAATGCACGAGTACATGTCCCCCATTCACACGTAGCCAATTACGCCGGGAATAATCATATCCTGTGCGGATATGATTATGAAACACAATTTTATTTTGAAAAGTGAACAAAGAAAAATTGACTGGAGCGGGATTCGAACGGTGTGTGCGTGGTTTCATGGCTTCTGACTGCCAAACGAACAAAGATAGTTGACTATTGGGGTCACCACCAACATAGGGCTGGATGGCTCAGTTGGTAGAGCTCCTGTACGGTATTCAGGAGGTCGCCGGTTCGAATCCCGCTCCAGTCAATTTTTCTTTGTTCACTTTTCAATGACTTAAAATAACTCAGTCAGTTTCCCTTGTGGTTATTTCACGAATATATTAATTAAAAAAAAGCCGTATCCTCTTTGAGTGATCCCCCATGTGCCGTTCCCAGGTTGCAGCATTGTTGCATGTATCATTGAAACGATCCCTGGGGTGTGGCGGTGTGTGCGTGGTTTCATGGCTTCTGACTGCCAAACGAACAAAGATAGTTGACTATTGGGGTCACCACCAACATAGGGCTGGATGGCTCAGTTGGTAGAGCGCCTGTACGGTATTCAGGAGGTCGCCGGTTCGAATCCCGCTCCAGTCAATTTTTCTTTGTTCACTTTTCAATGACTTAAAATAACTCAGTCAGTTTCCCTTGTGGTTATTTCACGAATATACAATTTTATTTTATAAGAAAAAAGAAATAACAGCGCTAAATATCGGCAGAATACCAACTCTCAGGTGAGAATTGTATAAAAACTCATACAGTTTATTACTCATCATACATTACAAATTTATACCGTAATTGAAAATGAAGTGCTTGTACTTGTAATTTGTATTCGTGAAATAACCACGCGCCTGAATACCGTACAGGCGCTCTACCAACTGAGCCATCCAGCCCTATGTTGGTGGTGACCCCAATAGTCAACTATCCTTGTTCGTTTGGCAGTCAGAAGCCATGAAACCACGCACACACCGCCACACCCCAGGGATCGTTTCAATGATACACGCAACAATGCTGCAACCTGGGAACGGTACATGGGGGATCACTCGAAGAGGATACGGCTTTTTAATTATTATATTCGTGAAATAACCACAAGGGAAACTGACTGAGTTATTTTAAGTCATTGAAAAGTGAACAAAGAAAAATTGACTGTAATTTGGGCGGCATAACATGCCACTTTCATTGTGAGTCGATCCACCTATTCTATGTCCACAATTTGACTTGACTATTCAAAACATGCGTGAGTCGAAGTCTGGATGAGTCGAAGTTTACATTCATTCCCTTGGGTTTCAAGTCATCATGGTTTTACTGTAGATTGTTTGTACTCTTCAAATTAGGTCACCTTCAAAAGTTATCAGCAAACAAATATTGGTAAAATTGTTATGTCTCTTAAGGTACTGTCTGAATGCATTATGGCAAACAACCATTAGGTCATTTTGGGTGGAGGTATATTTTTTTTGTTCCCAACTCGAATATTAAATGATTTTTGGTCGGAATTTTTTTTTAAAACTGTTTAAAAATTGTGGGCGCTCTTGCCGAATGTCCCACTTTAGTACTCAAAGCTTTCCCACGATCTATTACGACCCTGACGCTTCAATCAAGCTTTGTTACGCTTTGTAAGTAAGTAAGTATAAAAGTCCATATTTATTAAAGTATGGTAGGAAAAAAGGTGCTGAGAACCTAAACTCTGTACATGTACACATGGGCGGAAATCCCTCCTCGATCATGGTGGGGGACAACCAACATAAATATACACTTCATAAGAGAGTAACTTTCAGTATACAGTGCCATGCCTATGGCCTAGCATACGCTTGCATGTTTGTGTACCGTATCGTAATGTATGGTAGGTGTGCCGATCACGAGTGTTCTCCAACTTCGAAAAATAAAACTTAGATATGAGGCTATGCATGGTAGAAGTACAGTTTTTTTGGTAACACCATGTGACACTCTTGTGTGAATATGGGGTGGCTCTGAAAAGAGCCGGTAAACTCTATGTTCCTGCCAGTGTGCTGTAGTTGCTTGCAAAAATGTATGACTTTTTTTTATCAAATAAAGTTACGACGTGGGGTCCGGGAAACTTTTGATTCTAGATGCTCTGTAGTGCATTCTAAGGCAATTCCTGGCCACTTTCCTCAGAGTTTTTTTAGCAAAAGTTAAAAAGATTTTAATCAGACTTGCATGCTAGAAGTACATAATAGGATTTTTTTGGTAACTCCATGTGACACTCTTGTGTGAGTACGTTATTTGGTCTGAAAAAAACATGATAGCTGGATGTTCCGGCCAGATTGCTGTTGAAGCCAAGTAAAGTTAGGGCGTGGGGTCCGGGGCCCGCTTAAGGGCCCCTGGAAAATTTTGATTCTAGATGCTCTGTGGTGCATTCTAAGGCAATTCCCGGCCACTTTCCTCAGACTTTTTTAGCGAAAGTTTTTGAAAGATTTTAATCAGACTTCCATTTATTTAGCACATAATTACTAAACAGAACTTAAAATAAAAGATTATAAATAAAGATTAGTACCACTACGTACTCCTATAATTCTTAATTTTCCAAACTTCTATTTTTCAGTTATTGATCTGGGTGAGTGGGTGGTTTAAGAAAACACGCAAGTTGGGGGTTTCAAAGGCATAAAAGGAGTAGTATCATACTTTAGTAGGGACAACCAAAACAGAAATGTTCACATATAAAGATGGTGCTGGTAGATACCATCACAATTGTTCTGCCTGAAATTGTTTACTTTTTATCAAGAAATTAGTAAAACAACGACAGAAAACATTTTTGATCTTAAGATCCTGTGAGGTCGCAGATTTGAATTCAGAAATATATGCCTATGGTGAAGCAAAAAATGTAAACCTCAAAATAAGAAACATATTTTGAATGAAGAAAATGCAAATGTTTTGCTTCAGCTAAAAACAATACTTGGGTGAACCAGTTAAGTTTTTAATTAAAGACACTGTATTTTATGGGCCTTGGTAGATTTCTATACTGTACTCTATTGTACTCAAATTCTGTAATTCCACAGAAAAATCATGAGATTTTTACATTCACTACAAACGTAATGACAGATGACAAATAATAAATATAAATGTACCTTAATATTTCCAAATAGGGCACCTTGTGTTTTTTATGGATGTACGATAATTCTTCGGAAATGTAGTTTGAATAAAGCAACCTCATTCAAAAAGCAGTATCATGTGAAGAATAAGTGAAGAAGTTCCGCGAAATTCCTACGACGAACGAGATTAAATCCGTCATGAGTCAATGCAAAATCGATGGATTTGAGCATGGTGCTCTAGGGAAAAAAAACGTATTTTAATGGATCAAGTGGAACGGGAGACCATTAACCAGATTTGTATATACAAAAAAAGTATATGTATGCAGACTGTATGCGGTTTAAGTCGATTGCAGTGCAGTAAACGTTACGTGTATGCATGCGGGCCGGCCATGCAGGGGCATCTCAACTGCATGTCGTCGATTTGAGTCGCATGGCAAACATGACAGTTCTAAAAATTCGCCCATGGGAATGAGCAGCGGTCAGTGCGCAGACGACAAAAAAAAGTTGCTTATCGTTAAGGGTTAAAACATGGAGGGGACAATCGACATTATGTCCCCCCATTCCAAAATCATGGGGGGGATGTATCCCCCCCGGGATTTCTGCCCATGCATGTACATGTATCAGCACCTAACAAGTGTAGCATGAGCAAGGAGGTATGAATAAAGGTAGTAGAACAAAAAGAGAAGGTTGATAAAACTGTAGCACAAAAAAACATACCATTAAAATGGGGAGGATTGATAAGTGATCCAGAACACTGTGGATTCAATTGACTTTTGATTCTGACAGAAGAAACATTTAAATGAGGAAGAGTGACAGAATAAATTATATATATTTTTGTTTTAATCAAACCGTCTAAAAGAAAAATAACAAAAGAAAACAAAAATCTTAATCCTAAAAGCCAAAAATTGTCTCCTTCCTTTCTCTCCGTGGTGTTTTTTTTTTAAGATCACGCACAATATTGTGCATGATTAAAGGTAAGTACAGGATTGGTAACATACACAAACAGAAATGTTCACAGATTTAAGTATAACTTTCAGGGTATAAAGATAGTGCTGGTAGAAACATCTGGTTAAAATATTTCCACTTGAAATGGTGCATTTATCCTGAAATTAATCAAACAAATACCAAAAACAGTTTTGATCTTTGGGTTAGATCAAAACCACTCTTTATGTTTTATAAGAAAAATTTAGTCGGGTGTTTGCTATTTTCTTGTGACTCAGATGTGTTGGTGAGGTCAAATTTTCACAGGTTTATTATTTCATGTACATGGGGCATAGGTGGGGGGGGCATAGGTGGCAAGTGGGTTAGGCACTCGCCTCTCACCAATGTGGCCCAGGTTCAATTCCGGCCTGGGTCATATGTGAGTAGAGTTTTGTGTTGGTTCTCTCCTATGCTACGAGGGTTTTTCTCCCGGTTCCCTGGTTTTCCTCCCACAAAAATCAAACACTTTCGATCCTAGGCTGTACTCTGTGATCAGATATGGGTTGATGTGCATGGCTGGCAGCTAAGGGTGCCCATGAAAGCCTGCTACTCAATCACGTTGAAGTCGCATCCTTCACAATTCAGCACCCCAGCTGTGAGTAAGGATAATCAGCCTTCCAAATTATTATTATTATTAATATTATGATGGATTAGGCAAAGTGTGAGTGCTGTCCTTTGACCTTTACCAATCAATAAATGAAATTATCATGCTTAACTTTGTTCTTGTTAGCTAATTCCTATGCCAGTGCTTTATGGTGTCTTCCTCTTCATGGGTATATCATCTCTGGCTGGAGTGCAGGTAGGCCTCATCATGTTTTGAATTTTTACATAATACTTAATTATGTTCATGTTATAAATGAAAACTTGATTTATTGGGGGATATTAAATATTGGTGTCAAGAAGGTTTTGACATTTAACTGTTGGGAATGGTATATATGCAAAACAAATTGTTTTGGAGAAAGGAACATCAGAAAAGACATAAGACATTTGTAAAAAGGCAAATATAAAAATACATGTAGTATTGTAGTTAAATTATTTCCTAAGCCAGGTCTACTTTACTTTTTTATTTACTTGTAGGTTATGATTTTGTACTGCTGATTTCATTGTAATTATTATTTTTTTTAAATAAAATTATGCAAATGAGGCTTGCCCTCCACTGACATTTATCAGCACTATATAGGCTACTTAGTGCTTTTGAGTGCACGGGAAAAATCAGATACGGCTCAGGTTGGAATGAACCCACGACCTGCTTACTAGTGCATACTTTGTGAGCCCGATTTTTGTAATTGACCCACAACTTTTCGAGAATAAAATTGATTTTCTGTGTCACTCTGCTTGCCGAAATGTCGATGTTTACCTGCTGCTTGAAGTTGTCTAGTCCGCATGCACATTATTTGATCTACCATTTTCTGGAGGGGTGCAACTTGACTCCACTGGTTCCCGCTGTTTCTGCATGGCTCTTACGTGCGCGGATACCAGTTGGGGAAACTTAATTTTTTATTGAGGCTGGCTCCTGCTTACTAGAACGGTGTGCATGTGGCATGCGTGATTTTCACTGTGATCGTCTGGATTTAAATCAATGTACACCCCTATACAAAAATACTTTGGCCGATACTAAAAATTGATGAATGCACTTTAAATCAGTCATCTTTCCTCAAGTGGAGTGGCGTAGAAAGTCAATTTTTTCTCGAAAAGTTGTGGGTCAATTACAAAAATGAGACTGCACAAGCATAACGGATGTATGAGGCTCAAGAAAAAAATAACTCAGGTGAATTCACAATCTAGGAGTCGCGGTAGGTGCTGCAATGTTTCACCAAAATTTCATCTATCAATTGTTGTTTTCAAAACCCATAGCGTTACGGCACCCCAAAAAGTAAGAGTGCTAGAAGGCTCAAGGAAGTAGCCTTCTAAATTTACCACTAGACCACTAAGCAGCATTATTGCAGCATTATTGCAACGGGTACCACAATTAATCATTGTTATTAATGATTTGTCATTGAGGTGATACAATTATGCAAATTAGGCTTTCCTTTTGCATATTCTGATTTGTTTGTTATGGAAATGACCTATGGTATTTTTCATGGTTTATCAAACCAAGTAATTTTGGTTTTGTTTACCTTTTTGGTGTATGTGATTTTTTTTCTCCAGTTTGTCGATCGCTTGCAACTGTTTTTGATGCCACCAAAGCATCAGCCAGATTACATCTATTTACGTCAGGTTGGACTAAGAAGAGTTCACATCTTTACCTTCATTCAGTTATCTTGTCTCATTATTCTCTGGGTTATCAAGTCAACTGATGCAGCTCTTGTATTTCCCATTATGGTAAGTCACAAGCCTAGTTTCATTGCTCATCCTTGATTGTAGTAATACCGAGATGTTGAAAAATGCCTTGCCATAATAATGAGCAGTGTTAGTGATTTTTTTCCCTTGAATTCTGTTCTGGTACGTAATCTATCAAGCTTTGCAGCCTAACATTTGTAGAGTCTTAAAATGTCATTTATCTTTGTTGGATCATTTGGCAGAATTAAAAAAAAAATCACACACCTCACTGGTGGGCAATTTATCTGAGGACAAGGCATTATTTGAGCATAAGAAGTCCTTCCGAGGACAAGAATGGGTTAATTTGTAAAGAACCACCCCCTGGCACACTTGGTGCAGGGTGGCCACTGGTCTCCCCTCTGAGGAAGATGTGGACTAGTCTGCTCAATCTACCTGCTACAGTTTAGCATATCCTTTGATTGTACTTTTCCTTTATTTAGCTACCCTCACTGTATATTATATGTTCTAATACTTGGAATGTCATTAACCCTCCTTGGTTAAAACCAAGGCCACTGGAATGTGCCCGTTGAGTCAGCCCTGGGTTTCAACCAGTGAACACCTATCTGTAGGTACAGTCGAACCTCATTAATTCGAGCTCTCTTAAGACGAGATCTCGGTTAAGACGAGCATATTCTGCCAGTCCCGACCGAGTTGTGTACGTTTCTACGGGGAAATATTTGCTTAATACGTGCACTGATAATATGAAAAACCTTTTAATACGAGCGTTTTTGTCTGACCCAGTTGCGTGAAAGTCATTGTAAACAACCCATTTTATACAAGGATATTTTAATCTGGCTTCTTTTGGAATCGATTTTCAGATTTCTTTGTACAGATTCAGAAAAATCCCACCACCATCAAGTTGCCGTTGTTTCATGTTGCCGAAAGCTAAATTCACCCCAGCGCTAATGCCCACTAATCCCCTCCTGTGGTTTTACCAGCGGCTTGCCCATGTGGAAAGTGTAAACAAAAAACAGACAATGTACGGCGCGTCGTATTTTATTTTTATTGAGCGTGATCCACATGTTTCTTTTTTGGCTGTCACAAAAGTCAAAACCCGACCGAGGAAAACGGCGAGGTCTTCCATTTTGTCGTTTCGTTTTCGTTAGGAGAAAAACTTCTTCTTCTTTTTTTTTCAAAAATCAAACCAAAGTCCACGCTAATTTCCAGACAATTTTACCTTGCTGATGACGTGTAAAAAGGATTTTGGTCACAACAAATTCTTCAAAGTGTAGGCAACATGTATCCGAACAAAATAATATTCCATGAACGCACCGATACGATCTGACTGCGGCCCGACCGATCGGCCGATGTTACAGCTACATGTGGTCACCATTCACGTGATCGGATATGTGGCTAAACTGCAGCATGGGTTTCGTTCATGCAATGCTTCCGCTGATTGGTCACCGTTACAACATAGCTGATTGGCTACATGGATGGGAGGGGAAAAAAAGACATGTTGGGCGGCCAAAAAAAAAACTGACATCTTTAAAAAAATAATCCGTGTCAAAAAAAAAAAACCCACCGCGAAAGAACTTATTAATTTAAGTTAATAAAGGCGCCCTCTCGTGTCCATCCAAATATCGCTGGTTCCCTGCGGTGCACAATGCTTCATACTGCACACATTGTTAGGCATTCGCAATTTTCATGTCGTTTTCGTGCCGTCATTATTTTGATTATTATATATTTATGTACTTGGTTTTTATTATTCTTACATATTGTAATGAAATCCCTTTTACATCCGTGACAATTCAACAAAATGAAATTTATCAAGCAAATTTATTAAGTATAAATTACTTCTTAAATGTAAACACGGACTTGACACGTAATGATGGGTTACCAGAGGGATAGTGCATGCTGTATGTGCAGTGTACCGCACACACGTGCATTTCGGTTGACAAAATATGGATCCCGCATAATACGAGGCCCCGCTTAATACGAGCATTTTCGGTAAGTCCCGGTGACCTCGTATTAACGAGGTTCGACTGTATTAACAAACACATATCCATACATGTAGAGACTACACATGGACGACACAATTGTCATTCTATTGGATAGAGGATAGTTGTATCATGTGAGTGGCACCTATCAGACGGAGGACAGTGCACAGAAGCAATTACATGTACTTGTTTGTACTATCAGCATTATTTGGCCTTATTTGAAGTGCCATACAGTGACTCATCAAAACGATTTACTGCCCCAAATATCATTGCTTCAGCTATGTAGGATGTCTAGTGTTTTGCTTATCTAGGGTAGAGCTTAATTGAATTCCGACATGAGTCCTAAATGTTATCCTCCAAGTTTGGATGCCACTGAACAAGCTGCCTCAATGTCACATTTGTAGGGAAGTTGCCTCAACTGGAAAAATCTGTACAGGTCTTTCTGGTCATCTCTCTTCTCTGTATTAATTCAGGGATAAAGCTTGACTCTTTGCAATGTTCAGATGCTGATAGTGCATGCAGTGCACTGGCCACAGTCTCTCCTGCTAGTGCATAGGAATAAAGCAGCTGAAATGGGATCTTGTCTGAGGCCGTGTCCGAAATGGTTGTCTTGAGATAGGTCTATGGCTATTGTCTACGGCGGCCATTTTGAAGCGCTGTCCGAAATGCTGTTTACAGCTAGATCTACGGCTACGACTTCATCAACATCTGATCTGCAAGCCAAATGCAAACAAAATGGCGAGCAATCACGCAGCTGGTTGTTAAGGGTCAACGGAAACACACAAATGTGAGTTCTTTGTTCGGTTCTGGTTTTACTGACAGAATTACTATTTTTGGAAAGTGTTCATCATATCAGCATCCATCCTAATGAATTTGATCGCCCATTGTAAACAAACATTAGCTCAATGCTGGAGATCGAGCAGATGATAATTCGATGACGTCAGAAAAATAAACTTAAAATATCACTTGAGGGCGCAATACGTAGCCGAAGCTGCCTCCTAATTCCAATGGCTAAAGTGTTCCCTAAACGTATCTGTAGCCCTAGACCATAGCTCTAGACAACCGTTTCAGACACGGCCTGAGTTGTTTGGCCAAGTCCATACTTCTTGGGACGTATTCTTGAGTTTTGTTGAACGGATGCTGCATGCATTGTGAAGGCCAGCCTAGCTGTGGTCGGGATGACCATTGTTTGCCTCTACCCTGGCGGAAAGTCACGCTGAGCAAGTTATGAACAACTCTGACTGAATATTCTGTAAGGTTGTCAGCACCAAATCATAGTAAGATTTACGAACATGCACGTCGATCGAGACCAGAAACTCATGTACTATAATACGACGCCACAACAATCGTTGTAACATGTTTTACACGCTTTTCCTACAGCACTACGCATCCATTGATCGTGCACAGTATCCACACGTGCGCAATACAGCGGCGTAGCTAGGATTTTTTTCAGCAGGGGGGCACTGGGGAGGCCTTGGAATTTTGTGGGGGGGCACCCAGAATTTTTTCAAAACTGGAAAATTTTTTAAATATGAGAAATGCGGGGGGAGGGGGGGGGGGATCCAGCGGGCGTGGGGCAACCTTTTCTTCAAGCAAAAAAAAAAAAAACAGAACAAAAAATAAAATAAAAGGGAAACAGAAAGACTCCAAAAGAACTGAAAAAGAGGGGGAAGACAAAATTAGCTACCTTTGATCGCCCCGAAACGCATCCGTCGCTATTGAATTGCTGTATTTTATTTCCACGCTCCCTGGAGAATCATGGATAAGCGCGAAGGCCTTGTGGCCGGGGTCCAGGGCCCGCTTAAGGGCCCTAGAAGCTTAGGGGTAATTATTCTTTGGTGCAATCTGAGCCTTATTTTGGAAGCAATTGTTCCAATAAATGTATTCATTTATTTATATCATTACTTCATTATTTCTTTTTAATCCAACACTCTCAAGTGGGAGAAATTCAATCTGGGGACCAGACTAACTAGCCAGACCAGACAAAATTAGCAGACGGGCTGTTTTGAAGTTCGCAACCATAAGCGCGTAAGGAAATTGCATTTTTTCACTGAAATGTTGCACGGATTTCTTCACTGTAAGGTTTTACGGACTCAGGAACATTTGCTGAAAGTAAAAAATATCATTTTGGAACAATAAGAGCTGTTAAGTTGTTTTTATTTCCTTTATAGCTATCATACCCTACAGATAACGCTTATTTTTTTTTCTATACCCACGATTTTTTGTGGGGAGGCACCTGGGGGGGCACGCCGAATTTGTGGGGAGCACGTGCCCCCCAGGCCCCCCCCCCCTCCCCGCAGCTACGCCCCTAGACAATATAGCGCTGTCATTCATTTTTTTAAATTGGAGGCTTCGGAGCTCGGGCAACCCATCTTTTTTTCAAAGCATTGCCAACTTTTCAAAGCTCTGAAAATGCACAGCACTAGTATTCGTTTAATAAAATGTATGCTAATTGCAATACACAATCACAAACAGTTTGGAAGTCAACAGGAAGTATATACATATGTAATCAATTCAATTCACATTTATTTCCAAACTTGTTAAGGATACAAGGCAAAATAAACACAAGAAAGAAATACATTTCAAGAAATAAATTTTAGACAGAAAATATGTATCATGATCCTGAACAAAAGTCACTTAGATTGTTGCACATCAGCTTCAGTTTTGTGCTTTCAAATGTTTTCTTGCACTCGAAAAAATGATTTTAAAACCATTGATTAGGCCTGCTATATGTTTATTTTGGTTACAAATCAGTTAATTCGGGAAATATAACAAGATTATTTGTAAGACAAAATAGGAGTATAAGTTTGCCGACGCTGATAAATGCTGGACCGAATAATGCACGAAAGTCATGCCCTTTACTTGGACATACGACCATAATGTCAACGGCTGGACATCACCTGACATGTACCGTGCTATCCAGACCGCAAGCACACCGAGCGCACCACAGGTATTCACCATGACTCCCCCAACTCACATTGTGCACAAGCTACCCGGCCCGACCCGCCTCCACCAGCAGCAAAGACTAGGATTGGCAACACATGTACATGTACATCCCTGCCATTGTCGGGCTCTACCCAGACGGAAAGCTACTGAGATCTCCACATACAGCTGCGCAGCCCAACAGCCATACAAGTCTGTTCCGAGCCACTGGCCTCATCCTGCTACCATCAGCGGTTACAAGCCACAAATAGACCCTCGTCCAGTGGAGAGTGCTCACCACCAGGACGTGCCCATGAAGGCTCGCAACAACTTGAGTATATACTACAGTATATAGTCATGTACAGGACTGTATACACAGTATACAGTCATGTACAAGACTGTATGCACAGACATAGGGGAATTGGTTTAGGGACAACTTGCGAAGCCATCCCATGGCGTGGGGAAAGTTTGGGACTTAAAAATGCTCTGAGCATTTAGACTAGTAATTTAGAGTATTTCAGGGGCTTTCTTGATAGTTTTTGTCGTGGAAAATAATTGAGGTTCAATCGGTATATTTAACAGCTATTTTCCAGTTGCCGTACTCTGACTGGCAAGTTTGTTGTATTAGAACATACCTCTAGAAACAAGAAAACCTTCGGAGAAAGAAGGCTAGCATGATACATCGAGAATTGGCCATCAAAAAAATTACAAAGCCGGCAAAATATACACTTCTAAAATAAAATGAGATTCTTTTCTCATATTTTTCATTCTTAATCTAGGATTTAACAACACTTACCGAGTGATTTTTTATTTGAGATAGCATATTTGGTTCATACAGTCTCCATTCAAACATAATTATAATTAAAAGAAGTATAATCATCAAATAACCACAAGGTTAACTGACTGAATGTTAAAGTCATTGAAAAGTGAACGAAGAAAAATTTACTAGAGGGGGAGTCGAACCAGCGACCTCCTGAATACCGTACAAGCGCTCTACCAACTGAGCCATCCAGCCCTACGTTGGTGGTGACCCCAATAGTCAATTATCTTTGTTCGTTTGGCAGTCAGAAGCCATGAAACCACGCACACACCACCATACCCCAAGGATCATTTCACCGATACACGCAACAATGCTGCAACCTGGGAACAGTACAAGGGGGATCACTCACTTTGTTCACTTTTCAATGACTTTAAAATTCAGTCAGCTTCCCTTGTGGTTATTTGATGATTATATTAATTAAAAAGCCGTATCCTTTTTGAGTGTGCGCATGGCTTCATGGCTTCTGATTGCCAAACGAACAAAGACAATTGACTATTGGGGTCACCATCAACGTAGGGCTGGATGGCTCAGTTGGTAGAGCGCTTGTACGGTTTTCAGGAGGTCGCTGGTTCGAATCTTGCTCCAGTCAATTTTTCTTTGTTCGCTTTTCAATTAAAAGAAATAATAATTTTAGCATAAAATTAGTTACTGTGACAAACTTTTTGTTTAATATACGAAGTATTCACTAGCAGAATAATAATTAAAACTATATAGTATTTGTCTTTATATTCAGCACTTAAATAAAAAGAGAAACGTTGAGCATAGAATTCCAAAGCCATGCTGCAGGCAAACACGTCTGAAATAGTGAATGACATTTTCAATGAATAATCTATCATGTTACAAAATCAATTAAATTCATGCAGGTGAGTCTGCTGAAACAATACTTTCCATGCATTTATTGGTTCTGTCACCACTTATCCTTTCCCTATGTCAAGCATGACACAGCACCACACTGTAGTAGCATAAAAGATAGAGCGTCGTGGCGCTCATCTTTGTTAATGGTTTGCATGCAACAAACAAATACGTAACCTTTGATCCTTGTCAAAAGTGTATTTTTGTGTGGGTGTGTTTATGCTATCTAATCCCAGTTAAAGGTTCACGCTATCCTGTGATAGTGACAGTCTTTGTTCTTAATCCTTAATCAATTTAGTCATATGTAGTCCTGTATACATGGTGATCATCAAATCGTGCATTGCGCATGAGGGCTCGGAATTTCAAACTTTGGTGCTGTACTGAGGTTAATACTATATGTAGATAGGAATTATTAACAAATGTTTCACTTCATTCTCTTGTTTATATACATGTATTTTTAAATATTTTATCATGTTGGTATTACATGTAAGGCTGCAGCGAGCCATGACAGCGTTGCTGTTCTAGTTTGTTCTTGTTACGCAGCAATATTAGCTGAAAAATGCATGCATAAAATCTGTGAAGCTGGCTGTCTCAGTCATGATTGAATGGGCATAGAAAACGCAGGTTCAACCTTCCCTCAGATATAAAGCAATTCTGTATAATGAAGAGGTATTCTACTTAAAATCCGTTCATTTTCGTAGACTGTTCAAACCCAACAATGATAAAATTATCAGATTGACGAAGGAACAAGTTTACAGGCTATTGTAACAAGAAATTGAAGAGATCCTCTTGCTTAAATTTTTATAAAACAGGAATATAATTTGGATTTTTTACTCAGGTATTGGCAGTAGCATTTATACGTAAACTGATGGACAGAATATTCACACAGCGTGAACTTGAGATGTTAGATGATGTGATGCCAGAAATTGTCAAGAGAGCCAAACATGATCATAAGAAGGCTGCAGAAGAGGAAGCTATTACAACAGGGGTAAGTTTTGATGCAGCCGAACCATTGAACCAAAGTGCCGGTTGCAATTCACAAATTATTTGATTATTTGATCATGTGTCACTAACCATTATTTGGCTTTTCCGATTTTAATCGGAAAAGGTATTGCGTTTGTTCTGATTTTTTTTTTTTTTCTTCTTCTTCTTCTTTTTCTTCTCCCCAAGTCTATGAGAATTTGTACACGATTGTTCTACGCTCCACTTTGGTCATTTTAAAACAGTCAATCTTAACCAAACTTGGTCTAAATAAAGTCCATGTAGCATAGATGTGCCCGCGTAAATTACGTCATCATGACGTCATCAGGTGTCATGTGACCAGCGATTCGAATTTAATAATCAAAATCTTTAAAAATCAACCAAAAATCAACGGTTTGAGATATTAAGTTGATTCTTTCACCAAAAGTGATTGTTAGGCAAGGTCTTTCTTTGTGACACATTAGGCCAGCCCTCAAAATAACTCCGCGGACTGTCTGCGGACTGTCCGCGGACTTCTGGCCGTTGCTATGGGGAAAGCTATTCCGCAGACTCCGCGGTGCTACTCATCCATGCGCGTCAAGTTAATGAGGCGGCCGCGCGCCCTGCGCCTTTGTTATTGTAAACATCCTGCTGAATAATTCACGATCTTTGGACGTCTTATTTTAATAACGCGAAGTCCGCGGACGTATATATTTGAATCCCAATCCTGAGATTGAAAAACGATCGACGTCGAAAAGTAGCATATGCAGTAACAGGTTTTAAAATGATATATGTATGGCACAGCGTGCTTCGAGGTAGGCCTACATGTATTCAAAAATATGTCTCGGCGGAGTAATTGGCGAAAACATAATCTCATAAGATATGCCCAAATGAAGACGAATTGTAAATGATTTTGGGGTGATTTCATTGATTGCATTGGCTGCCGTGACTTTTTCACGAAGAAACTGCATTTTTTTTGTAAACACGTGTGAAGCTTTTAATAGCAAGGAACGAGGTCCTATAAAACGTGAACAGAAATATCCCGTGCATAACGTTCATCCCCAGTGACGTTGGGAGTTTCCGATGCGTCGACGGCAATACGGGACCTACCTCCATGCTGGAACTGTCATCTTCCTGGAGCAACTCGAAGATATGGGCCTATATCTATTACTGATTCGGAGTCCTTGTTAAAATGACGAAACACAAACAAAAATCGACTGAGCCATCGAACTTCCGTTTTTGCATCAATAAAATACTTTAATTCTTTGATCAGCCAACAAACGAGAAGTTAATCAATTTATAATAAACTATGTGGAGACATTATTGTAACTCAATAAATAGCCTCCGTTAAATATTAGACATATTTTATTCATATTGTGGCCATTCTGTCTTTTGAAATGTCAGGACTGGCCTACAACTACAAATGGAGAACATTTTGAAATGAAATCCTTTTACATGTATTTCCATCATACAGTCGGCTCTAAATTAACGTTGACCCGGTAATTATTCGTATTATTTGTTCGGCCAGGTTATAATTATATTGGGTATTTTCAGCAGTCGATCAGACGATTCCTGTCGATGTCGGGTTTAGAAAGGGCATTGACTGCACCATTCGTAGATAACATAACTAACATTGAGATTATTATACATGTACATGCCATAACAGAACTCAGGTACAGTGTATATATGTGTTTTATCCAGGCCCTACATGTAAGCTTACTCAAATTTGTATAAACAATTAAACATGGTATAAAATAATGATGTACATAGTTATACATTTCCTTAGCATCTTTATCATTTTGGAGCACAACTACACAACCATATGAGCTATGTTCAAACTAACACCAAAAACATATTTTGTTAAAGTATGAAATGACTGGTCATGCTTTATCGTGAATCGTATTAATTATTTAAGGTATGGTACATTATTGGTCACATTTTCTTCTGTGATTTGAACAAGTCTGAACTGAGTAGGATCATGTCAAGATCACCAAATCAAATACAGATTTGCTGAAATTTCCCATGGTCGGCCACGTACTGTATTAGAAGTTGATGATGTGTCACACTTTATTAAAGAAAACCCGATACGTATTCTTCATTTCTGTGGCACTGGTACTACATTGACAACTTCGGCTCACGGTCATCTGCAATTATTAAAAACAATTAAATTATTAGTATTTACTGGATATATACCAAAAGGTACCAATCGTATTTATTGAAAATATTGCATGGAGTAGGCCTACTGATACTCGTAGAACAATTCTTAAATCGGAGTATTGCAACCTATATAGTGAACCTATACACATCAACATTTTACAATGTACATTACTGGGTCATTACATGTATTTAGGAATCAATGATAGAAGACAAAAGTCAAATTCAGGGCTACAAACAGACTCACCCGGCTAGATAATTTTGGCGATAAAGCTAGGCCCTATGCGAAAATGCAGTGTAGTAGTATAGGCCTACATTAATTTCCGCCCGCGCCGATCTCCATGGTAATTTTGAAAAACAGATCTTAAATAATCTACCTCTGGTAGAAACGAAGATTCATTCATGGTATTTAGCTATTTTGCATTGATTTAGTCCGCTTTTAAACCATGATATAATTGTATAACGGTACCGTATAGCATTATATTCTAGTACAGTCTGCACGTGTTGCGTTATGTGCACTTGCCACAGATTTGTATCCGTCTTGTTCCCGTTATCAATATCACTGTATCAAACACTATACTCGCAACAATAACCCGGGTAGCTGACTAAAATACGATTGCGTGCTCGTTGACATTGCGAGCTCACGGGGAAGTCCCAAATTGGAAGTCAATAAGACGACCCCCAAAATGGACAGAGCGCACGCGTGTAGCCAAGAGGGGTTACTGGTATTGATGTGCTCAACCTGAAGCCCATTATTTTAGTGATCGCGCACGTGGTGGTGTATTTTGTTGCAAATAACACAGTCGTAAGACACGGATATCTTGCCGCAACGAAAAGGAAAATTCTACCGACTGAAAGTGCATTATTTTTTCTCTTCCAAACTATTATTTCCCCGGCTGAAAATACGGTTTTTCGGGGACTTGACGATCATTTTCTCTGAGACCTGTATTATTTTTCTCTTACAAACTATTATTTTCCCGGCTGAAAAATACGTTTCTGGGGACCTGGCCGACCCGATTTTCTCTACGACCTGCTTTATTTTTCACCTCCAAACTATTATTTCCCGGCTGAAAAATACGTTTCTCACGGACCTGGCCGATCATTTTCTCTGCGACCTGCATTATTTTTCACCTCCAAACTATTATTTTCGGCTGAAAAATACGTTTTTCGGGGACTTTGCCGATCATGTTCTCTGCGACCTGCATTATTTTCCTCTTCCAAACTATTATTTCCCCGGCTGAAAAATACGTTTTTCGGTGATCATTTTGCAAACAATTTGCTTGAGTAAACAATATGAAAGTATCGGATTGCCGACAATAGATGAGTAGTTAAGCTTATGCGGAGTCCGCGGACAATTGGTACGCTTACCTCGCAAACACCACGAGCAGTTTCTGGCCAGCATTGAATTAGCATAACAAAGATGTATTGTCATACGATGTAAATGAGCCTGCTGAGCTGGCCGGTCGCCAGTAACTAGGGATTAAATTTTAGTCCGCGGACTCTGCGGACAGACCTTTTTGAGGGCTCGCCTTACTTGACCTCTGTGACCTCTACTTCAGGTCAAACAGGAAGTAGCTCCTCATTTAAAAGTGGTAAGAGCTAGGATCATGATTCTTTCACCAAAAGTGAATGTTAGGCAAGGTCTTTCTTTGTGACAAATTACTTGACCTCGGTGACCTTTACTTCCGGTCAAACCGGAAGTTGCTCCTCATTTAAAAGTGGTAAGAGCTACAATCATGATTCTTTCACGAAATATCAATGTTAGGCAAGATCTTTTTTTGTGACACATCGCTTGACCTCTGTGACCTCTACTTCCGGTCAAACTGGAAGTTGCTCCTCATTTAAAAGTTTTTAGAGCTACAATCATGAATCTTTCACTAAATATCAATGTTAGGCAAGATCATTCTTTGTGACAAATTGCTTGACCTCTGTGACCTCTACTTCCGGTCAAACAGGAAGTAGCTTGTCATTTAAAAGTGGTAAAAGCTACATTCATGATTCTTTTGCCAAATGTCAATGTTAGGGAAGGTCTTTCTAATGACACAATTCTGATTGACAAGCAATTTATATCATATGCGGAAAAGCCTTATGTGCTGTTTCAAACAGCCATAAACTCTAGTTATATTTTTGATTCTGGTATTCCATTACAGAAAACACCTCGCCTCTGTTTACCTACATTTGCATATCAGCACACATGCGCAAGAAACCTCACTGAAAGTCTCCTAAGCTGCACCTTCTGCACCCACTGCATGTCCCTGTACAAAAGCCCCTGTAGGACTAAGACTCGCACTAGTTTTTTCAGCGATGCGTGTGTGAGGGGGTCGGAGGTCGAGAGTCGGAGAATGCGCTCTCCCTCGACAGATGGTTTTTGTTTGGATTGGTTAATGATCATAACAAACCCGCTCTGATGGTACATTTGGTACTACTGATTTTATTGATTGCCTGTTTCGGTGGACGGCATGGCCAAGGCTGGTAACACAATGATGGGCAAGTTTGGGGTTCTGTGGCCTAGTGGTCTGGCGTGTCGAACCCAAAGTCTTGTGGTCAATCTACAGATTGTGGGTTCGAATCCAGCCATGGGTTAATGGTGCTTGCGTCCTTGGGCAAGATGCTTTGTCACATATTGCTCCTCTTCACCCAGGTGTTAATGGGTACCTGCGAGGGTAGTGATGGCTTTGTGGTTTGATTAGCCTCTGTGCACTGAATACGGTAGCCGGGGCTGTATGCTCCCCAGGGAGTTGAGATGGTTTCAGGAATGTAAATTATGGCCCGATGAACAGGGATAATAATAATGTACAGCGCTTTGATCTTCTTGGAAAGGCGCTTTATAAATGCCCGTTATTATTATTATTATTATTAACAACCCGACACCGCGTGAGGGTAATATGACCAGACAACGTCCTACCTATTGTACAATAGAAACACAATACAATACTTGTACACACACATGTGTACACCCACATACTGTTACATGTATTAGTATTAGTATTTATTTCTGTTAATGACACCAAGGATTCCTCAAAAGTGCCCTAGGCACTGTAGCTCGAAAGCTTGATGAAACCTTTTATGGAAAGATGATGAGAAATAGGTAGTTTTAGAGGTGGGACGAAAACCCCAGAGTAATATTCGCTGTGTAAAACCGACAGAATCAGGTAGTGACTGAAAACCAATCCACTTGTGGACCAAGCCGGTCTTGAACCCGGTCCGCCAGAGGTGACAGGTGAGGAAAGAACCACTACACCAACCTGACTCCCCACGACTGGTGCATGCTTTCTCACTATAACATTCACAATGGCGGACACTTCTAAAACTCATCAGAGATTTATAAGCTCCCGAGAAAATCTCTTATCCCCTCCAAGTCCAAGCCTGATTGGCATTCCAAGCAGGATATTCCGTAAAAGTCTACCGAATCTGAACCACAAGTTTCTACAGATAGAAATTCCCTGGGTATGATCCCTCCTGCATACCTTCGGCAGCCTATGTGAACATTTGCATGCAGTGGAGGCTGATGTTCATACAAATGCGGGATTGCAGGGCTCAGCAATCGATGCAATAGAGTCATCTGAATGCACGGTCAGCCCCGCCTGGTCACAGAGGCAAGGGGCACTACCACCACCGCCACCATCTTCATCATCATTTGAATGTTTCGACTATGATTTTCCAGCCACCTGGTTTCATACCTTGCCATTTGTGGCAGGCCCATCGGAACAATTTCAGCCTCATTTCAATCGGACTGCCGGGTCTTTTTTTCCCAACTACCCTCGTCAGCCCAAGAACAAGAACCTGGGGCCGATTTTACTAATGCTTTGCAATCATTGCAAAAGCCCAAATCCATCGCTAAACGTTAAATTGCTACGCAAAGTAGCGATTGATTTTCCGTTTAGCGATGGATTTGGGCAAAACGTTAGTGAAATCGGCCACAGGCCTTTCCAACAATACTGCCCATAAACTATACACTTCATCGGAAGAATTATCAGCATTCCGTGTGGGCCTACAACTTTGCCCCCTGAGATCATGGGTCCATTTCTCCATGCCATTTGGACCCTCATAAGCACTCCAGCCGGCCTATCGCACGTGATTTTCGGCACGATTTTAGAGCTTGTTCACGGCACTGCTCTCAATCAATGGATTGACCCTGGAACCAAACTTGATCTTCTTGTTGGCGGTTGTGGTCCCCACTGTCGCAAGTGCTGGTACCGTTCAACTTCCAAACCTCCTTCAGAGGCATCTGTCTCTTCCTATCCACCCACTGATGAGGACAGCTTCTACAGTTTCCATTCATCTGATGTTGGGAAATGAGTGCACCAAAACCTAGACTGCTCTCTTTCCCATTGTGCAGATATCATGAATGAGACCTTCAAATAGGTCTTAAGTAAACTAGGCCTGGATTAATCTATTAATCGTGATTACTTTTTGTGACGATTACTCGATTAGTTCATTTTCAACTACTTGATTAATTGTGCCAGCGCGAATTCCATGAGTAAAACTACTATTCTCAGTCATAAACCATCATACGCCTGCCTTGTGTGCATGTTGTGTGGAGCAGGACTGTGTAGCAGCTGCCTAGACTTGATGAAAAGTCATATTGGGGCATTTGTGTTTTGTCCGTCAACACCACCAAAATTCTGTTTATGTACATTGTACATCATGCATCGTCCGTATAGTGAGGCGATGTAATCTTGATTCAATAATGATCCAAGGGTGTACACGTACCGCGGTCGCGTCCCTGCATCTTGGACTTAATGAAAGATGTACACAGTGTAATGTACAAAATGTACACACACACCGTACCCCTGACGTAGTGAGTGGCTTGGCACGACGGGCACAAACAATATTACCGACTTGATTTCAAGTCTAGCAGCGACTCTACCATCCTAATCTGCCTACCGCACGTGCACCAGATGCCTGCCCAATTTTGACAGTACCACAACAACATTTGGAGACTACACTGAAATTGGCCAAGGATGAGGCATGAATGAGGGTTATACCATTTTGCTGTTTTTTTTAGATACATTAGTAATATCGTATACTATCTTGCATTTTTAATTAATAGTATTTTCCTCACTTCATAGTAATAAGATCAATGCCTCGGAAGTTAGAACTCGCTGTTGTATTAAACTTGTAAAAATCAATGCATTATGCCAGTGCAGTAACTGCAGTACAGCTATGCTTAAAACAAGGTGATCCCATCCTTGAAACAAGTATCTAAAATCTGTGTGCTTGGATGCTGTCAAAATCGCCCTCAGAGCAGCTGGCCTTTCGGCTGAAGCTACAGCCCTGGCGGCCAGAGCAGATGGGTATTCAGACAAACTTATGAAAGCCAACTTCTCCAATTCACTAAGTGGTGGCAGGAGACAGCTGTCTGTCCCCATCTTTATGATTTGATTCTTTATAAACTGCCATTGGAGATTTTCTGTCTCACCTTATTTAACTCGGGTCTTCAGACCTCTACAATCAAGGGTTACAGATCAGCCATCAGTGCCATTCACAACTGGTTCTATGACGGATCAACTCAAGCAACTCGCATCTGCTATCGGGTATGTTTATAGTACATCCCCCTATTGAGAGACCTATCCCATCCTGTGATCTAGTTTCTCTAAGGCCTCTTCCTTCCATCATGCATTTTTTGACTGCTGCAACAGCCTGACGAAGAAGCGAGCTCCATGTCCCATCGCTAAAACCTGGCCACATCCGCTGGGAGCCAGGTGGCATACATCTCATTCCACACATAGAATTCCTATAAGAAATCAGTTGGCCAGTTTCTCCCCCATGATATCTTTGTTCCAAGCTTAACAGCATTTTCATAAATGGTGGTGCCCAGTATGAGCTCTCAAATGATACATCACGCATACATCACAACCATCCAGCCACATCTTCCAGCCTCTGTGACCACAATTGTTTCTTGGCTCTTTTCCCCAAAATTTCAAGTCCTGAGACCGATAATATAGGATCGAAATCTAAAGCCCATGAGACACGCAGCATGTCAACAGCTTGGAGCCACTGTTTCCGATAAAATGGAGGCAGCATGCTGGATGAATCCATCCACTTTCACATCTTGCTGCCTAAAAGATGTGGCTAAAACAGAGGGATTCATGGGCAGACAGTCCTCCAGGATGTTGACCGATTAGCGTTCCACAAAATCCGAAAAGATTCTTACAACAACCACATATGTGGGTCATTCCATGCCAGACCAACATACTTTTTTACCTTAAGTTTTCAAATTTTTATAAAAATGGGTAATGCAACGAATATTAATGATAATGATAACATATCCACCCAGAGGGTACTCAAGACGCTTACCATTATTATCCCTGATGATCGGGCCCCACTTACATTCCTGAAACAATCTCAACTCCCTGGGGAGTATACAGCCCTGGCTACTGTTAAGCGCATGTAGGCTAATTAAGCACACAAAGCCATCTATACCCTCACAGGTACCCATTTATTCATGGGTGAAGAGAAGCAACATGTGACAACATGTGGCAGTCCCCTGCACAAATTTAATATTAATGATTTACTGCGGTACCTGCCGCGATATTGGATTCGATTCACCCTGCAGACCCCAGCTAGCTCGGTGGCCTAGCAGGTAAGGCATCTGCACTAGTAAGCAGGAGGTCGTGGGTTCGAATCCCACTTGAGCAAGCATGTGATTTTTTCTCACATGCTCTCACAAGCACTGAGCATACAGTGCTCATCCACGTTGGTGAAGGGCAAGCCTAATTTGCATATTATCTATTTCCCGACCAAAAATCATTTAGTCTACTTCACTCGTCTTACCTGTAGAGCCACTACTTATGCATATTTCCCTAGACCGTCAGGTATTCACGCTAAGAATTGATACAACAGCGCCCCCTATTGACCTACCCACAGTGCCCCGCGGCATGTATGCCACGTAAGCATCCTCTTTTCTCTTAGCGTCAGGGCGGGTAGGACGTGTTTACGTTCCATCCGTGATTTCTCGCAAAAGAGCTTTCAGTATTAAAGGTATTTTGTACCAACGTTTGTAGAGTTTTAGTAAGTATTTCTTCTGTGTATGTTTGTATTGTTGTTGTGGTGCGAGCGATCAGACAGAGCCGGTTCCGCAAATCCTGGGGTGAACAACCACTCCCCAGTGCGGTCCGTGCTCTCGTGTACGGACTCCGCCGGGTACACCCCGTTACCCGGGCGGCAGTCCCCTGCCCGTCAGCCGGTCGGTCGGAGGCACGGGCAGTTCCGTCGGCCCGGTCGGGGACCTCAGCCGGTCCCCGTCCGCGGTCAGCTCAGACGGAACAAGGAAGGTACACGTGAAAGGTGGCTCTGGCAAGGTTCCCATAAAACTAACCTCCTGTGCCAGAGCCAAACCCAAGAAGGACGGAAGTGTCTGGAAAAGAGCTGGTCCCGCAATCCTGGGGAAAACAACCATTCCCCGGGGCGGACCGCGGTGCTCTTGGTCGTGCACGGACTCCGCCGGGTACAACAACCCGGGCGGCAGTCCCCTAGTCGGCAACCCCAGCCACAACCGGCCGGGGATGCTGGCAGTTCCGTCGGTCGGGGGCCACAACCGGTCCCCGTCCGCGGCCAATTCGGAAGGCACGAAGAAAGTGAAGGGGCGCTCTGGCAAGGTTCCCGTAAAACTAACCTCCTCTGCCAGAGCCAAACCCAAGAAGGGCGGTCGCCAGGGCAAACGCGGCTCGGCCGTGTGCCCTACGCCCTCTGCACCTTCGGACCCAGTGGCGCACCCAGGGGGGGGGCTCGGGGGGCTTGAGCCCCCCCCAAGAGGGTCCCTGAAAAAAAAAAAAAAAAAAAAAAAAAAAAAAAAAGGGGGGGGGAGGGAAAGGGAGAGGAGGAATTGGGGGGGGGGGAGTCACAAAATGTTTTTTGGGAAAAATTTTTCTTTGAGCCCCCCCCAAGACAAAATCCTGGGTGCGCCGGTGTTCGGACCCGGGGTAGTCACAACCGACTGACCGCCGAGGCTCCGTGAACACGGTGCACACTGGCCTTCTCGGCACGGTGGCAAGCGCCACGCGATGTCGGGATTGGCTTTGTGTCCGATCTCCCCGACCGCGCAACGCACGCTCAGCCCTCGGGGCTCGGGGCGCCGTTGGCCGGACGGGCTGTGGACGGTGCGTGTGGCCCAGCCTGGGCCTACCCCGGACCGTCGTTCTCGCTCGTTTCGATCGGGTTCTTCGGATTTTATTGTTGCTCCGGCGTCCCGTTGACTCGGGCCGCACTGGATCCTTTCCTCGGTCTCCCCGCGGGGCTGTCCGTCGAAAGTAAGAACAATAAGAATAAAAAAAAAAAAAAAAAAATCAGACCGAAGATCGCGCGAATTTTCGCCGGGTTCGGTCAACTACGTGTTTTGATCTAGGTGGTCCCACCGCGGCAAACGCTGCGTTGGCGACGACTTGTTTTCACGGAGTGAATTTTTTGCTAAGCCCTTTTCAATCGGATGGGCACCGTGGATCGGCAGGGTGTTCCCGTGTTCCACGCTCAGTCACTCACGATCCTTGGTCGCGGTTGGGTGACTCGGGGACAAAGGAGTTTGCCGCACGCAAGCTATGCGCCGGCGTCCCCTTGAGTTTTGAGCCTACACCAGTCATTGTCTCTGGTTAAGCCATTCAGCCATAAGCCCACACCACATGTACAGGGTGTACAGTATGTGTACTCAGCCTGTCCATACTGCCGCCCAGGAATACCCCTGTTCGCCACAATCGTCTCGTCAGAGTATTTATCTGAAGACGAGAATGTGACTCCAGTGCAGTGGTTTTTCCTTTACAGAGTCCGAGCTTTGTCTCGTGCACAAAAAAATCAAAAATGACTCGTTCAATTACAGTCCCCACTGAGGAGGGACCTTCACAGTGGGACTACAGGTCATTTACGCGCAGGATCGACAGGCCCAGCGATGACCGGTGACAACTTTTTCCCGGCCATCCCATTGGTCCAGGTGTGTCAATTGAATTTCTGGGTCCATGTCCACTGCTTAATGGCATGCCAACCCGTTTCTGGAGCGCGATTATTATTGTCAACGGCGGTGATCTCTAGTTTTCTTTCTATGACAACAAAGATAAGTAGACAGCTGAATGAGAGGCACTCGGTGTCCAAGCAGCCCCTCATGGTCAAGGTCCACAGTGCGCTGGATAAGGCAGTCCCCTCCTGCCGTTGTTTGGGCGTCACCTCCTTGCTCCTCACGGAATATTGGGTTCCTGATTGTGAAGAGGAGTCAGCGATTCCTTGAACACGCTGATTGCCCTATTTTCACTGCGTCTTTTATTTCTCGTGTTCCCAAACTTGCACCTTACCCCGTCTGGACAATGTGCTAGATTCTCCATCTCGGTCAGGGCGACCGCGATAGTATCAAAGCTGAGGTCTTTTTCCCATTTGCAGGGAAGCTTGGAGACTTCAGGCTGGTTAAAGCCAAGAGTTTGAGGATGGGGTAAGCCTCAAAGTCTTCCTGCCCCGACACCCATTTTCGGCATGGGGCAGATTCAGGCCATCAGTCATGAATCCCCGATGTAGCCCACTCGGTTCTACTCGTGTTATTTTCGGTGGCCCAATAATCACCTCGTCTTGACAGCCCCAGCCTGCCGCAGGGCAACGTCAGCTGAGGCCAGGCTGTGTTTCTCCCCCGCCCGTTTTCCCGGCCGGGACGTTAATTACATTTACTCTCCCGCCTCCTGTGGGCCCCGCCGTGGGACCCGTAGGAGGCTGCCTCCAAGGACTTGCAGGGCTGGCCGGACCGTTGCGTGTTGGTCCCGATCTCCCGAGGCTACGCATGCGGGTTTTTGGCCAACCCCATTGAAAATGCTCGTTCAGCCCACTCCAGTGCTGTCCGATATAGCAGGGCGCCCCTCTATCTCTCGAGAGACTTTTAAAGTGTCCCTCCTCGAGTAAGGGGCAATTCATGTACATGTATTACCCCCAAGAGGGGCCACAGTCGGGGTTCATGTCAACCTTATTGGTTGGGACATGGCGCCCGATTCTAAACTGTTTTCTCCCAGCAGATTCTTCTGCCTTGTCGCTTTCATATAGGTACACTCGGATCTACCCTCGAGCTTACCCGATCGCCAGCATGGGGAGCAAGCCTAGTTCTGAAGGAAGCGTACCTTCTCGCTTTATCAGACTGGATCAGTTTTTAACTGCTGTTTTCAACACTTCATGACGCTCCACCTCCACATTGTAGGTGTCTGGCCGTTTGACCACACTGCGTCGCCAGAGCATGATGTTTCTCATGTACTTCGACTTGTGGCTCATAGTAAGACAGTCTTGCGTGGCCGCAGTGCCAGCTCTCAACCTTACTTGGGACCTTGTTTTTATCCCAGTGGTTCTCCCAGTCGCCAACCTCCATGCGAGTGCGGAGAAGGCTTTCCCGGCCCGAGTAGGATTGCAGCCAAATCCTTTGCCGATGCATATTCCTGTCTCCGGGCGACGATGCCCCCAGCACGAGCTTAGCTCAAGCTGCTGGGCCTTATGGCCGGTCTGATAGGCATGTTCTGCAGGCTAAGGATGAGTGTCATCCAGCTGCATCTGCTCTCCCTTTACCAGTCGAGGCCTCAACCCTTGAGCCATCGCGTGCTAGTCACGCCTTGGCCGTTCCCGCACCTTCGATTTTTGTCGGACGTCCCCAACATTGTGTCGGGCCGCGCCTTTTTGTAGGCCTCAACTATCTCTATCTGTTGCGACAGCCATGTCACTTTCTGGCTTGGGGGCTCCCATCCACCCTCGCCAGTGCAGCCCCGAGCATCGTTCGAGTCATTCAATGCTCTCCGGCTGTTCTGTCCTATCTTACGGATTGATCTGTCCCGTCCGTCGCGACGTCACATCCGTGTTTTCTTACGTGGTGCCATGGAGGGGAGACATGGTCTGCCCGGCCATGTGCACTCACTTGAACCACCTTCCATCGGTGCATACGCCTTCAGCGGCGCACCGCTTGGGAGAGGAGAAAGCCTTTGCCGATGCTCTGCTCTCTCAGGCAGGTGTATCCGGCCGACAGAGTGGTCTCTGCGCACGCAGATTGCCTTGCCTTTCCTCCGGCTATTAGATCGACCCCATGTCGATCTATTTACGCTCAGGGCTACCAGCAGCTGCTGGTCTATCTCGAGGGTCCCCATTCCCCAGGCATGTCGGATGCATGCGCTGGTGATGCGGAGGGACGGGCTGCTGGCTTATGCCTTTTTGTCCTTTCCCTCATTCCTCGCGTGGTGACCAAGCTAGAACAGGATTGTAAAGTCCTCCTCATAGCTCCCATTCTGGTTCTGCCAGTCCTGGTTTTTTCCAGACTGCCCAGCCCCCTAATGCATCGGCTGGTCTTTGTTCTGCATAGAACAGACATTCTGCTCCTGACGAGCTTGGGTTTTTTCCCCTCACCTGGCTCGGCAGGATCTCCACCTAACGTGCTGGGTGGTGTCAAGCATCCCCTTCACACGGTTAACCTTCCACAGCGAGCTGCGGTTCTTGCAGCCTGCAGCCGCAGGGCATCTACCAGGAAAGTCTATGATAGCGGTTTCCATCACCCTTCCCAAATGGTGCTGAATCTGATCTCTGCATCCCCTAAATGCTTCTGTAGGGGAGGTTGCAGATTTTCTGGTATAGCCTACCTAGTCGAAAGCGACCACGCGGCCTACACGATGAGTCATCTTTCGACCATAGCAGATGTTCACAGAGGCCCTCAGGCCCTCATTTCGTGTTGGATAATCGGGCTCTCCACTTGTTGTTCAGGGGGACGTCTGTCTCGTTCCCCTGTCGCTCAGGATTTTTGATGCATGGGACCCTTTTCAGCGTGCTGGCCACGCTTTTAAGGCCCCTGTTCGAGCCCTTTTTACCACCCCCTTACATCGGAGGCATGCCACATCCCATGGGAACCAGGTGGTGCCTGCCTTACCCCGAGGTTGGGGTTCCTTGACCAAGGATATTTGACCCCCGGATATCTTTGTCCCGGTCATCAATTCCTTCTCGCCTGTGCCGGACTACGGTTTGTGGTGCCCGGTCATGGCTCTTAAGTGGTGTATCGATTGAACCAGGTCGCTCGGAGCTGCCTATTCCTCGCTATTTATCTCATCAACCCCGCTGTATGGACTCGCTTCTCGCAACATGTTTGCTCACTGGCTAGTCTCAGCCATACCCCCATCTGCGCTTGTACTGTTGGCATGAGCCGCCAGTTCAACCCAGATGCATGAGGTCAGAACGGCTTCCACGTTTGGTGGACCATTCCCTACCTCCATGGGTGGGCCTTCTTTAGGGGTGCTTCTGTAGGTGGTATCATCCAGACAGCATGCTGGAGAACCCCAAACACCTCTACGGAGTGCTACCTGAAGGATGCTCTCTGGACAGAGGTCAGGATCGGGAGAGCAGTGCTGGAGATGGCCTCCAGAGCTGCATCCCGAGACCCGTTTTTTCCTGGGGCCTCGCAGAAATAGGCGAGTTCCCCAATTGTTCAAACATTTTCTTTGAACCCCGATGTACTCATATCATTCAATATGTCGTCCCTCGGGCTTTTTACTATCCGTATTATCCCCTTCCGCTCGTGTTAGCGCAATGGGTGCTGTTGCAACCTCATATAAATGCCCCTGGCGGGCTTGTGTTTGGTTGCTCCTTGCTAAGGCTGTTGCTTCATAAGTTTTTTGAAACTTTGATCCCTTGCCTGGCCTCCTTGCCCTGCCCTCAGTTGGGCACACAAGTTATGCCGGGGTTTGCCTTAGTTACAGTGCCCCTCTCTGTATACAATAGCATCTCGCATACCCACCGCCTTTTGCCGGTGCCAGTCTATGCATAAGTAGTGGCTCTACAGGTAAGACGAGTGAAGTAGACTCCCCCCCACAGAAGTGTGGTAGGGGTCTACGAACGAGTACTTACCTGTAGAGCGTCCCCCCCTCCTCCCCACTATTCTCGATGTTTGGGCATTCCGCCCTGAGTTCAACCGAGAAAAGAGGATGCTTACGTGGCATACATGCCGCGGGGCACTGTGGGTAGGTCAATAGGGGGCGCTGTTGTATCAATTCTTAGCGTGAATACCTGACGGTCTAGGGAAATATGCATAAGTAGTGGCTCTACAGGTAAGTACTCGTTCGTAGACCCCTACCACACTTCTGTGGGGGGGAATATTCATGATTTACTGCGGTACCCGCCGCGATATTGGATTTGATTCACCCTGCAGACCCCAGCTAGCTCGGTGGCCTAGCAGGTAAGGCATCTGCACTAGTAAGCAGGAGGTGGTGGGTTCGAATCCCACCTGAGCAAGCATGTGACTTTTTCTCGCATGCTCTCACAAGCACTGAGTATACAGTGCTCATCCACGTCGGTGAAGGGCAAGCCTAATTTGCATATTATCTATTTCCCGACCAAAAAATCATTTAATATTCATGATCTCCTATATATGGCAAACACTTCGTCACTGGTAGGCACAACGATGGTGTTTTGTAAGATTTTAATATTGAGACTTAAGCCAGTATGCGTTTAGGTTGGAGAAATAAACATTTTGCCATCTAGGCCTAACTTTAAAGCTCACAAAAAGAGAAGAAAGCAGAATCTCTTTTAAATGTTTCTGAAGTCTAAGGTCTGAGGGTCGTCTTATCTGCACGAACACTACTGAATAACAACAATGGCGCTTACACTTCCTGCTGAACTCGGCGGGTGGGGTGGTAGGCGAGGCCTAGCCTAGGCGAGTTAATAATTGTCTGTGACCAGAGATATCCACTCGATAGTTTAAGACGAGGAAATAGTGGATATAGGTCTATTGTTTGACAGGGATGATTATTAATAATTATTATTATATCTTATTATCACAAGATTGACATGTGAATCTGAGCTCGTCACCCATGTGAGTACGTAATTATTTCAGAAGACGAAAACTTTTTGCCCGAACAACAACCAATCAGCCATCTTGAGTTTACGTACTTCATTCCATAGATATATCTATGGGCCTTTACAAAACTAGGCTTGAGGCTAAGCTTGGGACTTATTACACAACCACCATTTGAAGCCAACAAAATGAAACAAAGGGATTGGGCCACGTGATGAATCAAGTAATTGAATCAAGTAAATATGGTGCAGCCATTGTATTTGGAAAGGCCATCCTCGTCCAATAAATTACAAGTTGTTTATCAGCATGACGGACTAATCTTGGATAAGATGCGTTTGGTGAAATCGGTCTCAGGGCACGTCATAGGCTAGATTGATCTTACAGCCAGGACTCGTCCGAAGTCAAAAGATCGATCCTAAAATAGGACAAGTTTCGTGAAATTGGCCCCTGGTCAAGTTATAGTACACCAACCAACTCATACGGCAACTAACTTGTACGCGACCAACTCATACGCCATTTCCAATGAAATTACTTTTCTCTGAATTTCAAGGATTCTTAATTTTGGAAGGATAAACGGGAATGTTAAGAGTTTTTCAATTTTTTCCCCCCTTAAAAATATCAATCCCCTGAAAAATGTATCCCTAGTAGTAAAAAGAAACGGTGATCCTATGAAAGAAAATCTTGTTATCTCCTTAAAAGGTAACCCCAAAAGATTATTGTACCATGTTTACAATCCTGAAAAATACCAATCCCTCAAATGAAATCTCACCAAAAAAATCCTGATAAAAAATGACCAACCCCTCAAAAACTTTGATTAAATACTTGAGTGGCATATGAGTTGGTCGGCATATGAGTTGGTTAGTGTACATGTTGGACAGCTTATGAGTTGTTTAGTGTACAGGTCGGTCGGTGTACAAGTTTAGTGCCGTAGGAGTTGATCAAACAGCGTACAAGTTCGTTGGGCGTACAAGTTTTCTTACTTCGATTAATAATGAACCCTCAGTCATGTCAGTAGGCCTACGTACATTACTTTTAAATGTAAACCTATGAGAATGATTTAGAAAATGTTTTCTTAGTATAGTTAAATCTTGTCATAAGAATTATTTGACAAGTACTGTTTCTCACTTCTTTTTGATCCCTTATATTTACAAATCCTTGTATAAAAAAGCAGTGTGTCAGGTCCATGCAACTTTTGTTATAATGAGATTCGACTGACTGAATTTCTAGTTATTGGGACAGATTTGCCTCCTGTAGAATCTTTCATGGAGAGCACTCCTTGTGCAAGCCCATCTGTTCCATGGTAACACTAGTTTCTGTCTCTGAGAGAAAAATGCTTTACAAAGAGATAGATGCACTCCGAGGTGAAAGAGATGCCGCAGTGAAAGATTTGGAGACACAAGAGAAACTTAAAAAGGCTTCTCTAACTGCAAGTTCTATTGAGGATTTCCCTGCATCAAAATACAGGACTGTCTTGGGCATCGTTTTTAACAACTTTTAACTTCATGGTGGCATTTGTTTCAAAGACACAACACAAAGTCATGGAGCCAATCAACCATTTTTTTTATTACACTGCCTAAAGGTAATATCATCAGGCGCGGTTCTAGAGTCAAAATTGTGGGTCAAATTATTTTGGGGGGGGCTAGAAGACCCAATATTTTGGGTTCTTCTAACACTCGCTTCTGCTACATGTATGTCTTATTAGGGGTCGAAAAACATGCACATTATATCTCACACATTGCGTTTTTTTATGTAATTGGCGCTTAATAACTGGAAAAATCCAGTATTTTCAAGAATTTTTTTTTTTCACTTGCATTTTTTGGGGGGAGCTAGACAAAATTTTTGGGGGCTACAGCCCCCCCTAGCCCCCCGTAGAACCGCGCCTGAATATCATACTTTGGTTTTTATCTAAGAATTGCAGTCATGAGGAAAAATATAGAGAAAGATACAGCAACAGTCATCTGTGAAATTTCCAGTCCCATAAGGTGCCCACTTTTTGAGAAAACAGTGAAAAACGCCCACGGTATTTTTAATATCTTTTCACCGATCTTTTCAAGATCGAATTGTTTTTTCTCTTGTCTTGATAAATACAGCATTTCAGGCAGAAAAACACTTGAACAATATATTTCTACCATCACCATCTTTATACCCTGTAAGTTTTAGGTAAATCTGTAAAGATAATCGGTATGCTACCAAAGTATGATAGTACCTTTAAGTTGTGAACAGCTGTTACTTTTGATTTTATTTCCTGTCACACGAATGTCCCAAAAACAATTGTTATGTGAGGTTTTGTTGGAAATTGGTTGAAACCATGCACACATATTTCTCTTTCCTTGTTCGTTGGCCAGATCCTGAGGCTGTGCATAGAACATTGCCTTCAGTCTACAGGCAGTCTTGCCCAAGATTAACGTGTATAGTACACTGTTTTGAAATGTTCATAACAGACCCAAAAACTTGAAAGCCAGGACACAAACTTACAGTAATTATAAGAAACGTAGCACTGTTAAATGCTTCAGGGGGTGTGCTCCCTTGGGAGCCATTTCATTTATATGAACAGCATGGGGTGGACAAGTCAGTGACTTGGAGTTAATTATGAAGTCAGGATTTTTTAATCCAAATGTTCACCTCCCAGGTGACCAGGTTTTAGCAGACCGTGGCTTTCTCACCCAGGAAGATAATGCAGTACAACTAGATGTAGAATTCCTCATACCCACTTTCACAAAGGGGAAGAAACAGCTTTCTGCGAATAAAGTTGAAGTTTCGCACAAACTAGCTTCACTGAGAATTAACATAAAAGAGTTATTGGTTTATTGAAAAACAGATTCACCATTCTGCAAGGACCACTTCTGATAACATTAATCAAATCTATCAAGGACAAGTTCTTGACATTGCCCATATTGATAAAAATGTCATAGTGGGTGCCTGCTTGGTGAATTTGGGAGATGACATTTTATAAAGGTGTTAAAACCCCTTCCAGGCGGGAAGCATGTATTGATGTTCAGCTTATGGCAAATTATTTGATGTGATTTACAGATTTCCTTTTTTTATGGACAGACGGTACCTGAGACAGATAAAAAAATAAAAGCACATTGTTATTTTAGACACAATTCAGTTTGGGGTTCAGGAGTCCTTTATATTTCCTTTAATTTGTTTATAATTATAATTTATGTATTTTGTATCTGTGACAGGATTAAAAACCAAATTTGCCAGACGGTATACACAACAGTGCATTTCATCACTGGAATAATTCACTATGGAGTTGTTTTTTAAACTCACAAGCATCAATCCTTAATGGCGAAATCCCTTTTTCACATATACAAAAGAAACTACCTATTAACATTTTAATCACAATAACTTAAACTATAAATGCCGGTAAGTCTTATAACTTGACAAGCTTAAATTTTTTCCATCTCAACCGTCATTACAACAATCAGATTAAAGTTAGGTGCAAACATCGCAATGCTCAACTGTAATGAAGTGTTTTTGTTTTTGTGGGGAAATAACGCCTACCCAGAGGAAAATCCTGAATGCCAGGAAAGAAACAAACAAAACAGGGGCGGTGGGTGGGGAAGTATATGTAATCGTATGTAATGACCAATATTTGCTGGTATTTAATGATATATATAAAAAGACTAACGTGCAAAATGTGAATGGCAAGATGTCAACGAAGTTTTGAGTCACGCACTCGGACATTACATGTACATGCACATGTACATCCACATGTTCATGTACATGTACATATATGTCATACACAGTGAATTACGTACGTACAGTGAATGGGGAATTGAGCGTCATACATGTATGTTTTGTACATGACCATATTTTCACGTTATCTGTGACCATGTCTCAATGTAGAAATTGGTTTAACCCATTTTAGTTGCATGGTTATAATAGAGCCCCTGTCATTCAGTTGGACATATGATGATATAATTATGATGACGTTGGAGAACCTGAGTGCTTTTGAGGATACATCATTATGCAAATGACACAAAATCATTTTGCGAATACAAAATCATTAGCGTAAAACAACATCATAAGCTAATACAACATCATTAGCCAATACAAAATCATTTGCGAATACAAATTCATTTGCAAATAGAAAATCATTAGCGAATACAAAATCATTTGCGAATACAAAATCATTTAATGCGACTACGTAATCATTTTGCGTATTAATTTGTCGAAGACGATATCATTTGCTAATACGCAAAATGATTTTGTATTCGTTATAATGATGATCTTCTTAGACTTTCTTGAAGGTGATATCATGATGCGAATACAAAATCATTTGCGAATACGAATATATGCAAATACAAAATCATTTATGAATACAAAATCATTTTGGGTAATCGCATATCGTCTACGACAAATGATTGCGTGAAGACGATATCTTTTGTGAATACGAAATCATTTGCGAATACAAATCATTTGGAGAACATGATTGCATGAAACATATTTGCTTCCATAATGAAATTCAGTCTTAAACTGATTGCAACGTATAGAAAAAGACGCCTACGAAGTCCAGGGCAAAGGACGTGACATTTACTTGTTTCATGTGTAAAACTGCGCTGAACGAATTGCCACGTACAAAAAGACAAACTTGATGGATCATTCCAGTTTTTCCATCTAACTCTTCCCAAGTATTATAGTTTGATATAATTAACACGACCCATTGATAGCATTTCGATTAAGATTTGGTGCTGGTATTTAATGATATATAAAAGGACTTACGTGCAAACTATGGCAAGTTGTAAACAACGTTTTGTGTCACGCAATCGGACATGTGCATTTTATGTTATACACAGTGAATTGCGTACGTAGGCCTACATGTACATGTACACTGTACATAGTGTATGGGAAATTGATTGAGCTTCATGTGTTTGGTACAACGACCATGTTCACCTAATCTGTGTACAAAGTGAACGGGCAATAACATATTTTTTTTAAAATCATATCAAATCAAGTTTTGACGTCATGATGATGAAAAGTTTCGGGAGACAACTACCCTATATGGACTTCATTGAGACCAAGTTTGGTTAAGATCGGCTGTTTAAAAGTAACCAAAGTGCCGCGCAGAAAAATCTGTGTACAAAGTCTATAGGCCACAGAACAAACTCAAATGCAATACTAGAGATTGTGTCTGTTGAAAACAGAACACAAGGCTTTTCCGTTTCCGTTTTTATTGAAAAAATTGTCATAACCTTATACACACAAAAAGACAGTTGATTATGATCTTATGTTTTATACATTTGAAGTGTGCACCTTTAATCATAAACTCACATGAATTGGTTGTATTTGTGTCTCAAAGAAAGACCTTGCCTAACATCGACTTTCGACAAAAGAATCATGATCCTAGCCCTTACCACTTTTAAATTAGGAGCTACTTCCTGTTTGACCGGAAGTAGAGGTCACAGAGGTCAAACAATGTGTCACAAAGAAAGAGCTTGCCTAACATTGATATTTGGTGAAAGAATCATGATCCTAGCTCTTACCACTTTTAAATGAGGAGCTACTTCCTGTTTGACCGGAAGTAGAGGTCACAGAGGTCAAGCAATGTGTCACAAATGGAAGACCTTGCCTAACATTGTCTATTGGTGAAAGAATCAAGATCATAGCTCTTACCACTTTTAAATGAGGAGCTACTTCCTGTTTGACCGGAAGTAGAGGTCACAGAGGTCAAGCAATGTGTAACAAATTAAAGACCTTGCCTAACATTGTCTATTGGTGAAAGAATCATGATCATAGCTCTTACCACTTTTAAATGAGGAGCTACTTCCTGTTTGACCGGAAGTAGAGGTCACAGAGGTCAAGCAATGTGTAACAAATGAAAGACCTTGCCTAACATTGTCTATTGGTGAAAGAATCATGATCATAGCTCTTACCACTTTTAAATGAGGAGCTACTTCCTGTTTGACCGGAAGTAGATGTCACAGAGGTCAAGCAATGTGTCACAAAGAAAGACCCTGCCTAACAATCACTATTGGTGAAAGAATGAACTTAATATCTCAAACCGTTGATTTTTTGTTGATTTTTGAAGATTTTGATTATTAAATTTGAATTGCTTGTCACATGCCACCTGATGACGTCACAATGACGAAAAGTTTCGGGAGACAACTACCCTATATGGACTTCCTTCAGACCAAGTTTGGTTAAAATTGGCAATTTAAAAGTAGCCAAAGTGCCATCCAGAAAAAGTCTATGGTAACTCAAACGACAAGAAGAAGAAGAAGAAGAAGAAACTAGAGATTGTGTCTGTTGAAAACAGAACACATGGCTTTTCCGCATATGATATAGAATATTTCTCAAATTAAATACACATCGCTGATGTTGTTTGATTCAGCAAATAAATGATAATCGTCTTCGGGAAATGATTTCTCGTTTTAATCAAAAGAGGGCGTTATTAAAAACCGTGCGCTCGGAAAACTGAATCCTGCATTACGGGTGCAGCCAAGTAAATACATGTAGTGGCAAAATGGGTCCGCCGAGCTCATGAATAAAAGTTAAGCACTCAATATATTTGAAATAAGAGAGTTGTGAGAGCTATGAAAATGAAGGATTGAAGAAATACGGCACTGGACCTCCTGCCCGGTCTCTGGGCTTCCATTTGTGACCATTTTTGATGCAATTGGGTGAGAAAGTGGGTCTATTTCAGCCGCTTTGCAGAGGGATGGTTTTTTTTGTGAAAATGGCTTCTTTGACTGGAGTGATCCATACCTTGTTTTAGGGGTGGTCAGCTGAGAATGAGTATAACTCAAAATTCAACGGTCACCCTACCATAAAATGAACAGAAAATGAAAGGTTACATGTTCATCATCATTTTTCTGTGCAACTTGAACAGCTGTGAGAGTTCTGTATATTTTTTAACGATTTTTGAAGTTTGGGGATTTATCACTGTTGTCCGCGGGAGTTTATTTACTTGGGTGCAACCTTACGTATTGAAATTGGTATAAGTAGATTGCTGCGCGTGCGTGGTTGTCTGGTCAAAACACGGCTCCAAATCAGCATTTACGCTGCTTTGCTGGCAACTATGATAAGGAAGTAAATGAAAAAACGGCATATATAATCCAGGCAATCAAACATCTGAACGCGCCTTGTATTTATGTTGTTTAAATCGTATGTTTTATTTAATGACCAATATTTTCACGTACTCAGAGCAACCTACATGGAGAGCATTTCGATTAAGATTTGGTGCTGGTATTTATGCCTAGGTCACATTTGCTCACATTTGCCGCGGCCGCCGTGGATTCTAAAATATCTACGGCCAGTAACAATTATAGGGTCGCCGCAGTATTTCCACGGTAAAACACTGTAGCAGTCACATTGTTAGGGTTGCCGCACGGCGTATTTTTAATTTATGGGGAGAAAAAACCTGCGGCTGCCGTCACATCCTTTAAAGTGATGACGCACGGTCGCCTTAGGGTGACCCTGCGGCGGCCGTTGACAAAATGGAAGACGCAAGCTTGCTGCAAAGCGCCCGCAGCATACAATAAGTATTATAATGAGGGGTTTGCCATACACATAAATATTTTCCACGATGGTCATTTCATTGCAAAGTTTCCAAAGTGTTACGGATAGCGTGCGTCGAGCGTACGGGAACTGAAAAACCGTTCTACGGGATGGCTACGGCGGGTCGAATTGCCACGGCGAACGTACAAATGAAAAGAGTTATAACTCCGCGCTATAACTCTACGGCCACCCCTACGGTCTGTAAAAATTAGGGATGTGCCGTAAGGCAACCCTGAGGCCGCCGCAGATTTTCGGCGGCCGCCGCACGTTTCTCTCGATTTTGGGTACAAACGGCCGCCGTACGCTAGCCGTATAGCAAATGTGACCGAGGTATTAATGATATATAAAAGGAATTACGTGCAAACTATGGCAAGTTGTAAACGACGTTTTGTGTCACGGAATCGGACATGTGCATTGTATGTTATACACAGTGAATTGCGTACGTAGGCCTACATGTACACTGTACATAGTGTATGGGAAATTGATCGAGCTTTATGTTTTGTACAACGACCACGTTCACGTAATCTGTGTACAAAGTGAACGGGCTATAAAATATTTTTAAAAAATCATATAAAATCAAGTTTTGACGTCATGATGGTGAAAAGTTTCGGGGCACAACTACTCTATATGGACTTCATTCAGACCAAGTTTGGTTAAGATCGGCTGTTTTAAAGTAACCAAAGTGCCGCGCAGAAAAATCTGTGTACAAAGTCTATGGGCCGCAGAACAAACTCAAAAAAAATACTAGAGTTTATGGCTGTTAGAAACAGCACATAAGGCTTTTCCGCATATGTTATAAAAAGCCTTTTTAATATGATGCTACTTCAGAAATTTTAATTCTCATTCTTACTACTTTTTAAATAAGGAGCTTCTTCTAGGGTTTGTTAATTCTTAATTGGCATATAAAGTTTGCCCCTTTAAATCCCTGTCACGTGACACACAATTTTTACAGAGGGCCTTTTAACAAAAATATAAACTCTTCCCGACTAAGATACATACCAAGTTTCAACCCAATTGCACCTAGGGTTAATTTATTAATGATTTGTAAAGTTTGCCCCTTTAAGGCGTTGTCACGTGACACTCGATGACGTCACAATGAAGTCATTGCAAGTTTCCGATATAACACTTCCCGACTTAGACACATACCAAGTTTCAACCCAATCGGACCTAGGGTTCGTTTATAATTGATGTGTGAAGTTTGCCCATTTAAGACGTTGTCACGTGACACACGATGATGTCATGATGACGTTATTGTAATTTTTCGTTTTAACACTTCCCGACTTAGATACATACAAAGTTTCAACCCAATCGGGCCTAGGGTTCGTTTATAATTGATGTGTGAAAATTTGCCCCTTTAAGGCATTGTCACGTGACACTCGATGACGTCATGATGACGAAAAGTTTCGGGAGACAACTACCCTATAAGGACTTCCTTCAGACCAAGTTTGGTTTAGATCGACTGATTCAAAGTGACCAAAGTGGGGTCCAGAAAACCCCTGTGTTAAGTCTATGGGATTTTTGAAGGAAGAAGAAGAGGAAGAAGAAGAAAAAAAAAAAACAGAACAAAAACAAAGGCTTTTCGCTTGCGCGAAAAAGCCAACTAGAAATTGTGTCTGTTGAAAACAGAACACAAGTCTTTTCCGTTTCCGTTTTTATTGAAAAAATTGTCATAACCTTATACACACAAAAAGACAGTTGATTATGATCTTATGTTTTATACATTTGAAGTGTGCACCTTTAATCATAAACTCACATGGATTGGTCGTATTTGTGCCACAAAGAAAGACCTTGCCTAACATCGACTTTCGACAAAAGAATCATGATCCTAGCCCTTACCACTTTTTAATTAGGAGCTACTTCCTATTTGACCGGAAGTAGAGGTCACAGAGGTCAAACAATGTGTCACAAAGAAAGAGCTTGCCTAACATTGATATTTGGTGAAAGACTCATGATCCTAGCTCTTACCACTTTTAAATGAGGAGCTACTTCCTGTTTGACCGGAAGTAGAGGTCACAGAGGTCAAGCAATGTGTCACAAATGGAAGACCTTGCCTAACATTGTCTATTGGAGAAAGAATCAAGATCATAGCTCTTACCACTTTTAAATGAGGAGCTACTTCCTGTTTGACCGGAAGTAGAGGTCACAGAGGTCAAGCAATGTGTCACAAATGAAAGACCTTGCCTAACATTGTCTATTGGTGAAAGAATCATGATCATAGCTCTTACCACTTTTAAATGAGGAGCTACTTCCTGTTTGACCGGAAGTAGAGGTCACAGAGGTCAAGCAATGTGTCACAAATGAAAGACCTTGCCTAACATTGTCTATTGGTGAAGGAATCATGATCATAGCTCTTACCACTTTTAAATGAGGAGCTACTTCCTGTTTGACCGGAAGTAGAGGTCACAGAGGTCAATCAATGTGTAACAAATGAAAGACCTTGCCTAACATTGTCTATTGGTGAAAGAATCATGATCATAGCTCTTACCACTTTTAAATGAGGAGCTACTTCCTGTTTGCCCTGTACAAGTCAATGGGCTATAGCGTGAAAAATATTGTAAAAAATCATAAAAAAAAAAAAAATGACGCTGTCTTGACGTAACTTCAGAATTAAAATCCCGAACCTCCAATCCACCAATGTACCAATTTTCAAGGCGATCGGCCGTCCCTACTATGTGTTATAAAAATCACATTTTTTATGACGTCATGATGACGTCACCGAATTTTTGTCTATGCAGTGTTCATCTATGGTGTATGCTGAAGAATTATCAAAAAGAAATTCAAAGATATCTTGTTTCGTTTACAAGATATCGTTAAAAGAATTTTAATGACCCAAAACTTCAATAAATCATAAAAAATCAAGGAATGACGTCATGATGACGTCATTGAAATTTTTCGATATAACACTTCCCGACTTAGATACATACCAAGTTTCAACTCAATCGGACTTAGGGTTCGTTCATAATTGATGTCTGAAGTTTGCCCCTTTAAGACACTGTCACGTGACACCTGATGACGTCATGATGACGAAAAGTTTCGGGACACTTTGACGCTATAGGGACTTTGTTTTGACCAAGTTTGGTTAAGATCGGCTGTTTAAAAATGGCCAAAGTGGGGTCTAGAATGCCCCTGTGCTTTGTCTATAGGAATTCCAACGACAAGAAGAAGAAGAAGAAGAAACTAGAGATTGTGTCTGTTGAAAACAGAACACAAGTCTTTTCCGTTTCCGTTTTTATTGAAAAAATTGTCATAACCTTATACACACAAAAAGACAGTTGATTATGATCTTATGTTTTATACATTTGAAGTGTGCACCTTTAATCATAAACTCACATGGATTGGTCGTATTTGTGCCACAAAGAAAGACCTTGCCTAACATCGACTTTGGACAAAAGAATCATGATCCTAGCCCTTACCACTTTTAAATTAGGAGCTACTTCCTGTTTGACCGGAAGTAGAGGTCACAGAGGTCAAACAATGTGTCACAAAGAAAGAGCTTGCCTAACATTGATATTTGGTGAAAGACTCATGATCCTAGCTCTTACCACTTTTAAATGAGGAGCTACTTCCTGTTTGACCGGAAGTAGAGGTCACAGAGGTCAAGCAATGTGTCACAAATGGAAGACCTTGCCTAACATTGTCTATTGGAGAAAGAATCAAGATCATAGCTCTTACCACTTTTAAATGAGGAGCTACTTCCTGTTTGACCGGAAGTAGAGGTCACAGAGGTCAAGCATTGTGTCACAAATGAAAGACCTTGCCTAACATTGTCTATTGGTGAAAGAATCAAGATCATAGCTCTTACCACTTTTAAATGAGGAGCTACTTCCTGTTTGACCGGAAGTAGAGGTCACAGAGGTCAAGCAATGTGTCACAAATGAAAGACCTTGCCTAACATTGTCTATTGGTGAAAGAATCATGATCATAGCTCTTACCACTTTTAAATGAGGAGCTACTTCCTGTTTGACCGGAAGTAGAGGTCACAGAGGTCAAGCAATGTGTCACAAATGAAAGACCTTGCCTAACATTGTCTATTGGTGAAGGAATCATGATCATAGCTCTTACCACTTTTAAATGAGGAGCTACTTCCTGTTTGACCGGAAGTAGAGGTCACAGAGGTCAATCAATGTGTAACAAATGAAAGACCTTGCCTAACATTGTCTATTGGTGAAAGAATCATGATCATAGCTCTTACCACTTTTAAATGAGGAGCTACTTCCTGTTTGACCGGAAGTAGAGGTCACAGAGGTCAAGCAATGTGTCACAAAGAAAGACCCTGCCTAACAATCACTATTGGTGAAAGAATGAACTTAATATCTCAAACCGTTGATTTTTTGTTGATTTTTGAAGATTTTGATTATTAAATTTGAATTGCTTGTCACATGACACCTGATGACGTCACAATGACGAAAAGTTTCGGGAGACAACTACCCTATATGGACTTTCTTCAGACCAAGTTTGGTTAAAATCGGCAATTTAAAAGTAGCCAAAGTGCCATCCAGAAAAAGTCTATGGTAACTCAAACGACAAGAAGAAGAAGAAGAAGAAAAAGAAAAAAAATCAGAACAAAAACAATACCTTTTCCGTTGAACACGGAAAAGCCAACTAGAGTTTATGGCTGTTGGAAACAGCACATAAGGCTTTTCCGCATATTATATAATTAAATGCTTTATTAATAAGATGCTACTTCAGGTTTTTGATTCTCGTTCTTACCTCTTTTAAATGGGTTGTTTCTTCTGGAGTATGTTCAAACTTAATTGGCATAATAAAGTTTGCCACCTTAAGGCCCTGTCACGTGACGTACAATTTTTGCATTTTTGAATTAATTCAACTACACATCGTATATTTCATAGTCTTTTTAGATGACCATATTTTCAAGTACAAAATTACCCTGTTCACAAACAAAAACACATATATACGAAGTCTGTGGATCATTGCAATTTGTTCATATAAGTTCCCACAGCCATACATCGATCGTTACACGTTTTTAAATGAAAGACGTGTATGGCAACATGTATGCATGTACGAAGTTTTGTATTTTGAATCAATCGGACATTACATGTCATCATATGTTTTACACAGGGAAAAGACGTACATGTTGTGTATATGGGAGTTGATCCAATAACACATCGTATGTTTTATAAATGACCATCACCATATCATACAAAACTCTGTTCACAACTTACAAAAACACATGTACGAATCCATGGATCATTGCAGTTTTTTCTTACACAACTCATCTATTAAGATGTATTTATAGGCTTAAGAGCACCCATGGAATGACATACAATACTCCGCAACCTACATCGATAGCATTTCGGTTAAGATTTTATGGTTTGTAAATAATACTCACAAACATTGCGTCAACTCGCAAACATTGCGTCAACTCGTAAACATTACGTCAACTCGCAAACATTACGTCAACTCGCAAATATTGCGTCAACTCGCAAATTTTGCGTCAACTCGCAAACATTACGTCAAATCGCAAACATTACGGCAACTCGCAAACATTACGTCAACTCGCAAACATTACGTCAACTCGCAAACATTACGTCAACTCGCAAACATTTTGTAAATAATTCTGAAAATTCAACAGACATGGATTCGACAATGAACATGTAAGTTTTACATACTGTAAAAAATGTTTTACACATGTTCTGGGAAATTGAGTCAATCGAACATCACATCGTATGTTTTACTATGATCATTATTTTCATGTCAATTGGGTAGCGTGAGAAAGATTGAAAATGTTTTAAAAAATTAAGTGATGAAGTTGTCATGACTTCATTATTACAATCGCCAACCTCTATTTCCCAAACCTACCAATTTTTGAAGCGATCGGCCGTTCCTTCTATGTGTTATAAAAATTGTTTGAAAATGATATAAAAAAGACGTTCGTGCATTGTCTATGAGGGAAAATATAGTTTTGAGTCAACGGTCAATCGGACATCACGTCCCGGCCCAGTGCGCAAGTCAAAGTCGGGCCGCCGGCGGTTCAGCAGGGGCTACTAGCGGCATCGGCACGCCGCCCATCCACCGACCGTGGTCCGCCGGTGCATGGTGGTTGCCATGCACTATGAAACGGCCGTGTAAAATGGACCACCGTGTACTAACAATGGTCGTCCAGCCGACTGTATTTTGCATTGAAATAGGCCTACGGAATAGAATATTTATACAAAATTATATCGAGAACATGAAATCACTCTGATGACACTAAAGTCTAGGGGAAAGGACGTGACAATATGTCACGTAATTTGTTCATGTGTACAGCTGATCATATTGCCACGTACAAAAAAACAAATTATGGATCATTGCACTTTTCCATACAACTCTTCCGAAGTACTAAGTTGTACATGTAGAGCTAATATTAACGCGACCCATAAAATGATGTACAATACTCCGCAACCTACATCGATAACATTTCGATATTTAGTGCTGGTATTTAACGATATATAAAAAGTCTTAGTACATGGAAATGTCTATGGCAAGATTATAAACGAAGTTTTGATGGAGTCACGCAATCCGCGGGCATTATTATGAATGTAATACACACACGTACAGTGCAGTGAATAACGTACGTACAGTGCAGTGTACATATGGGGAGAGTTAAGTCATTCTACCATCATATGTTTTGTACATGACCATATTGTCACGTAATCTGTGTACAAAGTTAACGGGCTGTGAGAAATATTTAAAAATTCATATAAAATCAAGTTATGATGTCGAAAAGTTTCGGGACACAACTACCCTATATGGACTTCCTTCAGACCAAGTTTGGTTAAAATCGGCTGTTTAAAAATGGCCAAAGTGGGGTGCAGAATACCCCTGCGCTTTGTCTATTGGAATTTGGCGACAAGAAGAGGAAGAGGAAGGAAGAAAAAAAAAAAAAACAGAACAAAAACAAAGGCTTTTCGCTTGCGCGAAAAAGCCAACTAGAAATTGTGTCTGTTGAAAACTGAACACAAGGCTTTTCCGTTTTATAGAAAAATCAACATAACGTTATACACACAAAGACATTTGATTAAGATCTTATGTTTTATACTTTTGAAGTATGCACCTTTAATCATACACTCACGTGACTTGGTCATATTTCTGTCACAAAGAAAGACCTTGCCTAACATTGACTTTTGGCGAAAGAATCATGATCATAGCCCTTTCAACTTTTAAATCAGAAGCTACTTCCTGTTTGACCGGAAGTAGAGGTCACAGAGGTCAAGCAATGTAACACAAATGAAACACCTTGCCTAACATTGACCTTTGGTGAAAGAATCATGATCATAGCTCTTACCACTTTTAAATGAGGCGCTACTTCCTGTTTGACCGGAAGTAGAGGTCACAGAGGTCAAGCAATGTATCACAAATGAAGGACCTTCCATAACATTGTCTATTGCTGAAAGAATCATGATCCTAGCTCTTACCACTTTTAAATGAGGAGCTACTTCCTGTTTGACCGGAAGTAGAGGTCACAGAGGTCAAGCAATGTATCACAAAGAAAGACCTTGCCTAACATTGATATTTGGTGAAAGAATCATGATCCTAGCTCTTACCACTTTTAAATGAGGAACTACTTCCTGTTTGACCGGAAGTAGAGGTCACAGAGGTCAAGCAATATGTCCCAAAGAAAGACCTTGCCTAACATTGATATTAGGTGAAAGAATCATGATCCTAGCTCTTACCACTTTTAAATGAGGAGCTACTTCCTGTTTGACCGGAAGTAGAGGTCACAGAGGTCAAGCAATGTGTCGCAAAGAAAGACCTTCCCTAACATTGACATTTGGCGAAGGAATCAACTTAATATCTCAAACGGTTGATTTTTTGTTGATTTTTAAAGATTTTGAGTATTAAATTTAAATTGCTTGTAATTTGAAACCTGATGACGTCATGATGACGTCATTGTTCGGGACACATCTACGCTATAGAGGCTTTACTTGGACCAAGTTTGGTTAAGATTGATTGCTTAAAACTGACCAAAGTGGCCTGTAGAAAAAGTCTATGGTAACTCGAGCGACAAGAAGAGGAAGAAGAAAAAAAATAACAGAACAAAAACAATACCTTTTCCGTTGAACACGGAAAAACCAACTAGACATCTATGGCTGTTGCAAACAGCACATAGGGCTTTTCCGCATAATATGATATTATATTATGATATTATAAATTAAATTACAAATATAAACTGTTATACAAAGAAAGGGATCACTTAATGGACAATTGAAAAAAGAATCATGATCCTTGATCTTACCACTTTGGAATGAGGAGCTACATGTACTTCCTGTTTGACCGGAAGTAGAGGTCATAGGGGTCAACCAATATAACACAAATGAAAGACCTTGCCTAACATTCACTTTTAGTGAAAGAATCATGATCCTAGCTATAACCACTTTTAAATGAGGAGCTACTTCCTGTTTGACCGGAAGTAGAGGTCACAGAGGTCAAGCAGTGTGTCACAAAGAAAGACCCTGCCTAACAATCACTTTTGGTGAAAGAATCAACTTAATATCTCAAACCGTTGATTTTTTGTTGATTTTTAAAGATTTTGATTATTAAATACAAATCGTTGGTCACATGACACCTGATGACGTTATCATGACGAAAAGTTTCGGGACACAACTACTCTATATGGACTTCCTTCATACCAAGTTTGGTTGAGATCAGCCGTTTAAAAGTGACAAAAGTGGCGCGTAGAATGCCCCTGTACAAAGTCTATACGAAATCAGGCTGAAGAAGAGTAAGAAGAACTAGAGATTGTGTCTGTTGAAAACAGAACACAAGGCTTTTTCGTTTCCGTTTTTATTGAAAAAAATTGTCATAACACAAAAAAACAGTTGATTATGATCTTATGTTTTATACATTTGAAGTGTGCACCTTTAATCATAAACTCACATGAATTGGTCGTATTTGTGTCACAAAGAAAGACCTTGCCTAACATCGACTTTTGACAAAAGAATCATGATCATAGCTCTTACCACTTTTAAATTAGGAGCTACTTCCTGTTTGACCGGAAGTAGAGGTCACAGAGGTCAAGCAATGTGTCACAAAGAAAGAGCTTGCCTAACATTGATATTTGGTGAAAGAATCATGATCCTAGCTCTTACCACTTTTAAATGAGGAGCTACTTCCTGTTTGACCGGAAGTAGAGGTCACAGGGGTCAAGCAATATTTCACAAATGGAAGACCTTGCCTAACATTGTCTATTAGTGAAAGAATCATGATCATAGCTCTTACCACTTTTAAATGAAAATGCTACTTCTGGTTTGACCGGAAGTAGAGGTCACAGAGGTCAAGCAATGTAACACAAATGAAAGACCTTGCCTAACATTGTCTATTGGTGAAAGAATCATGAGGGGAGCTCTTACCACTTTTAAATGAGAAGCTTCTTCCTGTTTGACCGGAAGTAGAGGTCACAGAGGTCAAGCAATGTGTCACAATTGAAAGACCTTGCCTAACATTGTCTATTGGTGAAAGAATCATGATCATAGCTCTTACCACTTTTAAATGAGGAGCTACTTCCTGTTTGACCGGAAGTAGAGGTCACAGAGGTCAAGTAATGTGTCACAAAGGAAGACCCTGCCTAACAATCACTTTTGGTGAAAGAATCAACTTAATATCTCAAACCGTTGATTTTTTGTTGATTTAAAAATCAACAAAAAATCAAAAAAATGTTAGGCATCTTTAAAAAGATTTTGATTTTTAAATTCAAATTGCTTGTCACGTGACACCTGATGACGTCACAATCACGAAAAGTTTCGGCAAACAACTACTTTATAGGGACTTCCTTCTGACCAAGTTTGGTAAAAATCGGCTGTTTTAAAGTGACCAAAGTGCCGCCGACAAAAAGTCTATGGTAACTCAAACGACAAGAAGAAGAAGAAAAAGAAAATCAGAACAAAAACAATACCTTTTCCGATTGAAATTGAAAAAGCCAAAAACAAAAAAAACAGAACAAAAATAAAGGCTTTTCGCTTCCGCGAAAAAGCCTCAAAAAAAAAAAACAGAACAAAAATAAAGGCTTTTCGCTTCCGCGAAAAAGCCAAAAAAAAAATCAGAACAAAAACAATACCTTTTCCGTTGAACACAGAAAAGCCAAACATTTACAATTTGAATAGATGATGTGTGATCTGCAGATCTGTGAGTGTGGACAAAGATGCGCTGACAATAGTTGTGTATGCCAGGAATTTGGGTTATTTTCTGCCAATAGTGTCCTTACGTATTTTTGTGGCCGCCATGACACATGACATTATGGGTGAATCACAACCACTAACTGCATGCCGTTATTGCGCTGTTCGTGACAGGTGACCGCTGTTTTAATTTTTTTTTTGTACATTTCAACAAAAGCAAGAACAGATTTTTCAGAAAAAATCATGCCACTATAAAACCACGCAAATAAAAACGTGCACAGATTTGTGTTGTACGATGTATTGTTATACGTCATTATAATTCACGTGCAAACATTGCATAACTGAACTGCGCAGATATTTGTGAATTTGTGATGTACTATGTACCAAACATCACAAATATGTGCGAAGATATTTCTGATGTTCGATGTTCCTCCTGCGCCACCATTCTTTGCCGTTTTGCGCATGATATTCATAGTTAATTTCACACTGTGAGTAATGTAATGCGCGCCCCATGTGTCATGGCGACCACCGCATTTTGCACTGGATATGTGACAGAATGCACTCCCCTACATAAAGTACATTGTGTCTTCCATTTAATCTGATCAGTTTTTATTCAGGACTCTGGGGGGGGGGGGTCATTAACAATACAACAAGGAAATGTTAGGATATGAACATTAGGACGATGCAAATTCTTACATATCTTGCAGGGTATAAATTGAACTTGACAAACCCTTGTCTGATCATCATGGCTGGAATCCAAAATCCCAGAGCATCATTGAGCATCATTGTTGACTCTCTGAGATGGTTTCGCCTTTGCCTTGAGAAGGAACAGGCCACTTTTTGTCACACTTGGAAGATGGTGTTCACCTATCCAGATATGAAAAAGTTATGCGCCTCAAGTGATCTGAAGTTCTTCATGGATTCCCTGGTGTAAACACCTGCAAATAATACACGATGGAACTCGTTGCTTTTCATGTTATTTAGGTATAAAAGGATTTCCATTCAGAGCATTGTATTTTGGAACTTCTTTTCATCTTGAGTAAAACCTGTGAGCTTCTATAGTTATTCACACATACATTTAGATGCACCCATCCCAGTGTACAGTTGACTCTTGACTCTTGTTAATACAAATTTGGCAGGCCTTTGACAAAATGTCGTTTCTGAAATACTGGAGCATTGTGCTACATAGAGCCTTTCCTCATTCATTGAATACATGTCCCAAAATTCACAGTGAGGACCAGCACTCTTTATTTCATCCAAAAAAGTATTATTTGTATTAATAGACTCAACTGTATCTTTCAAGGACAATGTGAAGATATCACTGTACAAAAAGTGTACATGTATTTGAAATATTAAAACAAGTTAACAACAACAGAAATTAAAATGCACAAATAATATCAATTCTAAATGCATACCGGTATATAAACAGATAAAAAAAATACATTTTATTTCCCAGTTTGCACACTTAACATGCATTATTCAAACAAATCTCTCCAAAGGGAACAACATTTTAAAAACAAAATAACAACAGCCACCCTACAAAAATAAAACCAATTTTCAAATCAATAAAAACACTAAAACCAAAAAGTCAACACCAAAATTATTATATATTTTATCAATAAAAATGCATCCAACTATCAAATCTCAAGTTTCTTTTCCTGCCTTCAGCGTGTTAATATACATAAATAAATTAAATGAAAGATGAAAAAAAGAAAATGTAAGAATGAAACACCTTACAAAAGTAAAGGTCATTGTAAAACAATACAAACAGGAAAATGCATAAACACCAAAAATAAACAACATACCGCTAAATAAACAAAAACTTTTCTTTAAAATCAGTTACACGCAAGTACCTGGCATGGGAACCCATTTCATTTCATTTCATTTCGTTTATTATTTCTCAGACCAAGCAACAGAAGGCACAATACAAACAAGAAAATTAACAAAATGACAAAACCAAACAGTAGAGGTACAGTACATGGCAACACCCCCCAAAGGATTGCCAAATGCGAACTAAATCACAATCGAGTGGCTCTCCAAATGCTGTCATGCATAACATTACATGTAAACAAAATGTACAAACAATAAAAGCAATAAATAAACAATTTCAAGTACGTAGACAAATAAATAAATTGCTCTAGGTCAATCAGTAAATCATTAACTAATGGCAAAAGCATGCTTAAGATGGGAATACAATGGATTTACCAGGAGACAAAATATGATTCCGTAGCATATTGCTAAACTTAGGCATTAGCCTTTTACTGTTTAGGCCAAATAAAACAGGCACAAAGCTGAAGTACATTAACCCAATTTTTGTTTGTGAGACTCTATAGTATAATGTAAGGATCTGATATGGAATTATTCCACATATGGACCTAAATTCGGATAATAAAACTATTATGACATAGGCTAGGCTAGGCCTACATCATTAACAATTTTGTACTGTAGCCTGTGGTCATACATATAGGCCTTGGCCAGTAAAATGTAGGCCCCTATATTTATTTGACAAAAGTAGGATAACAAGTGCATGTTGCTGACACAGTATAAAGCAGTAAAGAGTTCCATGTCTCCCTAAAATACCTGGACTCTCCACAAGGTAAGAGTAAATGTCCGTCTTAATGTCCTTTCGGTAGGGTAATTGATCCACAACCCACCTTCCAAACGGTACGAACACAACTCTAAACCCGCCACTGCTAATTTTGTTGTGTAATGCTCACGAGCGACACTATTTAGACCATCAATGTACTCGAAGTACATCTTCACCAATAGGGTTCCAAGCTCGAGCTATTTATAGAATATGCCCTTTATATCGACAGCTAATTGTTACCTGCATGTTCGGACAAATATCACAATGTTTACGTGTAAGTTAATTTGGCAACGTGCGACTTGTTCGTCCGAACTTCTGAACATAAATCAAGGTTTTGAATACTTTCAAATCCCACGAAACAACAAACACTGAAGGAGAACATAAAGCATGTATAAAATGCTGTATAGCTTGCACACAATATCACTCCGAAACAATATGGCTACCGATCGTTTGTTTTGACTCCAGTGCGCGTTGTGAAGCAACATCGTGACCTCGGGTTACAAAGTGCCAAGATACCTTACCGACAGAATTAGCATGGAATCCCTTTGGATTTTGGGAATTTTGTGTACTTCAAACTTTATTTATTTATTTATTTATTCACCATATCCAACAGCAAAACAGTCGCCAATTACAGGAACGGTTAATAATAAAAGCAACATTAATATGTACAATAAATCTTAAATAATAATATAAATAAATATATTTAAACTTGCAATATTCACCTACTTTATATTCTGGAGATATCCACAGATGCTGTAGGTACTTGCTTTAATTGATCTGTCGTGTGTTCTATCTCATCTCATCCTTTGACCTTTTTAGCAATATCGACCCACCAGCAGTCGATTTCACGAAACTTTACGCAGTTGCGTAAGTACACTTACGCCACGAATTTTGTGGCGTAAGTGGACTTACGCAACTGCGTAAAGTTTCGTGAAATCGGCCACTGGTGATACATCCAGGAGAAAAGGTTGTAATCTAGTAAACAAAAATTCATCATGAGTCAATTAGGAAAATAATTGGACAATGGAAATAAAATGTTTCAATTTCTCAGCAGTACTTACATGTATAGCTTATATGTATACACACAAACTGGTTACAGAAATGTCTCTTCCTTCCTCCATGGGGTGACCGACATTTATCCCACACAGTAGAAAATGCCAGTGGAGTAGCCAACCTCTAGAGACTCCCATGCCATTTTTGTTTGTACAGTGTATTATATTGTTTACAGCTCTTGTATATGTGCTGTCATTTTTCAGCAGTTTGTTTCTACAAAAAAGGTGTATGTGTGCAAAATGTTAATGGTTGCATGTATTTCATCTGTCACAGTTGCAAGAAAATTTGACTTAAAATACAGTGGAACATCACTATAATGAACACCGCTATACCGAACATTTGGCGATACCGAACATCATCCTTGACTCCCACTTTTTGTTTAAAATACATACCGACTACAACGAACGACCACTATAATGGACAATATCTGTACAGGTGTACATCCTGCCATGTTTGTTATAGCAGTGTTCCACTATAATGAAGTACTGAAATCACCTTTGTATATACCTCAAGCTTATTCATTCTAATTTCTGAACAGGACACCATTGTTGGAGGAAGAGTTCAACTACCACTTGCAGGGGGAAATGTGTTGACAATACCTGTAGACAAAGTTCAGTTCCACCCAGACTCAAAAACTATTAATATCTCTGAGGAAATGGCTAAGACTGGTATTTGGAAGACATTAGCCTCAAATACCAGTGAGAGTGAAGAATCAAAGATGAGGTGCAGAAAACCTGCTGGAAGGGATGATACAGATGCGTAAGTATATTTCAGGCTTTTTGTTGTTTTGTTTAAAATAAATACACATTTAGATATATGCAGCTTTTCGCATCATCATCAATTTTCATAAGCCTCAATGCTACGTATTATTAAAAGGAGCATATAGGATTTGCAAGGCCTCCAAAAAGATTTATTGAGTTTATTGAGACAGAGAATGGACTCAAAAGTTCGTAAACAGTGCAAACAGTCACCATGGGAAATCTTGGTTCATCAGATGCTGGGTTTTTCAAGCAAAGTCCGAACGATTTTTGGAACAAACATAACGTAAACTATTCTTCGTGTTTTATAAGAAAAATTGAGTCAGGTTTTCGCTATTTGCTCGTGACTCATATGTCCAATTGAGCTCAAATTTTCACAGGTTAATTATTTCATGTACATGTTTGATCAGACAAAGTGTGAGTGCTGTCCTGTGACCTTTACCAATCATGTATTGTACCTTTAAAATTAGCCATTTTAACAGTGTTGTAGTCGAGACCTGGAAGTCTGAGACCGAGACCAGATGGTTTGAGACCAAGACTGAGACGTTGAGACCTTGTGCAACTAAATGCAATAAAATAATTTTAAAAGAATTAGAATTATATGCATCATGTGCAACAACGGGAGATGCAACTTTTTATTTGAAATTAAGACAGCTTCCTTGTAGACCTAAATCATAGGTTAATTAAATGTTCTTAATTAACCTTTGTTACACTTCAGGAACCTAAGAATTGTCAGTGTATAAGAAAACAACTCGATGTGGGCTCATGACAATCCCACCCCTGCTAAAATTTCTTTCAACTGGACGGAAAATTGCAGGCACTGACGAGACTTTGAATGGCAGTTGCATTAGTTCAAGGGTTGGTATTTCTTCTCCATGTCCTGCCAAAATTGTATGGTGCTCAATGTCTGGTGCAAGCTCTGCTACCTCTTTGAGATACCTAGCATATTGATATGTTGTTCCCAGACATGAAATAAGCATGCAGGTTTACATGTTAAGTATTGGCATATCTGCACTGACAGAAAAAACTAGGTTGTGCCATATACTGTCCATTCATGACGACAGAAATACTACTCTACAGTGCTACCTGTTCTCAAGTCAAGCCGAGTGTATTTTTTTGCACAATGAGTGCAAGTTCACGTTAGTATACAATATTGCTGGTATCGATGCCGAGACCAGCAAAATTCCGAGACCACAGGGGGACAAGACCAAGACCGAGACCACAGGGTTTGGCGAGACCGAGACCAAGAAGAAGTGGTCGCGAGACTGGTCTCGAGACCTACAACACTGGCCATTTAGTATTGCAATAAAGCGGACCAGTGTTTGGGCTTACAGGTCAAGTTAATAGCGGTACCGCTGGATTTGTTTTTAAAGCAGTACCGCTATTTTTCCCAGCAGTGCTGGCTTTGGTGCTCTCTTGAATGAAAATCTTAAATCCTTGAATAATTTAATATGCAGGAGGAAAAACCCAGAGCGCGTACCACTAGCTCATTAACACCTAGTCTGAAGTTGAAAGAAGTTTGGACTTTAATGGACTACGTGACTTTTATTGTGCGCCCACCAGATTATAGACAAGAGTTTCCCACTGAAGGTGGATCTAGCGTCTGAAAGGCTATTCGAGGTACAAGGGTTATATTTATGAGTCCTACTTCATTCAACCTACGCCAGTTTACTACAACATGTAAATTCCACTGCGCTTATTTGCTATTGGCTGAAGAGACTTAAACAACCGTTGTGCACTCAGATATTCCACAATGCATAGCGTTAGAGCTGCCATATTCGTCCTTTTTTTCTCCACACAGTAATGAAAAGGATGTGTCTTTCCTAGACTCGTTCGAGTTATCAAAATGATGGATGCCGGGATAAACAGGCACCAGCCCCTGTTTATGACCCGATGAATAAAGGCCTTTGCCGTCAGTGGGCAAAAGGGGTGAGACGCCCTTACCACTGTTAGCCCCCACCGAGCACCAGAAGAAAGAATAAGGCGTGCGTGCAAAATAGAAACGGTTGCTTAACCACTTCACGACGGTATAAAAAATATAAAACGAGCCCACCCGCGGTATTATTTTCACTATAATCTATAATGGGAACTCTGCCAGGCTTTGTGATTGCGGTTACGGAAGAAAGGGGGCTTTCAAGGGGTATAACACCCCTGCAGTTATGACGAAGGGGTCTTGTAGATTTTGCCAAGTGAAAATTGCTACTGGATACGGGAGAAAATGAAATAAAAATAATGCCAACAATTATAGACAAGATCCAGTAGTACATGTATGAAATATCCCCGTGAAATGTTTGACAGTCCAACACGAAAATAAAGGGAAATAGAAGCTTACAAGCTTCCCAAACGATATGAATGACCGTTTGGGGCAACCATTCCACGGTTGAGATACCGGTTCTATTTTGCACACATGCCTAAAGGCCTTAACCATCAGTGGGCAAGAGCGGTCATACACCCTTAGTCCCTTAACACCGTTAGCCCCTACTGAGCCGAAGAATAAAGGCCTTAGTCGTCAGTGGGTATGAGCGGTGATACTACTGCCCGGTCCTAACGAGCACGATTGCAGATATCAGAGGGACATGTACAGTCCCTAGCCAGGAATAGGCAAGAGACTGTACTGCAATAGGCGCTGCCTCTTCACCTTGGCTGATGAAGAAGAGAAAGAGCAATTTGCTATAAGTTTCCGCGGGTACAGCAACCCGGTGGTAGCCGTGGAAGCCAGGGGTTCATCAGCAGGTGGTAGGCTAGTACCCTTTTCACACTACAAAATCTCCGGGTTATCTCAGGGTTAAAGGCAAATCTTAACCCCAAGATACCCCGGGTTAAAGTGGTTGCTATGGCGCATTCACACTACACTTTTTCCGCCCCGGGTTAAAGAAAAATAAATGGCTGTTACCCCGGGGCTCGTTAACCCTACTCATGACCAGGGTTAAGGATGGCAATCTCTGGGTTAACAGCCTAACTGAGCAGGGTTACAACACGTTGTGTAATTACGTGTCCTTTTTCTTGCTCACGTTCATGCTACAAGTGCTACACGCTTGCATAACCCACAGCGCAGGGTCACCTTCGATGCTACTTACAGACCTCTACCTTCTTGCCAGATGAAGACGTTTCAATCCTTCACGACATCATCACCAGAACTGCAACCGATAACGCTTTCATGTCGCCCGACACCATTTTCAACTAGAACTTGCTTGAACGCGTATGAACAATGCGACCGGCAGATTTGTAAAAGCCAGCACGCTCCGAAATTCGGAGCAATGTCCGTCTCTGCGAAACCCTGCTTGTAGTGTGAATGTGCACGGCGTTAACCCGGGGCAGTGTTGCCCCGGGTTTATAACAACTTTGGGTTAACAAAACAAGTGGGAACGCATCTCAAGGTTTATGAACCTTGGGGTAAGAAAATTTTAACCCGGTGCAGCAAATCTCGGGGTTAGGCAATGTGTAGTGTGAAAAGGGTATAGGTGTTAGCAGAGGAGGTTTGAAGCCCCGGTGGTGTAGTATTAGCCCGGTTGGTTCTGCAGGTCCAAGTAGAGTCTTTTGGGGAGCTTGCAGTGTTGTCGCTAGTCATCAGTGGGGCCGATCCCACGGAGTGTGGGGAGCCTGCTGCGGGGACACAAGGCTGGATGGATGTACGCATGGTCAGTGTCTTCTTCGACACGGCGGGCCGTGCCTACTGTGGTCACATGGTGAGAGGCGATATCGTCGACCCATTGAGGTCTCTGGGCCATGGCAGAGTACATGGACTGTAAACGTGTCTGGTAACGTGACGTGAGCTGGTGTGATGATGATGATGGGTTTACGGTTTACCTATGTAATCACGTACAATGTGTGCGATATATGGTACGTCTTCTTCAATGTGATCCTCTTTTTCAGAATGCTTTTTATGATGTTATTCTGTAGATCAAGTATTTAAATCAAGTACACAATGTTTCTTTCAGATCCAATAAGTGAAAAGGGTGTTTCTACTTGGCAAAATGGACAAAATAACTTACTGAAATTCTACAGTTTACACTTTTTGGGTTGTTGATTGAGCATGAACCAAAGATTTGTCCTTTTTTTTTTCCTTTCAGTTTCAGTTAACGGCTAATTCAGATGACTCAGCCCTAGTATATCTTACCTCCACTATGCTATTAAACCTGGTTCATATCCACCATACACGTACATCTGGCACTCCTCATAGCCAACCCACCACAAGGATTCGGTGCCACTCTTCATATTGTAGTAAACTTGTTGGTGGCGTGGCTGTGGCCGGCGGTGGAGTGTAGAGATCTTTGCCGCTTTGTCTTCACTCCAGTTTGTATCCTGTGTTGCATCCCAATGTTTTCAAACCTGGTTTCCCCAAAATAATCACGGTCATAATATGGAACGACGTTTTATCAAACATAAAATTTGAGTCGATAGGTACAGAAAAAGTGAAATTCCTTACTTCATAAAATTACTTCATAACCATTTCTGAAAATTAAAGGATATGTTATATCGTTATTGTGGAGTCTAACAGATTTGTTTAAAAAATAATGTAGGGTTTAATTCATTTTATTGTTCAATTTTATATTTAAGTGCATCCTTGTCTTGACTTGAAATTGTAACCTGAAATATTTGTTTATTTTGAAGGCATAATATTTTAACGTTTAATTGTTTTAAAAATAATTCTGTAAATCATGATTGGGTTACCAATCCCTGTATTAGTGGCTGGTGACTGTGACCGGTGGTAGTGGGCTGAGGCGGGTGACGTTGTGCAGGCTGATGGAGCTGTTGGGCATTGAAGCTGTGTGTGGGAACCCTTGCTTCCCATCTGGATAGAGCCGGACGATGACAGGGGGTGTGTCACTTTACCCGTTGATTGCTCAGGTCTCTATTACCGGTCAAAAACACAGAGCTTATATGAGGAGCGTGTTATGCCCAGAGTCAGTCCCATCAGTCGGCCTTCCTTCACCACTCCAGTATATAGTGTCGGACATTAGAGAGCCTTCTCTCTTCTCTCTGGTAGTTGCCGAGCTGTAGCAAGCTACCGGCGGCTTAGGCCTCTTTGGGCAATTAGACACAGAGCCTATTTGAGGAGCATGTCTAACGGCCAGATTCCTTTTGTCCATCTGGTGGTTCTGACAAGTAAGGAATGAGTCTGTTTATTCCCTGCATTGACGGTTTAGGCTTTTTGACATCAGGTTGTAAGCACAGAGGTATGCTTTACTCCTGTAGTCCTGCGTTGACGTTTAGTAGAGGTTAGAATGTAGAATGCACAAAGAAAACAAGAAAGAAAAATACCAAAGAAAATGCATGAGAAAAAAACTTATTGACAACTGTTAATATCAGGATAAATGTTGACATAGAAACGTGTAGCGAAGAAAATTGATAGAGTCCGTTTCGTAGCGCTGCTGATGAATATAAGGACGAATATGGTGGCTTTATCACTATGCATTGTGGGAGGTCAGGATGCAGCACTGTTGATCAAGATTTTCCAGTGTAATAGCAAATAGGCGCAGGGGAATTTACATATTGTAGTACCAGTCTGGGGCAGGTATGAACTACATTCAGTAGACCCAATAAGTAATAATTGTCACTTGGCAAAATCTACAATACTCCTCATACCACCTTTTTTACTGTCTTTACGCCTGAACAATGATTACATAATGCACTTTTTGTGTAAGGCTTATTACTACTTGGTGCACCATTGTTCACATTTCTGCTTGCTGACCACCTATAGAATTCTGTCTGTAAGCTGGTGTGTTCCCATAGAGATACATACTAATAAACTAGAGGGCGGACGCTCAATACTCCCCTGTGCTGTGGCGCTGTGATCGCATGGGTCCGTGTCGCCATTACTATTATGGGCACAAAATTACGTATACGCATGCGTACCAGGGAATGCTGTGCTGACGGAACACTTGCGTAAACTACAGTACAAAGGCCTACGCCGTACGTACACAGCAAAGATAGTAAAGCGCCGGCGCAGTGCCCATTTCAGTAATGGCAGATCGATCCCCATGTTTTCACAGAAACTTCGCCGAGCCCGCCCTCTTGTTTTTTAGTGTGTATCTCTATGTGTGTTTCCTTTCTCTTGTTCACTATGGAAAGTATTGCATGACTCCACAGCTGTTTCCCTCCTGTGTCCCTGCAGGGCTTTTGCCTATGCTCACTCAACCACGGAGCTTTGAGTCCACTGTACTTCTCCTCTCCTTTCCAGCACGGCTTTTGATGCAAATTACAGGGGGTTTTATACCATAACCACAATCACAATCACAAAGCCTGGCAGAGTTCCCATTATTAGAGTTTATAATCGGCTTTCTAGGATTACTGCCCTTGACTTTTCACCATGACCAGTAGGGGATGATGCCCATTTTGTAGGAACATTCGTCATGCGTTCTGCGTGACGGCAAAATCCAGAGTGAAAAATAAAATACTGCCACCAATTATCATTGGAAGAGTCCACTAAATGGTCCCGGGGGAAAACAGTGTAAATTAAGGATTAAAAAAATGTGCTTAAACACGGTGAGCTCGTTTTTTAATACCGTCGTGAAGTGGTTAATACAAAAGTTATTCAAGAGTTGATTGTTTTAACTAAATTTCAAAAAGTTACCCTTGCTATCATTCTTTGTCATAAAATTGAATTTTTTTTGGTTCATAGTATTGACAGTTTTGAATCATTTCAAACTATTGATAATTTCAAATCACTTGAAGATATTGATAATTTTTTGTTACATTTATGTTCTATTTCAAAAACGAAAAAGAGGATGTACATGTCATTGGCTAAAACTGTGTGTTTCCCACCACTTTCAACAGCAAAAGAGAGGATATTAATTATTGCTATGACCTTTGACATGAAAAGTAATCAGCTGTGACCTTTGATATGTGCATGAAAGCAAGTCAACATGTCTCCTACTCTTGTCTCCTTATTAAGTCTCATGCCTAAACCTTACTAAATGGGAAATAGACATTTTATATATAAAAAAAAAACCTGGATAATGGACTAAGATAAACACTGTGTAGCCAAAAGAAATGTGACGTTACATAATAAATGCAATTTTGAAACACATAGAAAGCACAACAGCCACAGCCTCAAAAACAGCGAGCAGCCACTGGATCCACACACACTCCAGTGAGCATCAATCAGAAAAGCCCTTCCACACACCCGATCCTCTCACACCCCAGTGAGCACTAATCACAAAGCTCCTCCACGGAACAGGATCCCAAGCAATCATAAAAAAAGGACCTCACATCCCTCATTTCAATCGTCTCCTGATGAGAACTTAGAGCATACTAGTCGAAACGTTAAGACCTTAATTGCGAGAAGTGTGAACGAAATAGAAGTGCGAAAGTACAAACGATTCTTACATGGTGTTTCCGTAAACAGATCCACATTAAAAAAAAATTGTTATCTCCTCAATCTGGTAGACTTTTTACACAGCTTTTGTTGCTCTTAAAGGGCATGGACAACATGTTAACAGATTTACATATATAACTTACATAGTATAAAGACGATAATGGTAAAAACATACTGTGAAAATGTTTCTGCTTGAAATGCTGTACAATGGAATGCCGCTATAACAAACACCACTATACCGAACATTTGACTATACCGAATATCATCCTTGACTCCCAATTTTTGTGAACAATACATAACGAACATTTTCTTTAAATCACTATAACGAATGACCACTTTAACAGACATTATATGTGCATCCCACCATATTCGTCATAGCGGCATTCCACCGTATTGTATTTATCGAGAAAATAGTAAAGCCATGCAAACACCAAAACATTTTTAATCTTGGCAAGATTGCTTAACAAATGCAACAGTTTTTCATGGTTTTCTAAGTTTCCAATAATCAACAGAGCTGAAAATTTCACAGGTTTGGCTTTATTCAATGACAAATTATATTAAGAGCAGCCTGCTCTGTCACCTTTACCAATATTGTACATGCCCTTTAAATAATCAATCTTAACCTAACTTGTTCTGAACAAGACATGAAATAGACATAAATAATGCAAATTGTGAAGTCATCAAAAGTGGAATTTGTAACATAGTGTGGGCATGGATCCATATTATTCAATTGGGGGGGGGGGTTAAGCATTGGATGTCCTGTGGATAGTAAATTGATATTAAATATATATAAGTCATCATGATGTTATCATTTGAATTCCTATTAGGTCTAAAATTATTTGCAGGTTTGTATGCCAAATTCACAAATCTATCATGATAGAGGGTTCCATAAACCAAGGCATTATTATGAAGACCTCTAATGTTCTGTTATCAAAACATGAATTCCTCCCTTTTGGCTTCTTTATTTTCTCAATCTTTCTCAGATTTGTTGATGTAAACATTTCTCCAAACCTTCAATGAGATGTGGCATTGATAGACAATTTATATCATTATGTTTATATACTTACAGACAGAAGCGAATGCATGATATGCCCTTAAAGCAGGAGAAATTCAGCCCCGACACAGACAAACTTCCAACTATTGATGATGAGGAAGCAAGTGCCATACCATATAGACAGCCAAGTGGCAGCATATCAGGAGAGATCTCATTTAGTGTCCCCAAATTTACCCTTGGTGGAGATAGTGAAACATCAGTGTAATCTTCACCTTTATTGCACTGCCTAGAGAAGTCATGATGTAGTGAAATGTAAATTCTGTTTGAAGTGATTTGTGTTTTAATCACGGACATATTGACTAAGTAACAAGACAGTTTAGAATGATGAGCCTCTGATTTAATGACTGTGTAACAGGTGATGTACTTAATATTATTCATGTGTCCAATCATTGTGAAAGCCAAACCTTGTAGAAACTGGATGATTTTAACCAAGTTTTACATTAATCTGACACAAGTAGGTGGTGGACAAGAATTGGTACTATGTAATAGAATGTATATGAAATGGTAATTAAGATTATATTGTCAATAATCATGTACCGCTATGCTATTACTTGATGGTTGTAATGAATGAAGTGTTTCATAAAATTTCAACATGCGCTACATGTATGTCCATACCATGGATCCCTCACCCTTTTTTTTAAGTTGCTGGAACTGAACAATTCTGATGGTAGTGTGTTGCAGTGTTGGAATAACTGTCTGCAATAAATCAGACATCAAAATTACATCAACCTAGATTTATGACTGCCCTGTTTGGTAATAGTTCTAAGTTGCCAACATGAAAGAATCTAGTACATGTATACAAATAATGAATGTTTATGAGTAGAATGGAAAAAAAAGAATGTATTCACCGAATGGAATTATTTTCACCATTTGGTTTTATACCATGCCCACATAAATCACTGTCATCTGATCGGTTGACTTGTAATAATCTGATACTTCAAAGTTCTACTGTTTGACTTCGACAGCCAATTTATTCACGTTTTATCAACCTCTACCATGTTACAGATTTGAGTCGCGCATGCACGATAATGTAGGTAATATCATACTTTGGTTTTTATCAAAGAAATACAGATTCATGGGCAAAAATATCAAGGAATATACAGTAACAGTCATCTGTGAAAATTTCAGTCCCAAACGTTGCTCACTTTTTGAGAAAGCAGTGAAAATCATCCACAGTATTTCTTAAGTCTTTTCTCTTTTATTTTTGATCTTTTAAAAGATCAAAAAGATTTTCAGTCGTTGTTTTACTAATTTCTGGATAAATACACCATTTCAGGCGGAAAAATTTTAACAGTTGGTTTCTACTACCATCATCTTCAGACCCTGTAAGTTACATGTAAATCTGTGAACATTTCTGTTTTGGTCTCTTACCAAAGTATGATAAGACCTTTAAGTTAGATTATTAGTGCCATGAAAGTACTAATGAACGGTATCCGTTCAGATGACTGGGATTTATGCAGGCATGATATAATAATCAATGTACAATTTATTAAGAAGAGGCAGAAAAATGGCTTAACATTTTCTCAGGTTATGTTTATAAGCATTTGTCTTGTTTGCACAACCTCCAACTAAATTCCGCCTGTAATTTTATTATGGTATGTTGTTTCTTGTGTTTGAATGTATTGATAAATGTCCTTTGTATGTAAAGAAGGACATACAAAAAGAGTGAAATTGAGTAAGCATGAAGTTGTAGAATTTGGTGATTCTTAAGTGATATGATTGCTAAATAATGTTGATTCTACAATTAATATCTAATTCTTTTCACACAAGGTGGGAAATTAATTTGTGAACTTTATTGGCATAAGCGCGATTAATATTTTAGTTAAAAGTTGAGTTTTTAACATAAATGCACTGACTTTGAGTTTTACAAGCGGTGGAAACGTTTTAACAGGTGTTCTAAATATAACTGAGGCAGATGCAACTACAACAAACAAACAAAAGCAAGTTTCAATTTGGACCCCACATATAAAAAGTAGCAAAGTAGTAAAAGGAAGTAAACAAATTTTATTAGAAATGAAGCAGGATAAGTGAAGCTGACACAAATTATATTAACATATTTCTCTGTCCTGTGCAAATCTAACTTAATATTACAAGTAATAATATTGATAATAGGGTCATTCCATGCCATACCAACACACACAAAAATTTGTATGCAAGTAGGTATCAATGAGTTATGAATGCATGCCCTTTGTTAGTGGAATCCCTCCACCCATGTGGCGAGTACGCATGTACTTAAAATATGGACATATTCGTGTTCTGACACAACCTTTTCACAGAAGTTAACCATAACTTGGTCACATTTCCACAAAAATATACAAATTTTGTAGCAAAATTACCAGAATTAGATGCTCTAGGTAACACCATCCTAAAAGTATAGAAAAAATAAAAGTGGGTATCCATGACCTCTGACACATGACCTTTGAACTTTGAACATTCCAAAATGCTTGATAGAGCAGGCCTCCCTGTACAAAATTCCATTAAAATTTCGATGGGCATTTGAAAAAGTATGATTTTATGGCATTTTTTCTGATTGGTGCAAGTTTTGTCCTCTTTTTATAACAATAGCCAACACATAAGATAAATGGAACATTTGATCAAAACTTATTGCAATGAAATTAGGGGTCATGTGCGATCAACACTACTCACCCCGAAAGGCAATATCGATGGCCTGTGGGGCTTCAGTTTAGACATGTAAATATTTGCTGTATGTTGATGTCAGTAGTTGTTGATTGGTCAGTAATTAAAAGTATGACTGCATTCAGTTGTTCGGTGCCCTATAAAAGGGGCATTGCTGCAGAAAACTGAACCTGAAGGAATTCAGCACACTGAAATGATTCCTTGAAAATTTCCCTTAAAAATGTGATCCACATAGGGCCTCTAAAGAATTGCTTCATTGGCAGCCAGGTGCTTCCTAGTTCCACCCAACCCATCACATGGCACTTTAGCGTCAGCCATGGCCAAAAATTCCACTTGGCCACAGTGCTTCATGAGATTCCACTAAAATTGGCAAGCATTCATTACTGATTGATACCTACTTGCATACCAATTTTTGTAAAAATCAACGAACCTAAGGTAAAAAGTGAGTTGGTCCGACATGCAATGACCCAATACAATAGCGCTCCGCACTAATGACGTCACAGAATCCCCGGCTGTCAGACAAACATTGTCTCACACGCGTAGTGTACATGGACGTGCACACGCACACACGTGCATGGTTGCAATGTTCGTCTGAGATCCGGTGCTATTTTTAGCGTAAGTGCGGAGCGCTATTATAAAGTCAGTAAATAATATCAAATACAAATATCAATAAGATATTGTAGACTTTTTCAGATTTCAAAAAGAAGCCATGTTGCTTTGTTTCCATTTGACTCATGATATTGATTTATTGTCTTTTTAATTTCTTTTCTTTTTCAGCAGAACAATCTAACAAATTTCTTAGTTACATAGGAAGAAATGAGGTGGCTTGATTTAGAAATATGGAAACAAAATGATATGAACACTTCTGGATTGTTATTGTTTAATGTTAAAAGAACAAAAGTACTCCTAAGATAGTAATTGCTGAAATGTGTCAAGATGTGAACTTATTGTTGTTCAAAGACACAGTACTTACAGTACTCACAACTTTTTAATAGATAAATTTTAATCTTCTGCATCATGAAAAGTTTAAATTAATGGTAGCAAGTGTGGACAAATCCTAACTGCATGCAGTTTGCTGAGTGAATTAGCATATATGAATAGCTGGTGTGATACCAATGCATCATTCATGTATGCATGATTATTATTGTCTTGCTGTGTGTTGCACAAACATTTTCCATTCCTGTTAATCACTCTCTCTAGTATAAGTTATATCCATCTTTTAAGTTTGTAAATGTTGAGGAAATGTTTCCATCCCTAAATATTGATTGAAATATGGGGAAATGTTACCTGATTAAATGATTCAGGATACCTGTGCATCCAAATTATTCAACCGATCACATTCATGTTATCCGAAGAAAATCACATATATTGAAAACAAAAATGTACTAGTAAGTCAGGTAACTACTTTATAACAGAGGTTTTGCAAGTGATTGGATGTAGGTGACTATGATAGGTAAGTAATCACATAATTATGACATTATACTGTACTGTTTACTTTGCAGACTACATGACAATATGAAATAAAAGTAGCTACAATTAGGCTGACAAAACTCCTGGATATCCTCAATAAATCCTTGTTAGTAAATTGATTTCTTCACTATTACTTTTTCTTCAGTCTTTTGTTTCTGTAAATATACCTACATAATTTGAATTTGTTTTTATTTTAATGATGTTGAATATTTTTGTGTGGTTGACAGGTGTGTTTTATAATGCAGGGAAACATTTTAAGTACATTTATCAACATTTTTAGGATAGGAAATGCAACCCCCACAGACAAAGGGTCTTTGTAAAATAAAAATACTTTGCAACAAAGGGACCTATTGCTAAGTATTTTTGTAATTTTATGTATGCATTTTTTTTCTTTTGTTGTTTTAATTTGTCTATTTTGGTCCTAAGTATTGATTAACCAATGTATTTCTTTTCAGGTTTTTTTTTTGGGGGGGGGGGGGTGTCATTTCTCCCTCATTTGTATTAATGATAGTTTTATTCTAACTAGACATTTTCAAAAGTTAAGTAGAAGAGATATGAATGATGCATCTGCAAAGATGATTTTTGCTCTCAATTTGGCGTTATAAAATAACTCACACTTAAGTTACCAAATAGAAAATATGAGTCCCAATGAATACATTAAAATTTAAAGTTTTTTAAAATATAAAACATGGTCGGTGAGTTGAGTTGATTGTCATTGTGTTTTTGAGGTTGAAGAGTTTTTAATGCAAGTAAATATATTTACAGGCAGAACTCACAGATACCAGAAAGATCTCTCAAAGAAGCATGAATCAATTTGTGATCATGGGAATAAAATGTTTGCATGTGTAATTTTGTTGTTGTCCTAGTACTAGTTGTATCTTTTTGTTCTTCAAAAATGTGATTTTTTGGTTGTTGATCTATTTCTTTATCAGTGTATTTTCTACCGCTCTCTGTGTTTCTAAGAACCGTTAAGCTAATTTTTGGTCTTTTATCATGTATTTTTTTAGGTGTTTCATATCACCTACACACATTATTGGTTGTATTTGGAGTTCTCCCTTTTTGTCAGCTAGAATCATCTGCATTGTTTTTAAAGGTGGTACCTTGCTTTATCTTTGATTTTGTTATTGAAGCATTTTATTCGGAACTTCAAGGTATTCTTCAATTATCTCCCGTGATGCCAGATGTTTAAGCGTAAATTAATCCAGAACGATTTAGACCCACACAGTTTACAAGGAAGATGAAGTTCCAAAAAAAGGTCCCTCTGGATTTTCATGACATTCAACATAACTGACCTACTTATGAAGGTTTTTAAAGTTTCAAAATGAAACGAAGATGCACAGAAATAAATGGAAGAGAGAAAAAAACACCAGAGGAAATACACGAAAATTACACTGTTTTATTGATATTGACTGGTACCAGGATAAATACTTTATGTCCAAAGGTAAAAATGATTATCATACAAGTCGACACAGGACCGTGTAGCGAAGAAACTGAACCAAAGAGTCTCAAGAACGACGTGTCTGTTTTGTTGTGCCACTGATAAAAGGAGGAATATGCTGGCTGGAACGCTATTCATTGTGGGAAGTCAGGGTGCACCACGGTTGATCAAATTTGTTCAACATATAATACATAGGCGCAGGGGAATTCACATATTACAGTAACCGTCTGGGGTAGGTTGAATACAGTAGACTAGAAAAATGAGGGCAAGAGACAAAACAAAATACAAAAATGAAAGTAGAAGGTGTGTTGAAACCTGAACACTTTTCAAACCAAAAGACTTATGCATAATAGGTGTTTGGGAGTTCCAGAAGCCGATTTCACGAAGCCCTACAATCAATGGTAACTTGAGTTATCAAAGATAATCATATTCATAAGTCCTACAATTGATAGTAATCCTGAACACCTAAAATATATATGTGTGTGTAGTATAAATATAATGAATGTGACTAACAATTTATTTTGAATGATATGATGATGTAAACAACATTTTTTTAGAACAGCTCAACACTGAAATGTTCACACTATGCAGTAGGCAATTTATGTGTACAGGAGTAACATACATAGTGCGCACTTCAGGACAAAGGACGTCCACATAATGCAGGATCCAATGATGTTTGTGTGTACATGCAAATTATACAAAGCCTCTGATATCAGTACAACTAGCTTTAGCCGTCAGTATAACATAGAATATAATACTATGCTAGGTTTGTACCTGGTATACCGGTACATGTCTTTACATGATACACATGATAAACTAGACATTTATGTCTTTTGAAAACAGAACGTAAGGCTTTTCCTAATATGATATAAAGTATATGGATTGATATAAAGTACTTAATTTAAGGTTTCACAAAGAAAGAACTTCCCTGGCAAAAGAACCATGATCCTAAGCTCATACAAGAGCTGCTGACTCGAGTCTATGACTTGCGACTCAAGTCGGACTCGAGTCGCTATTTTCGTGATTTGCGGCTTGACTTGGAAATACCAGCTTTGATTTGTGACTTGACTTGGACTTGCAAAAAATGACTTGTTGCCAACCCAAGTCAGATGCTACTCGAGCGACAAATCAGAACAGGAAATTGATAAATACTTCTAGATTTTCCAATGATTTCACACGAAATGTTTAGTTTGTGACGCGGGGCGACTAGTTTCGATGATGTGCAATACAGTCGCCCTGGCCCATCATGCTTACATGCTTACAATCAGACTTTTGTTTGGTTTGTTCAAAATCAATGAGTTTCCTTTATTTTCAGATGCATATATACATTATATTGCCTTGATGCCCTTGGGACTTTGTGACTTTCAACTTGACTTGTGTTAACACCAAATGACTTGGACTTGACTTGACTTGCCCTGTTTCCAAATGACTTATTGACTTGTGACTTGACTTGGACTTGCAAAAAATGACTTGCTGCCACCTCTGGCTCATACCACTTTTGAATGTGAAGCTACTTCCTGTTTGCCTGAAAGTAGGGGTCACAGAGGTCAAGCAATGTATCTCAAAGAAAGACCTTGCCTAACATTGATATTTGGTTAAAAAATCATGATCCTAGCTCTTACCACTTTTAAATGAGGAGCTAATTCCTGTTTGACCGGAAGTAGAGGTCACATCATGATCCTAGCTCTTACCACTTTTAAATGAGGAGCTACTGTACTTCCTGTTTGACCGGAAGTGGAGGTCACAGAGGTCAAGCAATGTGTCTCAAAGAAAGACCTTGCTTTACATTGATATTTGGTGAAAGAATCATGATCATCATGCTCTTACCACTTTTAAATGAGGAGCTACTTCCTGTTTGACCGGAAGTAGATGTCACAGAGGTCAAGCACATAAAGCAAAGACCAATTGCCTAACATTGACTTTTGGTGAAAAAAAAAAATAATAATGATCCCAGCTCTTACCACTTTCAAATGAGGAACTAATTCCTGTTTGACCGGAAGTAGAGGTCACAGAGGTCAAGCATTGTGTCACAAAGAAAGACTTCCCTGGCATTGACATTAGGCGAAAGAATCAACTTCATATCTATCAGAAGTGTCGTCACTCATTTTGTATTGATGGATGAGTGACAATGCTCCTGATAGTTGTTTACAAGAATTAAGACACCGCTGAAATGCTATTTCTCTGTACTTGGCCAATTGTGTACATGTTTATTTTTTCTATTTTATAAAACATAAGCGAAACAGTCTAGTTTCTTCTTCGTCCTCTTCTTCTTCTTATTGAAATTCCCATAGACTTTGCATAGGGACATTCAATACGTATACACACGGCCATGAGAAACACAGAAATGGCCGAGTCTACTGTATAGGCCAGCGCAAATAGTATATGGTTGTGCATATGGGCGTCGGAAACAGCAAAATTATTGATTTTCTAGCTGGTCATGCACCGTTCACGTGTACACAATAGTGCCCCGCACTAATGACGTCACACAAGTGATTTGGCCAGCGTGCACATGTCAGACAAACATTGACTCACACACGTTGTGTACACCATGTATGCACACAAACACACCCACCATACGTTTTTCATAGTTGCAATGTTAGTCCGAGTTCCGGTGTGCTATTTTTAGCATAAGTGCGGAGTGCTATTGGCCTACTTCTATGGATAGCCATATCAGCAGTCCAAAAAGTTCCAAAGCCCGTGTTTTGTATTATGTTTGACTCTAAATGGCAAAATTAATTATTCAAAAATCAATAAAAATAACTCGATGATGTTATCGTGACGTCACTTTACATTTGGGATATTAGTACAATTTCCTACCTACCTACCAAGTTTCATTACTACATGTATTGGATATTTGCTTATGTGTGTGTTTCTGAAAACAAATGGCAAAATTAATTATTCAAAAATCAATAAAAAATCAGTTGATGACGTCATCGTGACGTCACTTTATATTTGGGATTCTTGTACAATTCCCTACATACCCACAAAGTTTCATCACCATCAGATTTGCCCTTATGTGTTTCTGAGAATCGGATTTTTGATGACGTCATCATGACTTCACACCTTTTTAGTAAATTGTGGCATATGCCTTTAACCTAACAAATGCGGAAAAGCCAACAAATTAAGAAAAACAAAAGATGTTCAGCTGTATGCGAAACAGCTCAAAACTAGACATTTATGGCTGTTAGAAACAGCACATAAGGCTTTTTCGCGTAAGACATAAACTGCTTCCCAACGTAATAAAGATGCTATGGTTTTTTTATCCTAGTTGTTGCCACTTTTAAATGAAGAGCTTTTTCTAATTTTTTTTCTTAATTGGCATGTGAAGTTTGCCCCTTTGAGGCGCTGTCACGTGACTCACAATGATGTCACGATGACGTAATTGCAATTTTTCAATACAACCTTTCCTGACTTAGATACATACCAAGTTTCAATCCAATAGAAAATAGGATTTGTTCTAAATCAGCATGTGAAGTTTCCCCTTTAAGGCGCTGTCACGTGACGCATAAGACGTATGATGACGTCATTGCGATTTTTTTTTATAACACTTCCCGGCTTAGGGTATTTGTTTAATGCAAACTTAAGGATCACGGATTCTACTGATCCGGATCCCATTTTAGCGTACCCTGCATAGGAGGTGGATCCCTAAAAATCGGATCCTTTGCCTTAAAGGTACACGTCGGCCGCGTTGCTCTTTTTTGGGCGCTTTTTGGCGCCAATGCATGCCTTTATCATGACTGCAAAGGTCTTCCAAAAGTAGAATAGAACATTCCACACAAATAAACGGTAAAATTGAGCCGTTTTCATAATAAATACGAAAAACCTTAAGTCACGTGGGTTTTCCGAGTCAAAATTTTGACTCAGAAAACCCACGTGATCATGTGTTAGTTTCACTTCCAGTCGTTTAAAAGCTTTTTTTTACTATACAAAATTTAGTATAACTTTTTGTTTAATCGCTGGTTTTCTTTTTAATAACCAAACCTTAATTGTTCGACCTGGGTATTTCCTTTTTAAAATTAAATATTTCCAACGCGATAAAGCAACATTTAAATGCCAAATTTAGAATTTATAAAAGACCGATAACTGCGGGTGCCCTACCACCTCTGCAGAAACAGCCTGTGGGGTCTTGCGACGCATTCAGCCCGAGGCATGGGCCCGTGATAACCACCAGTGCGGTCCACGCACCCCGTACGTGTAGCATTTTTGATGCGAGACCGTGCGTTGAGTCACTCACCCGGTCTCCGTTGCATTTGGGGGGGGGGGGGGGGTGATTTTCGAGCCGCGGAGCAAGAAAGCCTCGAGATAATTTCTTGTCATATGAAAATCATTTTATGCCATCAAAACCTTTTTGTTTGATTCTCAAAATTATATTGTGTGTATATGTGGAAATCGTTTTGGTCCCTCGAAAATTGTTTCATCGATCATGCCCTCAAAATCCTTTGCGTCAACTCACAAACATTACGTCAACTCGCAATCGTTGCATAAACTCGCAGACGTTGCGTCAAATCGCAAACATTACGTCAACTTGCAAACATTACCTCAACTCGCAAACATTGCGTCAACTCGCAAACATTACGTCAACTCGCAAACATTGCGTCAACTCGCAAACATTGCATCAACTAGCAAACATTACGTCAACTTGCAAACATTACGTCAACTCGCAAACATTGCATCAACACGCAAACATTACGTCAACTCACAAACATTACGTCAACTCGCAAACATTGCATCAACTCACAAACATTTTGTGAATAATTCTGAAAAGTCTTATGTTTTCAACAGACAGACGGATTCGCCTAATTCAGTAATTGTTTATGTTTTGCCTATGATTTTTCCATCGTGTACGGCTTGAACGTACGTGTATCGCGTTCCTGGAATTCTCATACGGCAGCTGCAACATTTAGTCACAGCTATGAGCACCAGTCTAAAACCATTGGTGTGCCACATCCTTCTAACACTTGTTACGGCTGGAAATGCGTATAGGCTAACCTTTGACCTTATTTTGATTTCCTTGTACCTTGTACCTTGTAGAAAACACTTCCGAAAGGTCCTCTAGTATGGAATTCCATCTCTGCCATTTTACGCGGCGCATGTGGGGCATTCTTGCTTGGATCTCCCAAACATGCGCCGTTTGACGGCGCATAGTCGCGTTGTGCCGTCGCATAGTCGCGTCGTGCCGTCGTGCCGTCGCATTGTCGCATTTTTGTTTTTTACGGTCTCTAGCCGTTTACGCCGTCAACGGCGCATTGTCGCGTCGTGCCGTCGCATAGTCGCGTCGTGCCGTCGCATAGTCGCGTCGTACCGTCGCGTCGTGCCGTCGCCTGTTTTGTACAGTGGGTATAGGGCTTTGTTGGCGTCGCGTCGTGCCGTCGCATAGTCGCGTCGTGCCGTCGCATTGTCGCATTTTGACTTTATTATTTATAGGCCTGTCTTGAGTTTCGCCAAGTGAGGGCGCACAAGCTTCTAAGCTTACAACAAGTTTAAAGTTCCAATCAAAAGACGAATGATGAATAGGCCTACATCTTATACATTGCTGGATCCTTTTTTGCACTGCCAAGATGACAGTATCCTTTTAAAATGCATGCACCAGTCAGTATCAAACAGAACTCAATACTATGTATAATACAACCGCTGCATTTTTTTTAATCAAAATTAAGTGGACATCGGATGCGGACTAGATGACCGCAGCACTGAGCTGAGTAAATTGAATCATTAAATATAATGTCATTGTGTGTATTATTTTACCATGATTGAACATGGTCTTTGATTTCCTGGTTAAAACAATAGCTTGCCCCTCTATCTGTAAAAACGTATTGTAACTCGACAACACAACGTTAATTAATTAATTTTTGCCGAACTTTTAATTGGTTATAGTCAGAAAAGAATCAATTAGTTTTTCAAAAGTATGACAAATTTTCCATTTTGTGTCCATTGTTTTCTTTGGATATCTGTTTTGGAATTGCTGAAAAAGTATGGATGTAATTATGAACAGTTTTTGAAAGGACATTGGCCCTACTATACATTTAAAGCAATATGTTACAATTACATTGCTTGAATTATTCACTTACATGTAATTGCCAGGGGGTGAGCTGGTCTGCCATTATTTCGCAGCAGGTTACACCTATACCGAAATTTGTGGCATTTTGGAGATTCGGCATGGTGTTTGTTGTAGGTAATTTAGAACTTTATTTTTTTGCCCAATAACTCCTTGCCAAAATGTCATAAAATTATTCTTGTCCTGTGAAACTTCATTATCTGAAACACATTTAATTATGTACAAATATTATTTTCATTGCGTGTAGTCTAAGAACCTTGCACCGTATCCTGCAAAAGTTTAACCTGAAAAGAAATATGCCCGATGACAGGACACTTGAGCAGTTTCTCCTGAATTTAGAGGTAAGCAATTTCCTTTCAAACTATTATCCTGAAGAGTGGTATGAACACCACAACTGAATTCAATCTGGTTATCTGCAAGATGGTTCAAGATGTTCATATCAATTGTTTGGATACAAATTATCACAATTATTCTCTCAATATTCTCTCATAAATATGGTACATGTACATGATATAAATAAATGTGACTATTGGGAGATGATGAGGCCTAAATCACAATGCGACGGTACGACGCGACTATGCGACGGCACGACGCGACTATGCGACGGCACGACGCGACTATGCGACGGCACGACGCGACAATGCGCCGTTGACGGCGTAAACGGCTAGAGACCGTAAAAAACAAAAATGCGACAATGCGACGGCACGACGCGACTATGCGACGGCACGACGCGACTATGCGACGGCACGACGCGACGCCAACAAAGCCCTATACCCACTGTACAAAACAGGCGACGGCACGACGCGACGGCACGACGCGACTATGCGACGGCACGACGCGACTATGCGCCGTGAAACGGCGCATGTTTGGGAGATCCAAGCAAGAATGCCCCACATGCGCCGCGTAAAATGGCAGAGATGGAATTCCATACTCTAGGGACTATACTGGAAGTTGACGAGAGTGGATCGGGATCTAATCTGCTATGTATTATTTTAAAGTTGTAGTAATATAGGCTTAATGGAGCTTTTGAAGGCTGTGGTTGAAGTTATATCGACAGTTGACTGGGGTAATTTATTCCAAATTTGGGTGGTTTCAGGGAAGAAGGATTGAGAATATGGAGTTGATGTAGGCCCTAGTTGCGATGAATGTAACCCTAGTTCTGACATGGGGACAGGGACCTTAGGGTTACGACAAAACTGGATAAAAAAATGGGTAGGACCTTTTTGGCCAACTCCTGAAGTACGTTTCCACTTAGTTTTCCACTTTCCAAAATCCAAACACAAAATCTGACTACAAGGATCTGATTGGTACTTATCAATGAGTCATATAAAACCACTTTGAATATCGAAAGATCATTTTATGCCATAATACCATTGTGGGTGCATTCGTTTAGCTCCCCCGGGTCGACACCAGTCAACCTCGTCACCATTCTCTCGCTTGTTTTGTGCAATATAGCACGACCATTCCCAGAAAGGGCTGACCCGTGTTAGCTAAACGAATGCACCCAGAGTTAAATAAAAAACTAGAGTGCGCGCTTCGTATTCATTTAGTGCGTTCGATTTGGTTACTCGCGCTTACTCCGGGAAGCGCGACAGCGTTCGATTTGACTTTGACGTCACATCTCGCGCTTACTCGGGCCTGGCCCAAGTGAGCGACTCGCCGAGCGGGTTACTTCGATAAGTATCCCACAGTGCATTGTTCCAAGATGGCCGAAATGCAAACAGACAAAACTTTTCGTTGTAACGAAATTGATAATTATTTCTTGTTTTAACTTGTGGATGCTTAAAACAGCCAGGAAAGGTATATTTCGGAGGAAATTCAGTTTTGAAACTGGAAGTGACAGAAATGGGGAATGATATGGCCGAATGTTCCTTTTATCGCTTTATTAATCGACGATTGGATGCAGTATTTGCAACGCACGACCTCTTGAGTCTTGACCCGTCTAGTTGAAACTCGGGCGATATCGTTCGTTTATTACAACCAATTGCGCATGTGCACTTATACCCGAGCTGAAAGCACGAGTAAGCGCGAGTAACCAAATCGAACGCGCTAAATGTGCGTTCTCTTGGCACTCTGGCACGGACGCGCAGCCGCCATTTTAGTTGGGGTGACTGAGCAACCGCAGTAGAGTCCAAAAACGGTACCCGGATGTTACTCGAACAACTGCGCGCACTGTGCGTGACGCGACGTATATTTTATGCACAGTGCTGCGCGCACGAACCGGGGTAAGAATGTGTACGCACAATTTGAAATGGGACGCGCGCGTTTCCCCTTGTTTTCTTAATGCAATGGCGCTGGCCATGGACCTTATCGGAGATAGCTTGTTTTCCGCGCTGCGCGTGCGCGCGCAAAGGACAGTGGGCAACATTGGGTTTAAAAGTTTTACCACACGCGTCGACACGCGTATATTCGTATAGCTGCCGGCTCGCGAAGTTTAAAGTTGTCTTTTTTCCCAGAAGAAAGCCTTGCTTTGAGTTGTTATACATAACGATGCTACACAACGGTCCATGGAATGTTACTGTCGAGTCACTTGTTCCAGCGGTGTAAAGTTGAGTACTTATTAGCTGTTTCGCATGCAGCGGAACAGCTTTTGTTTTTGTTATTTTTTTTTTCTTTCTTTTTTTGGCTTTTCCATGTTCAATGGAAAAGGTATTGTTTTTGTTCTGATTTTTTTTTTTTTTCTTCTTCTTCTTGTCGTTTGAATTCCCATAGACAAAGCACAGGGGCATTCTCGACCCCACTTTGGCAATTTTTAAACAGCCGATCTTAACCAAACTTGGTCAAAACAAAGTCCCAATAGCGTCAATGTGCGCCGAAACTTTTCGTCATCATGACGTCATCATGTGTCACGTGACAGTGTCTTAAAGGGGCAAACTTCAGACATCAATTATGAACGAACCCTAAGTCCGATTGAGTTGAAACTTGGTATGTATCTAAGTTGGGAGGTGTTATATCGAAAAATTGCAATGACGTCATCATGACGTCATTCCTTGATTTTTTATGATTTATTGAAATTTTGGGTCATTAAAGTTCTTTTAACGATATCTAGTAAACGAAACAAGATATCTTTGAATTTCTTTTTGATAATTCTTCAGTATACATCATAGATTAACACTGCATAGACAAAAATTATGTGACGTCATCATGACGTCATAAAAAATGCTATTTTTATACCGCATAGCAGGAACGGCCGATCGCCTTGAAAATTGGTAGGTTGGTAAAATAGAGGTTCGGGATCGTAATTATGAAGTTACGTTAGTTTGACGTCATCGCTTGATTTGTTATGAATTTTTACTTATTTTTGTCACCCAAATCCCATACAATGAATTTTTCAAGTTTATGTTGTGAGAACGTACTAATTGTAAAGTGCGCCCTCATGTGACTATGCATACGTTACAAAAAATTGCAAAATATGTGAAAACCACCCGATGTCGTTTTAAACCCGGTACACGCGGTATAATAATTATACAATGAATTTTTCGACAGTTGTATGGTGTGAGAACGTACGAATTGTAAAGTGCGCCCTCTTGTGACAATGCATACGATAAAATACACATGCATTATTTGTGAATGTTTTGCCAACGTTGTATTAATAATATACATGTAGTTTATAATGCCATGATGAGTTGTTATAATTATGAAAGGCGAGGATAATTAAATATTCCGTTCCGATTTATGATTCATCATCTGAGCGCAAAAAGCAGACAATCAACAATGACCATTTTGGATACTGAATTTGGACAATGAATTTGAATAAGTTTCACATTTTATTTCTTTTTGGTTTGCATCATATAATTTTAAGAACAGTGATATTAATCTGAAAACGAAACCCAAAAACAACCGTAATGACAAGAAATTTATATTGTTTTCATTGTTTTGTAAATGACTTTTTTGTTTTATTGCAAAACTCAAATTATATTACCACTTTCAATTATCACAATCAACAAGAATATAAGTTTTTTCTAAACCATGGCTGGGAAGAACTGCATAAACAATGTGTATGCAGAAGACAGAGGAATTCACATTGAATTTAATTCATTGGTAAGCTAGCAAAACTCAAGATTAAATTACCACTTTCAATTATCACAATCAACAATTTTTTTTTCTTTTTCTAAACCATGGCTGGGAAGAACTGCATAAACAATGTGTATGCAGAAGACAGAGGAATTCAAATTGAATTTAATTCATTGGTAAGCTAGCAAAACTCAAATTATACGTACATGTACGTAATTCACTGTGTATGACATACATGTATGTGTGGGTGTACATGTACATGCACATGTAATGTCCGAGTGCGTGACTCGTTTACATGTCGCCATACACATTTTCACGTTAGTCTTTTTATATATCATTAAATACCAGCACCAAATCTTAATCGAAATGCTATTGATGTAGGGTTGCTTGGAGTACGTGAAAATATTGGTCATTAAATAAAACATACGATTTAAACAACATAAATGCAAGGCGCGCTGGGATGGATGATTGCCTGGATTATATATGCCGTTTTTACATTTACTTCCTTATCATAGTAAAGTTAGCAGCATAAATGCTGATTTTGACAAGACAATATATACACGCGCACTAATAATGCATGATTCCGTGTTCGGAGCGCACGGTTTTGAATTGCGCCCTCTTTTGATTAAAACGAGATTCTGCGGTGGTGTCAGTATAATTTATGATGTTGTACACCGCCTATCATCATCTTTTATTGAAATCTGGGAAGACGGAAAGTCTTTTATATTAAATACCAGCACCACCATCTTAATAGGAATAATATCGATGTAGGTTGCGGAGTATTAATTGTACATCATTTTATGGGTCGTGTTAAGCTTATACATGTGCAACTTAATACTTGGTAATAGTTATACTGTTTATGGAAAAACAGCAATGATCCATAGACTTTGTCTTTTTTTCAAGTGTCAATTTGACGTTTATGAACAAATTAAAGTCTCGTCCTTTCCCCTGGACTTTGAAGGCATCTAATCTTGTTCTATACGTGGCAATCAGTATAAGACTGATGTTCAGTATTCACAAAATGATTTCATATTCGCATATGATTTTATATTCGCAACTGATTTTATATTTTCAAATGATATCATCTTCAATAAATCATTTGCGAAGACGATATCATTAATTTGCGAATACAGAAAATTATTTTGTATTCGCTAATGATTTTGTATTCGCAATTGGTTTAATATTCGCATCATGATGTCATCGTATGTCCACTGCAATGACAATGTCTTCAATCAGTGGCTCCATAAACCCTGCAAGTAAATGGTTAATATTTAAGTTTTCTAAATCGAAACATAAATATGTCTTAATCAAACAAAATCAGCGATGTGTATTTAATTTGAGAAATATTTTATATCATTATGCGGAAAAGCCATGTGTTCTGTTTTCAACAGACACAACCTCTAGTTTTTTTTTTTTTTTCTTTTTCCACTTTTTCCCCATAGACATAACACAGGGGTTTTCTACAAGTCACTTCTACCATTATGCCAATTCCGATCAACTTCATACTTGGCACATAGTTAGACCACCACCCCGAATAGTGTCCCGCGTATGTACGTCATCGTGACGTCATCACGTGCACAGTTACGTAATCATAAAAGTGCAAATTTTAGGGCTCTTTATCTCGGGAACGGCAAGTCCGATGCAACTCAAACTTGGTATGTAAGTATATGGGGACGTGTTTTAGACAAAAATTGCAGTCACGTGTTGATGACGTCATCATGTGATTTTATACGAATTATTCAATTTTTGGACCATTTATATCTCATGAACGACAAATCGTATTTTCGAAATTCTTTCGGCAACATGTTTGTTAGGCTATAGGCACATGCCACAAAATACCAAAAAGTGGTGACGTCATGATGACGTCATCAAAAAGCCGATTTTCTGATTCACATATAAGGGAATATCCGATGGTGATGAAACTTGGTGGGTAGGTAGGGAATGGTACTAGTATCCGAAATGTGAAGTGACGTCACGATGACGTCATCGGCTGATTTTTTATTGATTTTTGAATAATTAATTTTGCCATTTTTTCACGGAAACACATAGAAGCGAAAATCCGATCGAAATGAAACTTGGTGGGTAGGTAGGAAATGGTACTAGTATCCCTTATGTGAAGTGACGTCACGATGACGTCATCGATTGAATTTTTATTGATTTTTTTTAATAATTAATTTTGCCATTTAGAGTCAAACATAACAAAACACGGGCCTTGGAAATTCTTGGACCGCTGATATGGCTATCCATAGTAGTGGGCCAATTGTGTACATGTAAACCTAGTACGACGAGCTAGGAAATCAGTCATTTTGCTGTTTCCACCGCCCATGCACAACCATACATACTTTGCGCGCTGGCCTATAGTAGACTCTGCCATTTCTGTGTTTCTCATGGTCGTGTGTATGTACATGTACCTATATGTATATTAATGGACGAGTGACGACGCTCCTTATAGTTGTTTACGACAATTAAAACACCGCAATTTCTCTGTACTGGGACAACTGCGTTCATGTTTGTTTTTCATATTATTTATAAAAACATACGCGAAACAGCTCAGTGTTTGTCAACAAACACATCTAGTTTATAGTTGAATTTTCATGTCCATACGTTTTATGCACTCAGCGCCAGCCCTAACAACCCTGCGTTTCCCAGAGTGCTTTGCGCACAGCCAATTTTTGGCTATCTCCGATAAGGTCCATGGTTCGAGCAACACGCGCAGAGTGCACACTCTAGTTTTTTATTTAACTCTATGCATAATACACACAATGGAGATCAATGGTTTTCATGAAGAGGCGAATTCCAGCGCGCGCGCGCGCGTGCTAGCCTTGGGAGCAGGGAGTTATTTTTAGACAAGCCATTTCCCAGAACAGCCATAACAAAAGTTTTGCTTAACTTAAATGAAGCACAAGGGGGCGCACTTCAACATTTGATTGCTCGGCGAGACGATACAGCCCCTTTAAAGGTACGTAGTATCATACATAATACTTTGGTTTTTGTCAAAGAAGTACAGATTCATGGGCAAAAATACAAAGAACAGTCATTTGTGAAAATTTCAGTCCCAATGTCCCACGTCTTGAGAAAACAGTGAAAAACGGCCTTAAAGGTAGTATCATACTTTGGTTTTTGTCAAAGAAATACAGATTCATGGGCAAAAATATAAAGGAAGATACAGTAAAAGTAATCTGTGAAAATGTCAGTCCCATTCGGTGTCAACTTTTTTAGAAAACATTGAAAAACGGTATTTCTTAATTAGTCTTTTCTCTTTTATTTTTGATCTTTTAAAAGATCAAAAAGATTTTCGGTCGTTGTTTTATTCATTTCTGGATAAATACACAATTTCAGGCGGAATTATTTTAACGGTAGGTTTCTACCAGCATCATCTTCATACCCTGTAAGTTATACGTAAAGCCCACCGCACACTTTACGATCCGACTACGACCCGACTGGTTTTTGGAAGGATCGCAAAGCATTTTGGGAGTCTTTAACCGTGATTCGACAGTCGAATCTTGCCGACTGGCCATCGGAGTGGGTCTGTGACAGGGAACAATCACGGTTAAGACTCCCAGAATGCTTTGCGATCCTTCCAAAAACCAGTCGGGTCCTAGTCGGAATGTCGGATCGTATAGTGTGCGGTGGGCTTAAATCTGTGAACATTTCTGTTTTGGTTTCTTACCAAAGTATGATACTACCTTTCAACAAACAGGCCCTTATATGAAGTTTGCCACGTGGCGCATGATGATCTTTTGGCATCACGCGCGCCTGGTCGCTCTTTGTTTCAGACGTCGAACTCTAGCTTTCTATATGTACTGTACTTTTAATTCAAAACTTGCCTTTCAGCGCGACGCTGGCACACCTGTCTGATACGGGGGTAATTTAAAAGGTAGTAATAGTATCATACTTTTGCAGCATACCGAAACAGTATCTTCACAGATATACCTACAACTTACAGGGTATAATGATTGATGGTGGTGGTAGAAACATACCGTTAACATTTTTCCCGCTTGAAATGCTGTTTTTATCCAGAAATTAGTAAAACAACGACCGAAAACTTTTTGATCTTTTAAAAGATCAAAAATAAAAGAGAAAAGACTTAAGAAATACTGTGGCCGTTTTTTACGATTTTCTCTAAAAGTGCATGGTCACCGTATGGAATTAAAATTTTCAAAGATGACTGTGGCTGTATATATCTTCCTTGATATTTTTGCCCATGAATCTGAACTCTTTTGACAGAAACCAAAGTATGATACCTTTAAGAAATACTGTGGCTGTTTTTCACTGATTTCTCAAAAAGTGGGGACCGTATGGGACTGAAATTTTGACAGATGACTGTTACTGTATCTGTCTTGATATTTTTGCCCATGAATCTTTGATAAAAACCAAAGTATGATATTACCTTTAAAGGCCCGTATAAATGCGTTCTATTTTGTTTACCGCGCATGATTCCGTCACTGCTAAGATCGTCAGTACAGTGTGATAAACGCATTTTCTACCTCCATGGTAAACGGGTCATTTTGTTCTAGCCTAGCTACACGTTTTAAACAACTGGCCAAAGGTGGTGCACCTTGGCCATCTTCTTGCATGCTCTCCATTTGATTGATGTTCGATGCGCCAGTACGAAGGTAGGATCCAACCATTTATTTTCTGCATCAAACTTTATATATATTATTCTTCCCGGTGATGCCAGGAATTTCGTGAACTCAAGCAGCAAACAATTCGACCCTGTCGCCTTAATTGTTGTAGCCTACACTTCTTGCATGCTTACAAAACAACTGCTTGCTAACACTAAGTTACAGCATGGGGCTAGGAAGAGGAGTTCGAACTGCAACACAGTATCACTAATCCAATCACTAGTCGCCCAATTAAGGCCCATTGGAAAAGCACTGCGGCCGGCCACACGCCTGTTACATTTATAACACAACCGCAGTCAATCCTTTGATCATATGATGGTCGCCGGAATTCCCTGGTAACCCCCAAAATGGTTCATAAATTAAATTGCAAATTGGAGTAACAAAACAAACCATCCGAATATAAATGGCAAGCGCAGTTGATACTGAAAGTCCCTGCATGCTTACATGGCCAGTAGTGTAGACACGTCCTCAGACCCGGGGGGTTTGATCGTGTAGCTGGGTTGTACTTCCATATACGTTTGTGCACAAAATAATTTTTTATATATATAAAAAGTGAAAACCTGGGGGGGGGTTGCAACCCCCCTAGCCCCCCTGGGATCTACCCTCATGTACATGGCAAACCGAAAGATGCGCAAGACAATTCTGTTTTGATCGGTTTTTGCATTTAACGGCAATTTGTCGTCTTTTCTTGACATTTAGCGAAAACCAATTATGCTTAAAAAGGGTAATTAGGTGTTCGGGTTCAAGCCGAACACCTATTGTAATTGTTCGAGTTTATAGGTGTTCGGGTTCAAGCCGAACACCTATTGTTATTGTTCGAGTTTTTTTATTGGCTTTTCCGTGTTCAACGGAAAAGGTATTGTTTTTGTTCTGACTTTTTTTCTTTTTGGCTTTTCCGATTTGAATCGGAAAAGGTATTGTTTTTGTTCTGTTTTTTTTTTTTCTTCTTCTTCTTCTTCTTCTCCTCAATTTGCATTAACTTTGTACACAAATTTTGTCCGCGGCACTTGGGTCATTTTTAAACAGCTGATTTTAACCGAACTTGGTCTGATGGAAGTCCATATAGGGTAGTTGTCTCCCGAAACTGTTCGTCATCATGACGTCATCAGGTGTCACGTGACAGTGTCTTAAAGGGGCAAACTTCAGACATCAATTATGAACGAACCCTAAGTCCGATTGAGTTGAAACTTGGTAGGTATCTAAGTCGGGAAGTGTTATATCGAAAAATTGCAATGACGTCATCATGACGTCATTCCCTGATTTTTTATGATTTATTGAAATTTTGGGTCATTAAAGTTCTTTTAACGATATCTAGTAAACGAAACAAGATATCTTTGAATTTCTTTTTGATAATTCTTCAGCATGCACCATAAATGAACACTGCATAGACAAAAAATCGGTGACGTCATCATGACGTCATAAAAAATGCGATTTTTGTAACGCATAGCAGGAACGGCCAATCACCTTGAAAATTGGTAGGTTGGTAAAATGGAGGTTCGGGATCGTAATTATGAAGTTACGTCAAGACAGCGTCATTTGTTTATTTTTTATGATTTTTTAAAATATTTTTCACGCTAGCCAATTGATTTGTACGTGAAAATATTGGTCATTAAATGCAAGGCGCGGTTGATTTGGTTGATTGCCTGTGTTATATATGCCGCATTTCTTTTCATTTCTTTATCATAGTTGCCAGCGTAAATACTGTTTTGACAAGACAACTACGCATGCGTAACAATCTACCTTTGAAGTAATGCATGAATCGAGCACACGGTTTTGAATGGCGCCCTCTTTTGATTTAAACAAGAAACTGCGGTGGTGTCAGTATGTTATTTAAACATCAACAAAAAATCAACGGTTTGAGATATTAAGTTGTTTCTTTCACCAAACGTGATTGTTAGGCAGGGTCTTTCTTTGTGACACATTGCTTGACCTCTGTGACCTCTACTTCCGGTCAAACAGGAAGTAGCTCCTCATTTAAAAGTGATAAGAGCTATGATCATGATTCTTTCACCAATAGACAATGTTAGGGAAGGTCTTTCATTTGTGACACATTGCTTGACCTCTGTGACCTTTACTTCCGGTCAAACAGGAAGTAGCTCATCATTTAAAAGTGGTAAGAGCTGTGATCATGATTCTTTCACCAATAGACAATGTTAGGCAAGGTCTTTCATTTGTGACACATTGCTTGAAGTAGAAGTAGAGGTCACAGAGGTCAAGCAATGTTTCATAAAGAACATTGAAATAATTGATACTTTTAAACCACATGTCTTAAACTGACAAAATAAGTTATACAATTTGATAAATGTTCTATATCATATGCGGAAAAGCCATGTGTTCTGTTTTCACAGACACAATTTCTAGTTTCTTCCTCTTCTTTTTCTTGTCGTTTGAGTTACCATAGACTTTTGTCCGCGGCACTTTGGTCATTTTTAAACAGCCGATTTTTACCAAACTTGGTTTGAAGGAAGTCCATATAGGGTAGTTGTGTCCCGAAACTTTTCGTCATCATGACGTCATCAGGTGTCATGTGACAAGCAATTTGAATTTAATAATCAAAATCTTTAAAAATCAACAATAAATCAACGGTTTGAGATATTAAGCTCATTCTTTCACCAAAAGTGATTGTTAGGCAGGGTCTTTCTTTTTAACACATAACTTGACCTCTGTGACCTCTACTTCCGGTCAAACAGGAAGTAGCTCCTCATTTAAAAGTGGTAAGAGCTAGGATCATGATTTTTTCACCAAAAGTAAATGTTAGGCAAGGTCTTTCATTGTGACACATTACTTGACCTCTGTGACCTCTACTTCCGGTCAAACAGGAAGTAGCTCCTCATTTAAAAGTGGTAAGAGCTATGATCATGATTCTTTCACCAATAGACAATGTTAGGCAAGGTCTTTCATTTGTGACACATTACTTGACCTCTGTGACCTCTACTTCCGGTCAAACAGGAAGTAGCTCCTCATTTAAAATTGGTAAGAGCTATGATCATGAATCTTTCACCAATAGACAATGTTAGGGAAGGTCTTTTCATTTGTGACACATTGCTTGACCTCTGTGACCTCTACTTCCGGTCAGACCAGAAGTAGCTCATCATTTAAAAGTGGTAAGAGCTTTGATCATGATTCTTTCACCAAAAGTCAATGTTAGGCCATTTTTTTTTTCTGACACAATTCTAAATGACAAGCAAAATGTGTTCCAGAAACCCTGCAACTAAATGTGTTAAACTTTAGTTTTCTACATTGAAATAATTGATATTTTTAAACCACATGTCTTAAACTGACAAAATAAGTGATACAATTTGAGAAATATTCTATATCATATGCAGAAAAGGTATTGTTTTTGTTCTGATTTTTTTTTTGGCTTTTCCATGTTCAATGGAAAAGGTATTGTTTTTGTTCTGATTTTTTTTTTTCTTCTTCTTCTTCTTGTCGTTTGAGTTACCATAGACTTTTTGTCGAGGGCACTTTGGTCACTTTGCAACAGCCGATTTTAACCAAACTTGGTCTGAAGGAAGTCCATATAAGGTAGTTGTTTCCCGAAACTTTTCGTCATCATGACGTCATCAGGTGTCACGTGACATGCAATTTGAATTTAATAATCAAAATCCTCAAAAATCAACAAAAAATCAACGGTATGAGATATGAAGTTGATTCTTTCACCAAAAGTGATTGTTAGGCAGGGTCTTTCTTTGTGACACATTACTTGACCTCTGTGACCTCTACTTCCGGTCAAACAGGAAGTAGCTCCTAATTTAAAAGTGGTAAGAGCTATGATCATGATTCTTTCACCAATAGACAATGTTAGGCAATGTCTTTCATTTGTGACACATTGCTTGACCTCTGTGACCCCTACTTCCGGTCAAACAGGAAGTAGCTCCTCATTTAAAAGTGGTAAGAGCTATGATCATGATTCTTTCACCAATAGACAATATTAGGCAAGGTCTTTCATTTGTAACACATTGCTTGACCTCTGTGACCTCTTCTTCCGGTCAAACCGGAAGTAGCTCCTCATTTAAAAGTGGTAAGAGCTATGATCATGATTCTTTCACCAATAGACAATGTTAGGCAAGGTCTTTCATTTGTGACACATTGCTTGACCTCCGTGACCTCTACTTCCGGTCAAACAGGAAGTAGCTCCTCATTTAACAGTGGTAGGAGCTATGATCATGATTCTTTCACCAAATATCAATGTTAGGCAAGCTCTTTCTTTGTGACACATTGTTTGACCTCTGTGACCTCTTCTTCCGGTCAAACAGGAAGTAGCTCATAATTTAAAAGTGGTAAGGGCTAGGATCATGATTCTTTTGTCGAAAGTCGATGTTAGGCAAGGTCTCTCTTTGTGACACAAATACAACCAATTCATGTGAGTTCATGATTAAAGGTGCACACTTCAAATGTATAAAACATAAGATCATAATCAACTGTCTTTATGTGTGTATAAGGTTATGACAATTTTTGCAATAAAAACGGACACGGAAAAGCCTTGTGTTCTGTTTTCAACAGACACAATCTCTAGTTTCTTCTTCTTCTTCTTGTCGTTTGAGTTACCATAGACTTTTTGTCGAGGGCACTTTGGTCACTTTTAAACAGCCGATTTTAACCAAACTTGGTCAGAAGGAAGTCCATATAGGGTAGTTGTCTCCCGAAACTTTTCATCATCATGACGTCATCAGGTGTCATGTGACAACCAATTTGAATTTAAAAATCTAAATCTTTAAAAATCAACAAAAAATCAACGGTTTGAGATATTAAGTTGATTCTTTCACCAAAAGTGATTGTTAGGTAGGGTCTTTCTTTGTGACACATTGCTTGACCTCTGTGACCTCTACTTCCGGTCAAACAGGAAGTAGCTCCTCATTTAAAAGTGGTAAGAGCTATGATCATGATTCTTTCACCAATAGACAATGTTAGGCAAGGTCTTTCTGTGCGACACATTGGTTGACCCCTGTGACCTCTACTTCCGGTAAAACAGGAAGTCACGCCTCATTTGAAAGTTCTAACAGCTATGATCATGATTCTTTCACCAAAAGTCAATGTTAGGCAAGGTCCTTCATTTGTATTACATAGCTTGATCTCTGTGACCTCTACTTCCGGTCAAACAGGAAGTAGGTCTTCATTTAAAAGTGTTAAGAGCTTTGATCATGATTCGTTCACCAAAGGTCAATGTTAGGCAAGGTCTTTCATTTGTGTAACATTGCTTGACCTTTGTGACCTCTACTTCCGGTCAAGCAGGAAGTAGCTTAAAATTTAAAAGTAGTAAGATGGCTATGATCATGATTTTTTCACCAAAAGTGAATGTTAGGCAGGGTCTTTATTTGTGACACATTGCTTGACCTGTGTGACCTCTACTTCCAGTCAAACAGGAAGTAGCTCCTCATCTAAAAGTGGTAAGAGCTATGTTCATGATTCTTCCACCAATAGTCAATGTTAGGCAAGGTCTTTCTTTGTGACACAATTCTAATTGACAAGCAATTTGTTTCATTAACCCTGCAACTAATGGGTTAAATTTTTAGTTTTCTACATTGAAATATGGATACTATTAAATATGCGGAAAAGCCATGTGTTCTGTTTTCAACAGACACAACCTCTAGTTTATTGGCTTTTTCGATTTCAATCGGAAAAGGTATTGTTTTTGTTCTGATTTTTTTTTCTTCTTCTTCTTCTTCTTTTTCTTGTCGTTGAGTTACCATTGACTTTTGTCGGCGGCACTTTGGTCTCTTTAAAACAACCGATTTTAACCAAACTTGGTCAAAACAAAGACCCCATAGCGAAGTTGTTTCCCGAAACTTTTCGTCATCATGACGTCATCAGGTGTCATGTGACCAGCGATTTGAATTTAATAATAAAAATATTCAAAAATCAACAAAAAATCAACGGTTTGAGATATTAAGTTGATTCTTTCACCAAAAGTGATTGTTAGGCAGGGTCTTCCTTTGTGACACATTACTTGACCTCTGTGACCTCTACTTCCGGTCAAACAGGAAGTAGCTCCTCATTTAAAAGTGGTAAGAGCTATGATCATGATTCTTTCACCAATAGACAATGTTAGGCAAGGTCTTTCAATTGTGACACATTGCTTGACCTCTGTGACCTCTACTTCCGGTCAAACAGGAAGTAGCTCCTCATTTAAAAGTGGTAAGAGCTTCTCATTTAAAAGTGGTAAGAGCTATGATCATCTTTCACCAAAAGTCAATGTTAGGCAAGATCTTTCATTGTGACACAATATTTGACCTCTGTGACCTCAGATTCCGGTCAAACAGGAAGTAGCTCCTCATTTAAAAGTGGTAAGAGCTTCTCATTTAAAAGTGGTCAGAGCTAGGATCAGGATTCTTTCGCCAAAAGTCAATGTTAGGCAAGGTCTTTCTTTGTGACACAAATATGACCAATTCACGTGAGTTTATGATTAAAGGTGAACACTTCAATGGTATAAAACATCAAATCATAATCATCTGTCTTTGTGTGTATAAGGTTATGAAATTTTTTCAATAAAAGCGGAAACGGAAAAGCCCTGTGCAATCTGTTTTAAACAGACGCAATCTCTAGTTTTTATTTTCCATTTTCTTCTTCCCAAACTTGTCTGCAAGACTTCTTGGTGACAGTTACAAGATATTGACTTGAAACTCGGTGGGAACTTAGGTCGGGATGCCAAGTTGTACCTAGAAGATTGACGTCATGATGACGTCATCGGGTATCAAATTACACACGTTTTTAGAGGAAAAACTTTGGTGCCCTATAACTTGAGAACCACATGACCTACGGTTTTGATATTGACATATGTTACTCAACACGTAAATCTCTACAAATAACATATTAATGACCTTCACTTCCGGTGTTACCGGAAGTTGAAGTTTGACTCAAAATAACTCGAAAACGGAAGGATTTGGGCACAAAAAACCTCATGGGTAAAAGATAGAGAAGGTCTTGAGCTTTCAGAAAATATAAACAATGACGTCATGCGGGCTATATAGCGCCCTCTACGGTTGATTAAAGACATACAGTGATTACGTAATCCGAAAGTAAACAATGAATTTCCGCCAAATTTAGTAGGTGTAAAGCACTAATGTACCTCGACATGTATGTGAAGTTTGAAATCTGTGACGTCATTCAACCGGAAGTTATGCTCTTTTAAAGGGAAAATTACTGAATTATTCCAATACTGTTTACTCAGTATAATTACATGAGTACATCAGTGAAAACTGCTTGTAATGTGATTACAAGAGACTCTGATTAGTACCAGATGGCAGTCATTGCAAGGTGATTGGAATGTGCTTCATTACATTGTCTCAGTGGAAACACATGATAGCCTCAACACAGGAGTTTGATACACCTCATACACTTTTAAACAGTCAATTTTAACCATACAAAGGCCCAGACAAAGTTCTTACAGCGTTGATTTGAAGTGAACATTTACGGCATCTCTTGATTTTATATGAATTTTTTAATATTTCTCACATTGTGTTACGTGAAAATATGGTCATGTACAAAAAATATGATGATTGATTGACTCTTTTTCCCATACATGTACAAAAATTGTATTCAGGAGGTCGCCGGTTCGAATCCCGCTCCAGTCAATTTTTCTTTGTTCACTTTTCAATGACTTAAAATAACTCAGTCAGTTTCCCTTGTGGTTATTTCACGAATATAATAATTAAAAAGCCGTATCCTCTTTGAGTGATCCCCCATGTACCGTTCCCAGGTTGCAGCATTGTTGCGTGTATCATTGAAACGATCCCTGGGGTGTGGCGGTGTGTGCGTGGTTTCATGGCTTCTGACTGCCAAACGAACAAGGATAGTTGACTATTGGGGTCACCACCAACATAGGGCTGGATGGCTCAGTTGGTAGAGCGCCTGTACGGTATTCAGGAGGTCGCCGGTTCGAATCCCGCTCCAGTCAATTTTTCTTTGTTCACTTTTCAATGACTTAAAATAAAAACCTGCAAGATATTTACATCATATTCAAAATTTAGTGTGTATTTCAATATGCCATTGTATGAGGATGAGCGACAATTGACCACATACGTTCCAACATAACTTTTATGTTCACATAACAGTTCCACCACGTAATCAGACCTCGAACACCTAGTGGTTGTTCACACAACCACAAGTCTAGTTTCATTTTTCGTTATGCGGCATGACCCGAGATTTCCTACGGTGAGGAGTCAGCCTAAATTGTAGATAATGTCCAGACAGAAAATATGGTACATGTGTGTATATGACAAATGCATGAAATGCCCAGCCAGCTATGGCCAGTTCAATGTTGAAAAGTCCGGTCAGTTTTTCATTTTGGCCATGTAATGAGCCCACTACGTTTGTATATTACACGCGCAAGGAAATTAGACCTTTCCACAGTGCCGGGACGAAGTTTGCCAAGCCAGCTCCCAGCCAGACTACCGCAATGATAAATTTGCATAATAACTACTATTTTACACAAAGCCTACGGTTGCAACTTGTATGAATGCAGCGGTGATCATTGCTGTTTGAAGTGCCTTGGTTCTCACTCCTTCTCTTCCTAGCTCCATGGTTACAGAGGCATATTTCCACTTCCACCCATTCTGATCATCAATAAATTTGGAAAAAAACTCTATAATTGCAGCCAACTTATTTTCACTTTTGGGACTTTGTGGTGACATGCATCCACATCCCCTGGGGCATAATGGAAGGAAATCCAAAACGGCGTTCCCAGAAATCAAAAATTTCCTTGCACCTGTTGTGATGAAGAAGTTTGTTTACAATGACCAACGTGCCTTAAAGGTACAACACATGATTGGTAAAGGTCGATCACAGGACAGCACTCGTACTTTGTCTGATCAAACATATAGCCTACATGTACATGAAATGATAAACCTACAGGTGAAAATTGGAGCTCAATCGGACATCTGAGTCACAAGAAAAATAGCGAAAACCCGACTCGATTTTTCTTATAAAGCATGACTTTGGTTTACTTTATAATGTTTGTTCTAAAAATCATTTGGACGAACGATCTTTGGAAAAGACACTAAATTTTGATTTCCTTGAAAAAACCAGCATCTGATGAACCAAGATTTCCCATGGTGACTGTTTGCACTGAACTATGAACTTTTGAGTCCATTTTCTGTCTCAAACTCAATAAATTTTATTTGGAGGAGTCTCATCACTGGGCAGCTTCCCTCTGACTGGCTTATGTCTCATATTACACCAATCGGAAAGAATTCCACTGACGGCCATCACTTGTGCACAAACCTATGGGACCAACAGAATGACAGAGGGCGTTTTGATAAAAATGGCTACCGCTGCATTCAAAGTGTATAATTGTAGGTCCAAAAAACCTGAAAATCTCACTTTTTAGATAAGCTACCCCAGTTTACACACCTGAGATTGAAGTTCATTATGACTTGCATCAAATAAGTTAACTCTTGGAGGAAATAACCCTGTTTCCGTCATGGCCGTCAGTGAAATTCTTTCCCACCAATCTTCAAAAAAGGTAACAAAAACTCTCCCGGCAACTACATACCAATGGGAGACTTTTGGAGAGTCGGTCTTGAGTCAACAGCGCACGCGCAAACCATGTTTGCGCAATTTTGAGCATGCGCGCGTTGTATTGCGCGTGCTTGCGCGTGCGTGCGCGTGCGCTGTTGACTCAAGACTTAAACTCACACAAGTTTGATCAAAAGGTATAGCGTAAATATTACGTTGTCACATACAAAAACAATGTATAAGTGACGGCTATTCTATATTGAATCAACCACTGCTGCCACCATGTTAGGTTACTGGTTGTATATGATAATAATAAATTATAATAATAATCATCTTATATAGCGCCCGATCCATCAAAGATGTTCAGGGCGCTTTACATTAAGAAGAATAAGAAACAACAAGTGATTAAATGACATAAAAAACAATTTATACAATTTTATACAAGAGAAATAATGGTTTGGCTAAAATCACAATTTAAAAATCACATAAAAACTTCCTAAGTTGCTTTGCAAGCATGTGATTTTTTTTTCTCTCACAAGCACTGAGTATACAGTGCTCATCCACGTCGGTGAAGGGCAAGCCTAATTTGCATATTATCTATTTCCCAACCAAATCATTTAATATTCATGATTTACTGCGGTACCCGCCGCGATATTGGATTCGATTCACCCTGCAGACCCCAGCTAGCTCAGTGGCCTAGCAGGTAAGGCATCTGCACTAGTAAGCAGGAGGTCGTGGGTTCGAATCCCACCTGAGCAAGCATGTGATTTTTTTCTCATGCGCTCTCACATACAGTACTCATCCACGTCGGTGAAGGGCAAGCCTAATTTGCATATTTCCTAAGTTTCATTACAGTAAATAACAAAATGTTTTACTAACAATAAGTTAATATCAATAAACCAAAAGCAATTATACCTGACCTAATTTGACCTTAGTGTTTTTGTGTTATAACCTTAATTACAAGACATATTTCTGATTTATTTCACAAAAACCTTCATTAAGTATCATAGAAATATTGTGCTATACTTTGCGTTGTTCATTTTTGGATCTTTGAAGCCGGCGTGTTCCCTTAAGATAAACCAGTCCCAGCTCATTCGGGGATTAACTGTAAAGAGCATGCACCACATGCAGTTGATGTACACACACATACCATGGCCATGCACATACATTATGGGCCCTCGATCTCGGGCTTTAAAACAGCCAGTTTTATGCCGTCATGATGATGTCGCGGCCATTTTCATTGCAGCATCCACAGCTAAAGGATGTAAAAAAGCTTTTGGAAAAATAGTTATTTTCGTAGCATATGCCGTTACCGAGTAAATAGTATTTTAATAATGATGTCATTTTTCCTTTAAAAGCACATAACATTCGAACTTCACGAACATATAAGAAGGTGTTCCAATGCTTGACACTTAATATGGCGGAAATCCGTTGTTTATTTTCGGATTACGTAATCACTGTATATCTTTAATCAACCGTAGAGGGCGCTGTGTCGCCTGTATGACGTCATCGCCTATATTTTCTGAAAGCCCAAGCAGGTCTCTATCTTTTAGGCTGTATGTTTTAAATGCCCAAATCCATTCGTTTTGGAATTATTTCGAGTCAAAATTCAACTTTCGGTCGTGACGTCATGATGACGTAACGTCACAAATGTTATGACAGCATGCACATCTACAGGGTGTTACTAAGCTTTTGCAAAAAGAATTATTTTCGTACCTCCTGCCGTTCTCGAGATACGCTGCGAACAAAAAGTACTAATTAAATATTCAAATGACTGTCACGTGACTAATTAATTGCGAATTTTAACACCTCTGTTCCGGAATGATCCTTAGCTTATAAGCTTTCATATGATACCTCATTTCAGCTGATCATAAGAAGCTAAGAAGAGATAAACAATAAACAAACTTTGTGCACAAAGCTAATGAGCGAGAAAACCTGAGCAAAAACAATACCTGTTCCAACATCGGACATGTCGGAGCAGCTAATAATAAAAATCAGAACAAAAACAAAACCTGTTCCGACATCCGAAAAAATCAGAACAAAAACAACACCTGTTCCAACATCAGAAATGTCGGAACAGCTAACAATAATTCAAAGTAAAAAGAAATCAGAACAAAAACAAAACCTGTTCCAACATCAGAAATGTCGGAACAGCTAACAATAATTTAAAGTAAAAAGAAAAGCTAAAAGGTCCAGATTGCACTGATGCTTGCTATTGTAGTCAAAAGTTTGTTATTAAAAACCTGTATTTCAAAAAGTAATGGACCAAATTACATAAAATTTTGGTTTTGGGGGTTTCTCAAGGAGTCCAACTTGCATACCAAATTTCATTGCAAATCCATATCGGTCGGGTTCCAAAGTGTGTTGAATCACCACAGAATGACCCTATGAATAGTTCGAGCGCAGAGCCCTATTGACCAAGTGCAATGTGCCTCCATAATTCTTTGGATTTTCTACCCCAACCTGCCACGGACTAGGTGATATGTGTAGTCGACGCTGTCACCGCATTCACACTGTGCGGCAAAAGCACAAGGCTCAGCTTTCCCATGCACCCTGGCCAAGTTTGCCCGGGATGCTTCGTCTCGTTCCTGGCATAGTTGGAGCAGGTCAGTACGTAAGACAGAGGAATTGCCACCGGTATGATTGCAAGGGAACGCATTGCGGTGAGCAGTTGTGTCGGATGCAGCGTTGGGGTTTGCTTTCAGTATGCCATCACCCAGTGCAGTCCCAGCGCATTGGAATAACTGCGATGCAGCTGATGCCTTGTCTATCCCCGATCCTGTGCGGAAAACCTCCCATCGGCGGACGAAAACATTCCAGTCTTCAATTGAGACGCCAACATCAACTTTGGGCCGGTCCAGCTTCGGGCCTCTCAGTGTGGGTGCAGGGTGTGTGTGGGCTAATGCATGGTTCGCTAGGAGGGCGATAGCCAGTTGTTCTGAAACATCGGTGGTTTTGAAAGTGCAAGCTGCAGCCGAGCACTCGTCGATCACCATGATGACTCTATCATGAAGAAACAGACTCCTCGATTGTTGGTAGCAAATAAATTCTTTAATGCATCTAACAACGATGATAGAGTCCTGTGTGGCAAAATAAACAGTAAACAATTACCAAATGTGTGGAAACTGTAAACAAGCCCAAGGACTAACTGATGGATGACAATATAATAAAATGTAATGGGGTTCCTGAAGTTTAGTAGGCCTACACTCAGGCTAGGTTTAGTACACTAAGGTAGACTGGTACCCAGCTTCTACTTACCTAGAATTTAGGTGAGTAGAAGCTGCAGGGTACTAGCTAACCCGAGTGTACTAAACTTCAGGAACCCCAATGTAATAAGGACTTGCAAACTAAGTGGAACCTGGTATGGCAAGACCAAGTTACAACTAGCAAACCAAGCAACACTAAATCATGGAAGTCGGCACACATGAGACACTGAGGGGTGCAGACCAGTAAATAGGTCCAGATCAGTCCGCGGAGCTCATTAATTAGCTGTTCCGACATTTCGGATGTTGGAACAGGTTTAGTTTTTGTTTTGATTAGCTGTTCCGACATTTCGGATGTCGGAACTGCAGGTTTAGTTTTTGCTTAGATTTTTATTATTAGTCCGACATTTCTGATGTCGGAACAGCTTGTTTTTGTTCTGATTTTTATTATTATTATTATATAGCTGTTCCGACATTGCCGATGTCGGAACAGGTATTGTTTTCGTTCGAATTTTTCACTATTATTATTCTTTTTCGTCCAGATTTTGTTTATTGTTTATCTCTTCTTAGCTTCTTCCGATCAGCTTAGATGAGGTATCTTCTGAAAGCTTATAAGCTAAGGATCAAATGTTCTGACACAGAGTTGTACAAATTCTTAATTTATTAGCCAAGTTACAGTCATTTGAATATTAATATTTAATTAGTAAATTTTGTTCGCAGCATATCTCGAGAACGACAAATGCTACGGACATGATTTTTTTTGCAAAAGCTTGATTATATCATGTAGTTGTGCATGCTAACACGAAAATGACCGTGACGTCATTATGAAGTCATCATGACGTCATCGAAGTCGAAATTTGTGCTTCCTATTTAAAGATAAGTAATTTGTTGATTTTTGTCTACGGTTAATTCTAAAATTTACTAAAAATTATTTGTCGGAGAATGTTACATTGAGATTGGAGTTACTGAAACTACGTGAAACATTAAAAACTGATTGTAAAAAAAAACACATTTTAGGCCTTATACCTCAAAAAGAATGAATCAACTCCCGCTTTGTGTGACGTCTCGTGACCATGGCTTGAGATACGAAGATACACGTCGATCGGGGTCGATAGAAGCACAGCAATGAATAGCGCCACCAAGCATTTGAACTTATTGTGACAAGTGACAGAGGCTGCATCCAGCCGAATCTGTTAGAGGAGGTCTCCGTTCCATGAAATTGACCGTGACGTCATCATGACGTCATGAAAAAGGCTGAATTTTGTTTGCAGCATATCTCGAGAACGACAAATGCTACGGTAATGATTCTTTTTGAAAAAGCTTTGTAATATCATGTGGTTGTGCATGCTCTCACGAAATTTACCATGACGTCATCATGACGTCATCATAAAAGCTGATTTTAATGTTTGCAGCATATCTCGAGAACGACAAATACTATGGTAATGATTCTTTTTGCAAAAGCTTTTTTAGATCCTCTAGATATGCATGCTGCCTTGGAAATGACAATGACGTCATCATGATGTCACCAGAGCTTATAAAGCTGATCAAATAAGTCCGAACATCTCCGTGTTCGTCCACGAACACTTAAATGTCTAGTTATTAGCTGTTCAGACATTTCTGATGTCGGAACAGGTTTTGTTTTTGTTCAGATTTTTAGCTGTTCCGTCAGTCCTGACGGAACAGGTATTGTTTTTGTTCGGGTTTTCTTGCTCATTAGCTTTGTGCACAAAGTTTGTTTATTGTTTATCTCTTCTTAGCTTCTTCTGATTAGCTTAGATGATGTGTCTTATGAAAGCTTATAAGCTAAGGATCATACCGGAACTGAGTTGTTAAAATTCTTAATTAATTAGTCACGTGACAGTCATTTGAATATTTAATTAGTAATTTTTGTTAGCAGCGTATCTCGAGAACGGCAGGAGGTACGAAAATAATTCTTTTTGCAAAAGCTTAGTAACACCATGTAGATGTGCATGCTGCCCCAAAATTTGTGACGTTACGTCATCATGACGTCACGACCGGAAGTTGAAGTTTAACTCGAAATAACTCGAAAACGGATGGATTTTGGCACTTAAAACATCAGCATAAAAGATAGAGACGTGCTTGGGCTTTCAGAAAATAGAGGCGATGACGTCATACGGGTTACACAGCGCCCTCTACGGTTGATTAAAGATATACAGTGATTACGTAATCCAAAAAAAACCGACGGATTTGTGTCAAGATTTGTGTCGAGAAGTGTCAAGCATTAGAACACATCCTTATGTTCGCGAAGTTTGAATTTGATAACCTCATTCAACCGGAAGTTATGTGCTTTTAAACGAAAAATGACGTCATTATTAAAATACTATTTACTCGGTAACGGCATATTCTACGAAAATAACTCTTTTTCCAAAAGCTTTTTTACATCCTTTAGTTGTGCATGCTGCAATGAAAATGGCTGCAACGTCATCATAACGTCATAAAACTGGCTGTTTTAAAGCCCGAGATCGAGGGCCCATAATGTATGTGCATGGATATGGTATGTGTGTGTACATGGGCATTCGTGTACATCCACTGCATGTGGTGCATGCTCTTTACAGTTAATCCCCAAATTAGCTGGGGGCAAAGATCTAAAAATGAACAATGCAGAGTATAGCACAATATTTCTATGATACTTAATGAAGGTTTTCGTGAAAAAAATCAGAAATATGACGTGTAATTAAGGTTATAACACAAAAACACTATAAGGGCAAATTAGGTCAGCAAGTGTTAGGATGTCGCACACCAATATGGTTTTATAGATTTACTGGTAGCTGTGACTTTGTTGCAGCTGCCGTATGAGAATTCCAGGAAGGCAATACATCACGTACGATGGTTTTAGCCATACACGATGGTAAAATCTTTGGCAAAACTTTAACAATTACTGAATTAGGAAAATCCGTCTGTTGAAACCATAATTAGGCTTTTCAGAATGATTCACAAAATGTTTTTTGAGGTGACGAAATGTTTGCGACTTGACAAAATGTTTTCGGGTTGACGTAATGTTTGCGAGTTGAGGCAATGTTTTAGAGTTGACGTAATGTTTGCGAGCTGAGGCAATGTTTTCGAGTTGAAGAAATGTTTGCGACTTGACAAAATGTTTTCGGGTTGACGCAATGTTTGTGAGTTTACGGAATGTTTTCGAGTTGACGTAATGTTTGCGAGTTGGTGCAATGTTTGCGAGTTGGCGCAATGTTTGCGAGTTGGCGCAATGTTTTAGAGTTGACGCAATGTTTGCGTGTTGACACAATGTTTTCGAGTTGACACAATGTTTTCGAGTTGGCGCAATTAATGTTTGCGAGTTGACGCAATTAATGTTTTAGAGTTGATGTAATGTTTGCGAGTTGAGGCAATGTTTTAGAGTTGACACAATGTTTTAGAGTTGACGCAATGTTTGCGTGTTGACACAATGTTTTCGAGTTGACACAATGTTTTAGAGTTGACGTAATGTTTGCGAGTTGGTGCAATGTTTGCGAGTTGGCGCAATGTTTTAGAGTTGACGCAATGTTTGCGAGTTGACGCAATGTTTTCGAGTTGACGTAATGTTTGCGAGTTGACGTAATGTTTCTGAGAGTTCAATGTTTCCGAGTTTAAGCAATGTGTTGAGTTGCCACAATGTGTTTGAGTTGCCACAATGTTTTCAAGTTGTAATGTTTGCAAGTTGACACGAAGTTTTTTTCGAGTTGACGTAATGTTTATGAGTTGGCGCAATGTTGACGTAATATTTGCGAGCTGAGGCAATGTTTTCAAGTTGACGAAATGTTTGCGACTTGACAAAATGTTTTCGGGTTGATGCAATGTTTGTGAGTTTACGGAATGTTTTCGAGTTGATGTAATGTTTGCGAGTTGGCGCAATGTTTTAGAGTTGATGCAATGTTTGCGAGTTGAGGCAATGTTTTCCAGTTGACGAAATGTTTGCGATTTGACAAAATGTTTTCGGGTTGACGCAATGTTTGTGAGTTTACGGAATGTTTTCGAGTTGACGTAATGTTTGCGAGTTGGCGCAATGTTTTAGAGTTGATGCAATGTTTTCAAGTTTATGTAATGTTTGCGAGTTGATGCAATGTTTTCGAGTTTATGTAATGTTTGCAAATTGACACAATGTTTGCGAATTGATGCAATGTTTTAGAGGTGACACAACGTTTTTGAGTTGACAAAATGGTAAAGTCACGGTAAAGGCAAGCATGGGCGCCAAAAAGTGCCAAAAATCGCCCAACGTGGGTGTTCAGGGTCTCAGGAATGCTATGTATAAGAGGTAGGCCAGCAAGTACATGACCAGGCACTGTTGCCACGTTAACAATTAGGAACGTGTGTATACAAGGGCATACAGATCAGACATGACGTAGGATGTTGAAAGTACTGTAAAGTCTCCACTATATGTTACGTGTGGAGGTTGTGTTATCAGGCTTATTTTCATTACCCCAGTTTCATATACTTGTAAATTTTGAGAGCGACAAGTGCTACGAACTTGATTCTTTTATCTGTTATATCATGTACTTGTGTATGCTACCACGAAAATGACTGTGACATCATTACGATATGTCATTGTATTCGAAATTTGGGTTTCCTATTTAAAGATACGTAATTGGAAGATTTTTTTTCTACGGTTAATTTTAAAATGTCCGTAAATACTTGAATAAAAATCATTTGTCGGAGAATGTGGCATTGAGACTGAAGTCACTGATAGAATTGCTACGTGAAACATTAAAAACTGGAATACACCATACAGCCCTTATTTTTTTTATACCTCAAAACAAAAGAATAAACTTCCGCTTTTTGTGTGACGTCTCGTGACCATGGCTTGCGATACGAAGGTACACGTAGATCGTGGGCGTTCACCAATAGCGCCACCAAGCATTTTAACGTTATTAAAAAAGCTGAATTTTTTGTTGGCAGTATATCTCGAGAACGACAAATGCTATGGTAATGATTCTTTTTGAAAAAGTTCTGTTAGATCCTGAAGATGTGCATGCGGCAGTGAAAATAAATGTGATGTCAGATCATGACGTCATAAAAAGATGAATTTTATTCCATATCGTAAAGAATGTCTGATTGTCAGGAAATAAATTTTATCACTTCAATGATCAAATTATTTATAAGCTGAGGACTTCAATTTGGGTGGCCTTTATCATAATTTATGTGACTTACAAAGCCCAGCCTGTCTACATCATGCAAACAATAAGATCCTTGTGGAGAGTCAGTTTGTGTGTAGCTCCTGTGGGACAGTGTGGGTGGGAGGCTGGTCACTGCCTGGAACAATTGACCAATCAGAGGGATCGGGTGCTTTCCTTATGGAAGGCATGAAACCCAATTTTGGCAAACCTTTTGGCTGGGGTCACTTTTGTCTCAGCCATCAGATGGTTTACACTTCACAACTTGGAATTAATTTTATAACTTTGCCCGCCACCTCCCCATCTTCCACCATCTTGTCAATTTCTCTGTGGCTTTTTTGTTAACGGATCAAGACAGTCCAGCATATTTCGTTGATGTAATGCCATGTGGGAACAATGCACAGGCAAATGAATACATATCAAGCATGTGAAACGAATTGTACAAGTTGCAGCATTTACCTTATTACGTTTCGTAATTTGAGGAAAAAACACAATCTATGTTTAATGTATGTAATAGTCGTAGCATCTTCTCCCCTGAGTCAGTTCAACAGGGGAGAAGAACTGCCCTTTCCTTCTGTATGTGCAAACGAAGGTCAAAGGGCAGTGCCTTATAATTGTTATTTTATGGAGTATAGATTTAGTGTTATGTGCATTCTTGTTTTAACCTGTTCGAATTGCACATTTTATACTTGCAATTTTTATTGTTTTGATATATGGTTCAGGCTTTGGTGCCTGGGGCTGTTGCTGCCCAACTTCATGATGATTTGTCAGACTCTGAGCTCTTGGGCTCAGAGCTTTGGTGCCTGCTGGGTTCATAGTGCCCAGATGGTCAGACTTTACATGATTGAGATATAAATAGCCTTGCTGGGCTTGGTGCTCAGATGGTCAGGCTTATGATATGAATGCCTTGCTGGGCTTGGTGCTCAGATGGTCATCAGGCTTCAAATGAATATGAGATATGAATGCCTTGCTGGGCTTGGTGCTCAGATGGTCAGGCTTCAAATGAATGCCTTGCTGGGCTTGGTGCTCAGATGGTCAGGCTTCAAATGGTTATAACATGAAAGCCTTGCTGGGCTTGGTGCTCAGATGGTCAGGCTTATGAATGAATATGAGATTATAGCTACACGATTTGTGAAGAATAAAACTTTCAGGCTGAGGCGTGTAGTCACAAAAAACAAGATTTTGGTGTGTTACAGTGTTTTTCTTATTCTTCTGCTTATAACTTGGTAGGTGTGTCTGTGCTACTCCAAGAATGTTTTAAAGATGACGTTATGGTTAAAAATTTAGAATTAAATACTGAAGTATTGAGCACATGACAGCTCATTTAAATATTTAGTTAGCAAATTTTGTTCGCAGCATATCTCGAGAACGGCAAATGCTACGGAAATGATTATTTTTTGCAAAAGCTTGTTATATCATGTAGTTGTGCATGCTGCCTCAAAATTTACCGTGACGTCATCACAGAGTCATCAAAAAAGCTGATTTTTGATTTAAGCAGTATATCTCGAGAACGGTAATTGCTACGGTAATGATTCTTTTAGCAAAAGCTTTGTTATATCATATGTAGTTGTGCATGCTGCCACGAAATTTACCATAACGTTACATATGATGACGTTATCAAAAAGCTAATTTTAATAGAAGCAGCATATCTCAAAAACGACAAATGCTATGGTAATGATTCTTTTTATAAAAGCTTTGCTGCATCTTGTAGTTGTGCATAATTGCTGCGAAAAATAAACATGATGACATCATGACGTCATCAAAAAGGCAGATTTTTTGTTTGCAGCATATCTCAAGCATGACAAATGCTTTGGAAATGATTCTTTTTTATAAATTGACTGTGACGTCATCATGACGTCACCGGAGCTTATAAAGCTGATTAAATAAGTCGGGAAAGCTCCGTGTTCGTCCACGAACACTTAAATGTCTAGTTATGTCTTGGTTAAAGAGGAACCGGGGATGTGCAATTTCTAGGCTTAGGCAAACACACTAAGGTTAGTCAGTGTGCACAGGCCGGGTGTCTTACATCATGTACATGACACCCAATTCGCCCCCTGCATTTGATGTAAGTCCCACATAGCCTACCAAGAATCACTGTGCATTTGCTTCAAACATCCTTGGAAACAAAGTCATTCACAACAAATTCCCCCGCGAAAATTTGTTTTACTGAAAACCATTCAAAGAAGATGCTATATTACTAGTCCAACCCTAGCTGCCCTAACCCTGGCTACCCTAACCGGATAACCCTAGCTGGCCTAACCCTAGCTAGGCTAACCCTAGCTACTCTAACCCTAGCTAGGCTAACCCTAGGAGAGCTAGCCTAACCCTAGGGCCTAGCCAGCTAGTGTCCCCTGGCTGGACCAATCCTTAAAATGCCCTCCCCCTCCCTCTATGGAAAAATGCTCAGTCCCTTAATTAAGCCCAGCCAACCCACAAAATTTTGCAAAGTTATCAGCAAACTAGATTGAAGCATTAACCAACTGTTCCTTGCTCACTTTGAAGGCTTGTTGCCAAAAAGAAAATGAATATAGTGCATATGCATGCATGCATGCCTGTCTGTGTACATGTACATGTGTGTATGCAGACAGCACAAAAACTACATAGACAAAATGGCCGCCCCCATCCAAGTAAGTTGCCCGTATTTCAAAAAGGGTCCAATTATGTTCAAATCTTTTGGCAGATTCATGACCGGTGAGCATTTCTCTATGCACTGAGTGTGGTTTTAGAAGAAAATAGACAACTTTATCCCCACTAAAGGGTGCAGCCAGTAAATAGGTCCAGATCAGTCCGCGGAAATAATTAATTTTGTGTATACCCTCAAATTCTTTTTTATAAAATCATTTGCTGGGCCCTACATGGGAAGTCTTGTAGAGAAAATGGATGGAACCCGGTCGCCAGAGTTTGGACTTGCAACTTTGAGCTGTTTGGATTGAATTCTGGCCCTAAACTCGCTCTACTTGGGCATGTAGAGGAGGGGTACATTTTTTTAGTCTGGCACCAGTCAACATGGCCGTTTTCAGGGTATTTTCCTTTGGATGGCTTTTCCTCAAAAACTCATTGATTACCCTATAGAAAATTGAAATGAAAATGAAAATTGAAGTTTTCAGCTTCATTTTGGTGTATAGCTTGAGTGTCTGAGAAACTTCTGAGTATTTTTTATAATTTTTTGAAATTGGCTATTTCAGCATGGGAGCCTATGGGAATTTATTTACTGGTCTGCACCCTGAGGGTGCACCCAAGTAAATAGGGCCAAAATCCGTCCGCCGAGCTCATTAATAAAAGTTAAGCACTCAATATATTTTAAATAAGAGAGTTGTGAGAGCTATGAAAATGAAGGATTGAAGAAATATGGCACTCCTCCTGCCTGGACTCTGGGCTTCCATTTGTGACCATTTTTGATGCAATTGGGTGAGAAGGTGGGTCTATTTCAGCCGCTTTGCAGAGGGATGTTTTTTTGAAAATGGCTTCTTTGACTGGAGTGATCCATACCTTGTTTTAGGGGTGTTCAGCTGAGAATGAGTATATCTCAAAAATTCAATGGTCACCCTACCATAAATTGAAAAGAAAATTAAAGGTGACATGTTGGTCATCATTTTTCTGTGTAACTTGAACAGCTGTGAGAGTTTCTGTATATTTTTAAATGATTTTTGAAGTTTGATGATTTATCACTGTTGTCTATGGGAGTTTATTTACTTGGGTGCAACCTATAGTGCAGAATGGTGGCGTCCATTTTGTTTTGGATGGTGATATGTAAACATGTGTTTTTTTGCTGCTGTCTCTCTATAACAGGCTCCAAAAAGACATAAAACTGGAAATGACATGAAAAACAGGCTTTTGGCATGTTGTATCTCTGGGTTTTCAGTGTTTTATTTAAAAAAAGCACAGTGGAGTAAACATTTTGTCAGAAGTGTCAACGACTGCACAAAGTAAACACAGGGTACATGTGTAAGGCAATTGGATGGAATCAAAACATGGTTTGTAATGCACAGAAAATGGTGTGTTTTTTTCTGTAGTTTTGATATTTTCTGTGGGTGGAAATAATCTTGGACTGTAGTACACCTAGGGTGTGTTACTTCATACATGTATTTCACTACTAGGCTGTCTAAAAGAGATCACCTTGTGCATTAAATGAGTGTGTGTCCTCAAAATCTTTGACAAGCCCCCCCCCCCCTTCCATCCTTTATCCACCCCCAAAGTGGGACCCCAAAGTGGCTATGTCCACTGCAAAATGATCCCAGATGAACACATGAAGCAAGAAATTAGTGTAACAGAGAGGATTTACACCAGATTTGGTGTTGTGGAATGGAGAATTCTCATGTTCAAAATCTTAGCATGTTAATAAGCTATATGCTTTCCCATATACAACTGTACACAAAACATGGCCGCCACCCCAGATGCGAACCCCTGCCATTTCGCAGAGGAGCAATATTTTTCAATTTTCTTTTCAAATAAGTGACCTTTGGAATATTCTGCTTCCCCTCAGTGTGGTATGGTGTCAAAATATGGACACTATCTGCTCTTATAGGGTGCACCCAAGTAAATAGGGCCAAAATCCGTCCGCCGAGCTCATTAATAAAAGTTAAGCACTCAATATATTTTAAATAAGAGAGTTGTGAGAGCTATGAAAATGAAGGATTGAAGAAATATGGCACTGGACCTCCTGCCTGGACTCTGGGCTTCCATTTGTGACCATTTTTGATGCAATTGGGTGAGAAGGTGGGTCTATTTCAGCCGCTTTGCAGAGGGATGTTTTTTTGAAATTGGCTTCTTTGACTGGAGTGATCCATACCTTGTTTTAGGGGTGTTCAGCTGAGAATGAGTATATCTCAAAAATTCAATGGTCACCCTACCATAAATTGAAAAGAAAATTAAAGGTGACATGTTGGTCATCATTTTTCTGTGTAACTTGAACAGCTGTGAGAGTTCTGTATATTTTTAAATGATTTTTGAAGTTTGATGATTTATCACTGTTGTCTATGGGAGTTTATTTACTTGGGTGCAACCTATAGGGTGCACCCAAGTAAATAGGGCCAAAATCCGTCCGCCGAGCTCATTAATAAAAGTTAAGCACTCAATATATTTTAAATAAGAGAGTTGTGAGAGCTATGAAAATGAAGGATTGAAGAAATATGGCACTGGACCTCCTGCCTGGACTCTGGGCTTCCATTTGTGACCATTTTTGATGCAATTGGGTGAGAAGGTGGGTCTATTTCAGCCGCTTTGCAGAGGGATGTTTTTTTGAAAATGGCTTGAAAAAGGTGACATGTTGGTCATCATTTTTCTGTGTAACTTGAACAGCTGTGAGAGTTCTGTATATTTTTAAATGATTTTTGAAGTTTGATGATTTATCACTGTTGTCTATGGGAGTTTATTTACTTGGGTGCAACCCTGAGCGCTGCCGTTACTTCCGCATTCGAAAAATGTAATAGCGCCCTCTGGCGGTAGAATATAGAGACCTATTGGTAAAAACTCTGCAGCTACAGCGAGACATGGTCCAGATCCCTGACCTTGCAGCTGTAATGCCCTCGGGAAAATATCTGACATGCCTCGTTCACAGACACATGTCGCGTATTGAAGCTTCCTGGCCCACCTCCCCAGGGATGCGACACACTGGGGCATCCTCCTGGGATAACTCATTTTCAACATTACGTTGGACATTAGGAACTTCCTCTACGATTGGTGAAGGCTTGACTCCAAAACTCCAGGCCTATAATGAGGACCAACTCGCAGGACATTCCCAGAGAAGCTCTGGTCTGGATCCAATACTGGATTGGCTCACCACCTTATGCTTATCGTCTCTGACATCCACATACCACTCCTTCCAGGAGCCTGACCCTTAGCCCGGAACCCCCTAATACCGGAACATGTGACAGTGACCAACCCATGGAGACTCGTACCACCGAACCTAACACACCCGACCCTAGCCCTCGCATGAAACTGTCCCACACACCGATGGCCAACACGGTGGATTGGACTCCTTGATGCAGATTCCATAGGAAATCCATGTTGTTCCCATAACCTTTGTCTTTGTCTTGTTGTTTGTCTATACGTTCTGTACAGCGTTTTGATCTCCTTGTGAAGCCGCTTTATAAATGCTATTGGCCCTGGTGGCCATAAAGAGGACCGCCTGATGGCCAGTCCCCACCTTCAGCAGCTGAACTTGAGGTAGTGATGACAACAGATGTATCACCCTCAGGGATGGTGCTGCTTCTCTCCCCCGCACCAAGCTCCTGGAAGCCGGGACACTGCCATCTGACACAACATGCACAAATTTCAGGCCACTTTCAATACCCTGTGTCACTCCCAAGAACAGTAATGGCAGCAGCATACATCAAGCACCAAGGAGGAATGTGCTCCCAACAGCTGTGGATATGGACATGAAAGGCCTCGCAACGGTTCGGAGACAATGTGGGGTTCGACAGCCAGTCATCAGGCTCCCAGATGGGGCGTGGTGCGAAGGCGGAACACGTTCTACCCACCTTTGCCTCCACAGTGTGACATGCTCCACTGGTGTCGGGAGTTCAGTATAATGCTGACGGCCTCGCACCTGCCAGGAAAGGACAATTTTCTAGCCGATGCACTGTTCAGGGGAAGGATTCGGCACGGAGTGGACACTCCTTCCTCAGGTGGTCCAGCAGATCTTCAGACACATAGACCGTCCACATGTAGATCTGTTTGCGTCGAGAGACAACAACCAACTTCTGTTGTTGTTTTTTGTACGGGGTTCCCGATCCCCAGGCAATGGCTACCGACGCTCTGTCCATTTCGTGGCAGGGGATATTCGCATACGCCTTTCCCCGATATCCCTCATCAACCGAGTACTATCGAAACTGCAGCGGGAGCACTGCAGGCTGCTTCTCATTGCCCCATTCTCGTCGAGACAGCCGTGGTTCCCTCGGTTGACCAAACTGCTAGTACACAAGACAGTAGTCCTGCCGGCTCGACCGGACATCCTGTTTCAGCAGGGATCAAAACTCCTTCATCCAGCACTGAAGGATCTCCACCTGACGTGCTTGGCATTGTCCAGCGATCCTTCCGAACAGCAGGCCTTTCGAAGGACGCTGCCGTGCTTGCGTCACACAGCCGTAGGCCTTCCACCAGGAAAGTTTACTCAAGACGGTTACGACATTATTATAAATGGTGCAGAGGAAGAGCTGCTGATCCAGTCAATGCATCTCTAACCGACGTTCGGAACTTCCTTGTTTACTTGTTCAACTCTGGCCTCACCGTCGCCACTATCAGGAACTATCGCTCACTTCACATCGTTCACTGATGGTTCGTCAATCTCAGACAATGATGCAGTGAAACACATCCTCCGCGGAATGTTTGTTCAGAGACCTCCGTCTTGCAAACTTCTTCCGTCGTAGGACCTTCCTCAAGTACTTGTGTCACTCAAGGGTCCCCCTTATGGACCAAATGGGTCAGGCATCGCTGCTTAACCGGTGAAGTTAGCTTTTCTCCTGGCAGTGGCCACGTCACGTCGCCGTAGCGAACTCCGTGCTCTCACGATTGAACCGGGCCACATTCGACGGGAACCGAACGGGGTTCGGCTGATGCCGCACACATTCCTCACGAAGAAGCAGACGGAATCCTTTGCTCAACCAGACATCTTTGTTCCGAGCATTTTAGTCGCTGTCGACCGTTCCGGAAGATAAGAAATGGTGCCCAGTTCGAGCACTGAAACGGTATCTCAACAGAATTGAACTGGTCCGTGGGAAAGAGATGAGCCTGTTCATCACATCCATCCCGCCGCAACGTCAGGCCTCACGGGATACGATAACTCGTTGGATTGTCACAGCTATCCGATCAGCAGCGCAGGACTGGCCAGATACTTGCTCAGATGCACATGCGCATGATGTTACGGGGCATCACCAAAGCAGCTTGTTGGAAGACTCCACTCCTAACACTTTCACCTCCTGCTATCTACGGGACGTCCTCATGTCTGAGGGTCAAGTTGGGAGGGTATCGCTGCAGCCATCCCCTGCTTGTCGCTGCTATATCTGCAATAGTAGTGGCTCTACGGGTAAGGTGAGTGTCTCCTTCCGTTAGCCCTCGAAGAAAAGAGGAAGCAAACATGGCGGGTAGACCGAAGGGCACTGTGGGTAAATAAATAGCGCCACCTAGGGAAATATGCAATAGTTTTGATCGAAACATCACTGATGTCATCGGGGGTAGATATACACAGATCCAGCGGCCGATTTCACTAAACGCTAAGACGCGTCTTAGGATGGGTTACTCGTCCTATGTCAGGACGCGTCCTAGGATCGATTTCACAAAAGTTAGGACGCGTTCAATGCATCTCAACTTCCATAGCAACGCGGCTGAACTCGTCTTAACTTAGGACGGGTCTGAGGGTCGTCTTATCTGCACGAACACGTACATATCAGCAACAATGCCAATGGCGCTTACGCTTCTTGCTGAGTGATAGCGACTCGCCGGGCGGGGAGCCCGAGGTAGGCCTAGACTATAGGCGAGGTAATATTCCGTGACCGGAGAAATCGACTCGATAGTTTAAAATGACGAGGAAAACGTAGATGATTTGTCTATTGTTTGACAGGGATTATTTCAAGATTGGCATATGAATTTGACCTCGTCGCCCATGTGAGTACGTTATTTCCATTGATCTCCATTGGAGATCAATGGTTATTTCAGATAGTTTACGCACTTCATTCATGCTTGCGCGCGCATACCGCAAGCATAAAACTACGACTGTTGCTTGCACTCGCTCCAATTGAATCAAGTAAACAGCCGTTGTAATTTGGAAAGGCCATCCTCGTCCAATAAATTACAATTTATTTATCAGCATGGCAGATTGATCTTGGCTAAGACGCGTTTGGTGAAATCGATCCTAGGACGAGTTATAGCTAAGATCGATCTTACAGCTAGGACTCGTCCTAAGTCATGAGATCGATCCTAACATAAGAAGAGTTTCGTGAAATCGGCCCCAGGATCCCGAACTCTTTGGTAATTCAACGAGAGGCTGATCTGTCAGCGGGTGTTAAATGCTGGGGTAGTTGAACTGCCATGGACATTGCATGGATGGTGGTCCGTGCATCTACCTCCATTTGCTCTCCCGAGGCCATCTGGATGCCTCTGCCTCCTTGGCAGAGGGTTCTTCGGGTCTCTTGTTGTCAATCTTGGGGTGCCGAATCAGTTTGTCTGACTAGTAAGCATTGGTTCCTTTTCCTTGTTCTCATAAACAATTATGTCAGTTCAATCTAATGTATCACGTTCTAAACCTGCATCTAGAACCCCACCGTCTAGGGCGTCTACATCTTAAGCCCTTAATGTATGTGTCGCCTACGTTCGAGGAGTTGGGGGTAATTTTACTGCAATTCCTTGCTCTTTGTGATTCCCGACTTAAGGTGATGTCTTCTTCACAAGCTGTACCTGGCTATGTTATTTATAGACTTGCTCCATCCTGCCATTGACTTTGTATTTTTGTCAAGACATCTCCTCCCCTCAGCCGTGAAATCGCTCTTGAGGATGTGACTCATGAATATGTATGTCTCCGGCTTGCACTTATTCATTCCACCATGTACCTCTACTTCTCCGATCTCCAGCATCGACTCTGCGCTGTCTCAACACTACTGCTGAAGTTATGATCTTTGGTGATTTTAATGTTCACCACAAGTTCATTCTCACAGCACAAATGCCTCTGGCGTAACGCTTACAACTTCACTGTATTTCATGACCTGATCATTTCAGCTCCCACCCGTATCCCAGATCGTGCTTCTGATAACAGATTATCTCCTTGATTTGTTCCTTTGTTCAAATCCTAACATTTGCACGCCAACGATTCTTTCTCCACTAGGCACGTCTGACCATGTTAACATTGAAGTTCAGATAAGTTGCTCCTCTGCACCGACCACCGAACTGTCTTCCAGTATGGCAAGGCCGACTGGGACGGGTTACGATCTTTCCTAGGCGATGTCCCTTGGAACTCCGTTTTCTGCCTGAGTCCTTCTGAGGCAGCGACTGAAGTCACTGATTGGATTCAGATTGGTATGGATCTGTTTGTCTCCTCTCGAACCTATCAAGTCAAACCCCACTCAAATCCTTGGTTTACCCCCGGTTGTGCTGCTGCTATTTGCACATCGGAATCATTATTTTCATAAATGTCATCGTGTATCCTCTACTGAGACTCGACATCAATTGCTTGCAACCGCTGCAAAAAAGTGCTGGAGAGCGCTGTCAGTATATGCACATATGCCAGTATGCTGAGTCTCTCCGAGATAGTATACATGTAACTACTCAACGTCTTGGTAGCAAGGGTTTCTGGAGAATTGCTAATAGTGTCCTTAAACAGAAGCAAATTCCAGTCCTGTTAATTAATGGCCCCGAAGTACTTACTTCTCCATTCTGATAAAGCCTAATCTCTTTGCTGAAAGATTTGCTGCTTACTCCACTCTCGATGACTCGGGCCACAATCTGCCGGATTTTCCTCTCCTGACTGATAGCAACCTCTCCACAGCCATTATCACTCCTAAGATGGTATCTGAGGTTATCAAACATCTTGACACGTCAAAAGCCACTGGACCTGACTGTATCCCTGTTCTTGTCCTGAAAATGTGTTCACCCGAATTGTCCTCAGTCGAGTCTAAACTGTATAACCTTTGTCTCTCAAATTCCACATGTCCTTGATTGGAAAGCAGCCTCCGTTGTCCCAGTTTTCAAAGGCTCTGGTGAAAAGTCTGACCCCTCTAACTATCGACGTATTAGCCTCCTTCCAATCATCAGCAAGGTGTTTGAATGTCGCCTCAGCCAGCATTTCATGGATTACCTTAAAACCAACACACTACTAACCGATGTCCAATATGGACATTTTCATTTAACGAAAAGCTCATGACGTCATAGTACGGAGCCTTTTCATGAAATGTCTGCTGCCCCCATTGACGAAATTCAGACAGTTTCAATTTTGGGTTAGCTTGCGGGTTTGAGCATGTGGAGAGAAAAATCATCAAAAAGACTCTCTTTCTGTGTTCAGTGTGAGATAAATTTTTTTTTTCTCATGTCAAGTAATTTAATGATTATAGTTCTTAACAAATAAAGCGAGGTTTGTTGAGTGTTGAAGATCCTCTTTAAACCGCGTTCCAAGTAGGACGCGCATGCCCGAAATGTAGGTTTTTTCCCCGGAGATTTGCGAGGGCGGGCTTCGGATGATTGGAATGGGGTCCGCAGCTTGGCTGCGCAGGCCCAGCGGTGGCTCCGTACGGAACGGCTCTTCTGAACCATCCAGCCGACGAAAGTCTTTCCTACTATGCTCTGCTGACATGCCTGATAGGCCGCCATCCAGCACCGGCTTCAAAAGTAGAGGTAGGGCTGTTCCTGGAAGGCCTCCAGTTCCAGCTCCGGCAAACCGGTCCCGGGGCACACGCCTGGTTTGGCCTCTTGTCCTCGGTGCCAAGCCCCAGGAAATTCCCGGCCGGCGATTCTTGGCAGGCCGGTCACTGTCCCCCGGCCCCGGGCAAGGGGGCACCTGCCGAAACTGACACTGTTCTCGGCGATATACCCAACGTGGCCGAGGGCCAGGTCTACACTCCGAGTCGGCAAACCCAAGAAGTTCGGTAGCCGGGCGGGGCCCGGGCCGATACTGTTGCCGGACCCGGCCGACGTGTCCAGATGTTCGGCTTGGTCCGAGGCGACGAGCCCGGTCGGCCCGGTTCCCGCCCCGTTGCGTGTGGGTCGGGGTGAGCGTAATTCCTCGGGACATACGCACTGTCACGATCACACGCGCAGACGTCGCCATTCTAGCTCGTGTTCCGGTTCAAATTCTTCCGGTCAGTCCTCGTTTAGCCGTTCTACAGATTCCCGGCACCGCCATCGTCACGGGAAACTTAGGCGTTACTGCTGCGGGGTTTTCATGAATTGTCGGCCACGCTGATGTCCACTAGTCCCCCAGCGCTCCCCTGCAGCACTAACCCGAGCCCCCCTCCTCGGGGATCGTCTTCCCATCATAGGATCACCGAGGGCCCGCTCACATCAAGCCGGCCAACGGGGTCAAGGCCGCTGCTTCTTCGGGTGGACCAGTCCCGCCCCGGCGCCCGGGGCAGTCGTTGACCCGTTATACGCTTATGAAAATTTCTCCGGCGACGAGCCTTCGACCACGAACCCCCTCTCTGCCTCTGACCTCCGCTTTCGGGCCGTCATGACGAAGATGGTTCGGATACTCTGAAACTCGCTATACAGAGCCATTCGAACGAAGGGTTCTTCTCCACATTTTTTCCTGATTCCTGAAAACCAGGCGAGTGGCGCCCCATTCTGATACACTCGTGGGCGGCAACCTTAGATCTACCGGGATGCCTACCTCCTCGTGCCCTTCCGGGACACCTACGACATCATCGTGCTCCCATTTGGTCTATCAACCGCTCCAAGGGTTTTCACGTGGTTGGCAAAGATTGTCGCGGATATATTCCGACAGAGAAGCATCCTGATGTTTGTCTACCTAGACGACTGGCTGAGGTCCGAGTGGCAAGTCAATCTGGGCTTCATAATCAACGACGAAAAGTCGCAACCGGCATGGCCTTCCCAACTCAGGAGTGGCTGGACAATCTCTTGGAATGTGCAGCCCTAATGACCTCAGTCAACTCGGCCCCAGCAAGGGCCTGGCTACGCCTCCTGGGCCTGATGGCCAATATGGTCGACCTCATACATTACTGCCGGCTGCACATTCGGGCCTATTCAGTTGCACTTATTTGCCCACTACAGGCCCAAATTCCATCCGTTTTCTGTGAAGATGCCAGTGCTCCCACCGGTCCGCGGCTTAGTTGGCTTAAGGTTCCCTCTCTCCCCAAACCGACGCTGACTGTTACAACAGACGCATCAAACACATGGAGGAAGCCTCTGTTGCATGCCGGGACCTGGTCTCCGGTAGAGCGGGCTCTCCGCATCAACATCCCAGAACTCCTGGCTGTGGAAAAGGCGCTGACCCACTTCCACAAGGAAACCGCAGGGAATGCTGTTTGAGTTCGGTCAGATAACTCGACTGTCGTCTCCCTACATCCACCGGCATGGAGACTTCTCCTGCTGAGCATATCCAATAACACAACACTAATGGCAGTTCATTTGGCAGGCAAGCTGAACGTTATGGCCGATGCCCTGTCCAGAGGCAAAGTTCTCCACACAGAGTGGACTCTCCATCCTGTAGTGGTGCAAGGCATCTTCTCAGCACTCGACAGGCCCTTAAATGGTACCTTGCCCGCACTAAAACTCTCAGAGGCACTATTTTCCCAGCTATTCATAACTTCAATGTCCCCTCATAGACCAGCCACTCGTGATACCATGGGTGGTTAGGGCTATTCAAAATTCTTCCTTGGACTGGCCTACTAAACCAACTGGTTCTGTGCATGCCCATGAGACAAGGGCGATTGGCAATATCTTGGTCCTTCCTCAAAGGGTCCCCAAGACTCCCCATGCTTGAAATCCTTGCAGGCGGCGGCATGGAAAACAGCCTCGATTTTTTTTTCATGCTACCTCAAGGATGTCTTGCACACGGAGGGTCGGATAGGCCGTGTGGTCATCTAAGAATCGGTGTCCTCATCGCATGAGCCATGAGGACGGAGTGAACCCTTTCGCCCATGGTAGAACGTTGGAGTGATACGACCATTCCTACCAGGCTGTAACTCCCTTTCCCGTATGATACCTTGGCTTCTACAGTAAAGTTGAGGGGCTGATTGTCTATAGCCTTGTCATTCCTATCATTTGTGCAGAATGCCTACGACAGCAGAATGCCTGCGCGTTAGCAGAAAATGATCGAAAGACCTTTTCGCTAACCGAAAAGGTCTTGCTTACCGGATTCCATGAAATTGGGCCCGGGTGTATTTCGCCGTTATATTCGTATTGCACCAAGAACTTTCTCGCCTAATGACTCTTGCTAGTCTTTTCAATCATGGGTCCTAGCTTCTCATGGGTTTTATTTTCATTTCTGTTTCCTTCTGTTCATGAACTATGGTGTAACCGGCGTGGGTGGTCGGGGACTACTTTGTTTCCCGCGGCTGCAGAGTACTAAAGAAACCACTACTTTATTTTTGATAATTATGTTTCAACTTAACCTTGACCTGTTTTTCACAACCACCAGCTCCAATTTTATCAACACCCGAACAATCGATCTTCTGATACTGATTCAATCAAATGCAACTTGCAACTTGCAGCGATCATCAAGCACTCCCACGAGAATTGGACCACATCATCAACTGGCAAGCTAGCTGCACTCATCGTTCCACTCTACAGATGGTACCCAAGACGCATAAGGGAAGCAGTGGAAATCTACAAACACAACACAGTCCCCCAGAACATTGGCTTCCACATCAGCAGCATCTGGCAGCCCTTACTACAATAAGCCAATGGGTCACCTATACTCACGGCTTCTAGCTCCTCACCCCACAACTCCTAGTTTCATCCAGTAGGATTCCACGCAATCCAGCCGTTTCCGCTCCGATGCATCCTTGGAACATATATATAAATTCAGCATTATGCATCGAAGCGTTGCTGATCTTTTGAAACCATCTGATCCTTTGGATCCGTTTCAGGCACCTCTGATGAAAGACTTCCAGCCGACGTAGTTTGCCATTAGTGGTAGTCGAATTCTCACAATCATACAGTAGCACTGTAAGCACTGCAGCCTGGTAGATTCTGGTCTTAGTACCAGTTGTGATGTTCCAGTTGAACCACATCTTTCTAAGTGAGTTGAATGCTCCCTATGCCTTCCGAATCCTTAGTCCAGCTCCTTGTCAAAGGTGCCATCAAGGGTGACCTGCTGGACAATGACATCATTGACAGCGATGTCAAGGGTGCAGTCTTCTGTATATGGGCGCTGAAATTATTGCTTAGAGATAGTCATTGACTGTCTTTCTGCTGTTCACCCGCAGTCCAGCATATGCCCTCTTGACACAGGTCAGTTGTCTCATCACCGCCATGTCGGCAGCGTAGACAGCCGATCCTTCTTGCGTTCCTGGTCTCATACTTTTGTAGCACACAAATAAAAATCGGTGGTCCCTGAAATGTCGCCCTGAGCCGGCTGTCGTTTAAAGTATGTGTTGGCAATGGCGGCCGGAAGGTGCAGCCCCAGCGTTGAGGTAATCTTTACCGAAAAGCGTGTCCCCTGTACTACGCCAGCGAAGTGGCGTCCCGCAAGAATTACTGACAAGTCGAGTCTACGGACCAGAGATAGTTTGTTAATCCGGGCAAGGATCTCATGTCTTTTCCGTTACCGAAGATACATGTTCCTTCTTAGAAAACCCGTATGATCCCAAAATATGCAGCCCGTTCGGATGGAAACCGGATCGTCCGGTAATGATTGAGATACACGGCGATTAGCACCGCAACCACAAATAAAGTGTTGCATATTCTTTTTGGATACATCTCTCTTCGGATTTCGATGACCGACAACGTCATATCATTTTCGCCAGGCTATACGGTATCATCCCGAGGGTCAACAAGGTCAACTGAAAAGAGTAGTGATCGACGGTGGGAAACCAACAAGCTCAAAGGCAACCAGTGCTTTCGAGATACTGCGGGAGAGAGTATGGGCTAGTTTGCATCCAAACCACAATACATGTATACATGCAGACGACCGCATTCCAAAGCACTCCGGCAGACCCTCGTGCCGCCACATCATCACCAAAGGAACTCAAATGCAGCCGGGAAACATCCCGTCAGTCTAAGCTGAAACGTGAAACCTCCAGCTTAATCTCGACAGCATTGAAGAGAATTGTTTAACAGACCAAGGCCTTTGAAGAGTGCTCCAAGCCTCAAAATCAAACATCTCAAAGCAGCTCCTCTACGGGGAACTCTGGTGTGGCAACCTTACAGTCTATTTGATAGACACACTCGCCATTACAACGAGCGAGCACCTGTCACATACATGTACATGCAGATTTCCTGATGAATTTATGCAAGCTGGGTTTTGACAAATCAAGGGCCAATCTACTATCTTACTGTATGGCGAGGACGTCTAGCTAGCTGCTGCTGCGGACGTACGATCCAGAAGGTTCTCAAGATAGATCTGGTCGGCTGATGTGCCGCGATTCAAATTTCGGGTACGTAGTAAGACTTATAAAATGTCTGATGGTCTCCCTAAAAGTACTGAGTCCTGGGTGTACCAATTAGATTCTTTCACTATGAAGGAAGCATGTTGCCATTCAATTATATCGTCTGCAGTGGCTGAGTGTTTGTAATGGCCGATTTTTCCAACTCGCCTTTCCTGCCGTGTGATTTTTGTTCTTTGAGCCTGGTATTTAAATCCCGTCCTGTTCTCACAAATTAATAATATACTTTGCCACATGAGCATGGAATCCCATACACGCCTGCCTTAATGTTGGAATCTTGTTTGTGAAGATTCTTATTCGATCCGCTTTTATGTAGCTATCTCATTCTAACCGTCTGGCATTCTTTCATTCTTCTTCTCGGGTACCTACAAAATTACCTGGATACTTGGATGTATAAGAAAGAGTTGCTGCGTTGCACTGGAATCATATGAGAAGTAATAGATGACCCAAACGTTCGATGCGTTGCACCTCTCACAACTCAGAATAGCTCAGAACCCCTCAGAACATTATCAGAACAACTCGAACCTCTCAGAACGTCTCAGAATCCCTCATAACAACTCAGAACCCCTCAAAACATTTCTGAACCCATCAGAACAACTCCTCATTCCCTCAGAACATAACATCTCATAACCCCTCAAAACAACTCATGACATCTCGGAACCACTCGAAATATCTCAGAACCCCTTAGAACATCTCAGACCATCTCAGAACAACTCGGAACCTCTCAGCATCCCTTATAACAAGTCGACCATCTCAGAACAACTCAGAACCCCTCAGAACATCTCAGAACCCCTCAGAACATCCCAGAACAACTCAGAACCCCTCAAAACAATTCAGAACCTCTCAGAATCCCTCACAATCCCTCAGAACATCTCAGAGCCCCTCAGAACCCCTCATGACAACTTAGAACAGCACAGAGCAGCACAGAACAACTCAGAACCCCTCGAACATCTCAGAATCCCTCGGAACAACTCAGAACCTCTCATAATTCCTCACAACAACTCAGAACCCCTCAGAACATCTCAGAACCCCTCAGAACTACTAAGAACATCCCAGAACAACTCTGAACCACTCATAACAACTCGGAACCCTCAGAACTACTCAGAACCCCTCGAACATCTCGGAACCACTCAGAATATCTCAGAACCTCTCAGCATCCCTTATAACAAGTCAGAACCCCTCAGACCATCTCAGAACAATTCAGAACCCTCAGAACTACTCAGAACCCCTCGAAAATCTCAGAATCCCTCACAATAACTCAGAACCTCTCAGAATCCCTCAGACCATCTCAGAACAACTCAGAACCCCTCAGAATATCGCAGAACCTCTCAGCATCCCTTATAACAAGTCAGAACCCCTCAGACCATCTCAGAACAACTCAGAACCCTCAGAACTACTCAGAACCCCTCGAAAATCTCAGAATCCCTCACAATAACTCAGAACCTCTCAGAATCCCTCAGACCACCTCAGAACAACTCAGAACCCCTCAGACCATCTCAGAACCCCTCAGAACATCTCAGAACAACTCAGAACCCCTCGAACATCTCATAATCCCTCACAATAACTGAGAACCTCTCAGAATCCCTCACAATCCCTCAGAACATCTCAGAGCCCCTCAGAATATCTCAGAACCTCTCAGCATCCCTTATAACAAGTCAGAATCCCTCAGAACAACTCAAAACCCTCAGAACTACTCAGAAAATCTCGGAATCCCTCACAATAACTCAGAACATCTCGGGAACCCTTAGAATCCCTCAGAATAACTCAGACCTCTCAGAATCCCTCATAATAACTCGGAACCCCTCGTAACATCTCAGAACCCCTCAGAACATTTCAGATTCCCTCAGAACCTCTCAGAACCCCTCACAATAACTCATAACCTCTCAGAACCCCTCATGAAAACTCAGAACAGCACAGAGCAGCATAGAACACCTCAGAACAACTCAGAACCACTCAGAACTACCTCAGAACCCCTCGAATATCTCAGAATCCCTCACAACAACTAAGAACCCCTCACAATAACTCAAAATAACTCTGAACATCTCGGAACCCCTCAGAATATCTCAGAACCTCTCAGCATCCCTTATAACAAGTCAGAACCCCTCAGACCATCTCAGAACAACGCAGAGCACCTCACAACAACACAGAACCGCTCAGAACATCTCAGAACAATTCAGAACCCCTCTCAGAACCCCTCAGAACATTTCAGAACATCTCAGAATCCCTCAAAATAACTCGGAACTACTAAGAACCCCTCGAACATCTCAGAATCCCTCAAAACAATTCAGAACCTCTCAGAATCCCTCACAATCCCTCAGAATGAGCCCCTCAGAATATCTCAGAACCTCTCAGCATCCCTTATAACAAGTCAGAATCCCTCAGAACAACTCAAAACCCTCAGAACTACTCAGAAACCCTCGAACATCTCGGAATCCCTCACAATAAGTCGGAACATCTCGGAACCCCTCGTAACATCTCAGAACCCCTCAGAACATTTCAGAACCCCTCAGAACCTCTCAGAACCCCTCACAATAACTCATAACCTCTCAGAACCCCTCATGAAAACTCAGAACAGCACAGAGCAGCATAGAACACCTCAGAACAACTCAGAACTACCTCAGAACCCCTCGAATATCTCAGAATCCCTCACAACAACTAAGAACCCCTCACAATAACTCAAAATAACTCGGAACATCTCGGAACCCCTCAGAATATCTCAGAACCTCTCAGCATCCCTTATAACATCTCAGAGCCCCTCAGAACCCCTCATGACAACTCAGAACAGCACAGAGCAGCACAGAACAACTCAGAACCCCTCGAACATCTCAGAATCCCTCGGAACAACTCAGAACCTCTCATAATTCCTCAGAACAACTCAGAACCCCTCGAACATCTCGGAACCACTCAGAATATCTCAGAACCTCTCAGCATCCCTTATAACAAGTCAGAATCCCTCAGAACAACTAAAAACCCTCAGAACCCCTCAAAACAATTCAGAACCTCTCAGAATCCCTCAGAATAACTCAGACCTCTCAGAATCCCTCACAATAACTCGGAACATCTCGGAACCCCTCGTAACATCTCAGAACCCCTCAGAACATTTCAGAACCCCTCAGAACCTCCCAGAATCCCTCACAATAACTCGGAACATCTCAGAACCCCTCACAATAACTCATAACATCTCAGAACCCCTGAGAACATTTCAGAACCCCTCAGAACCTCTCAGAATCCCTCACAATAACTCAGAACCCCTCAGAACAACTCAGAACCTCTCAGAGTCCCTCACAACAACTCAGAACCTCTCAGAATCCCTTACAATAACTCGGAACATCTCGGAACCCCTCAGAATATCTCAGAACCCCTCAGAATCCCTTATAAAAAGTCAGAACCCCTCTCAGACCATCTCAGAACAACTCAGAACCTCTCATAATTCCTTCGAACAACTGAGAACCCCTCAGAAAATCTCAGAACCCCTCAGAACTACTCAGAACATCCCAGAACAACTCTGAACCACTCATAACAACTCGGAACCCTCAGAACTACTCAGAACCCCTCGAACATCTCGGAACCACTCAGAATATCTCAGAACCTCTCAGCATCCCTTATAACAAGTCAGAACCCTCAGAACTACCTCAGAATATCTCACAACCCCTCACAACAACTCACAACCTCTCAGAATCCCTCAAAATAACTCGGAACTACTCAGAACCCCTCGAACATCTCAGAATCCCTCACAACAACTAGGAACCCCTCACAATAACTCAGAACATCTCAGAACCCCTCAGACCATCTCAGAACAACTCAGAACCTCTCAGAACATCTCAGAACATCTCAGAACCCCTCGAAACCCCTCAGAACAACACAGAGCACCTCACAACAACTCATAATAGCTCAGAACAACTCCGAACATCTCAGAATCCCTCACAATAAATCGGAACATCTCGGAACCCCTCAGAATATCTCAGAACCCTTCACAATAACTCATAACATCTCAGAACCCCTCGTAACATTCCAGAACCCCTCAGAACCTCTCAGAATCCCTCACAATAACTCAGAACAACTCAGAACATCTCGGGACCCCTCAGAATATCTCAGAACCCCTCACAATAACTCATAACATCTCAGAACCCCACAGAACATTTCAGAACCTCTCAGAATTCCTCACAATAACTCGGAACATCTCGGAACCCCTCAGAATATCTCAGAACCCCTCACAATAACTGATAACATCTAAGAACCCCTCAGAACATTTTAGAACCCCTCAGAACAACTCAGAACCCCTCAGAGTCACTCACAACAACTCAGAACATCTCGGGACTCCTCACGACAACTCAGAACAACTCAGAACCCCTCAAAACAATTCAGAACCTCTCAGAATCCCTCACAATAACTAGGAACATCTCGGAACCCCTTAGAATATCTCAGAACGTCTCCGCATCCCTTACAACAAGTAAGAACCCCTCAGAGTCACTCACAACAACTCAGAACATCTCGGGACCCCTCAGAATATCTCAGAACCCCTCACAATAACTCATAACATCTCAGAACCCCTCAGAACATTTCAGAACCTCTCAGAATTCCTCACAATAACTCGGAACATCTCGGAACCCCTCAGAATATCTCAGAACCCCTCACAATTACTGATAACATCTAAGAACCCCTCAGAACATTTTAGAACCCCTCAGAACAACTCAGAACCCCTCAGAGTCACTCACAACAACTCAGAACATCTCGGGACCCCTCACGACAACTCAGAACAACTCAGAACCCCTCAAAACAATTCAGAACCTCTCAGAATCCCTCAAAATAACTCGGAACATCTCGGAACCCCTCAGAATAACTCAGAACCTCTCAGCATCCCTTATAACAAGTCAGAACCCCTCAGACCATCTCAGAACAACTCAGAACATCTCAGAACCCCTCAGAACATCCCAGAACAACTCAGAACCCCTCAAAACACAATAACTCGGAACATCTCGGAACCCCTCAGAATATCTCAGAACCTCTCAGCATCCCTTATAACAAGTCAGAATCCCTCAGACCATCTCAGAACAACTCAGAACCCTCAGAACTTCTCAGAACAACACAGAGCACCTCACAACAACTCATAATACCTCAGAACAACTCTCAGAACCCCTCAGAACATCTCAGAACAACATCTCAGATAACATCTAAGAACCCCTCAGAACATTTTAGAACCCCTCAGAACAACTCAGAACCCCTCAGAGTCACTCACAACAACTCAGAACATCTCGGGACCCCTCACGACAACTCAGAACAACTCAGAACCCCTCAAAACAATTCAGAACCTCTCAGAATCCCTCACAATAACTCGGAACATCTCGGAACCCCTCAGAATATCTCAGAACGTCTCAGCATCCCTTATAACAAGTCAGAACCCCTCAGACCATCTCAGAACAACTCAGAACCCCTCAAAACAATTCAGAACCTCTCAGAATCCCTCACAATAACTAGGAACATCTCGGAACCCCTTAGAATATCTCAGAACGTCTCCGCATCCCTTACAACAAGTCAGAACCCCTCAGAGTCACTCACAACAACTCAGAACATCTCGGGACCCCTCAGAATATCTCAGAACCCCTCACAATAACTCATAACATCTCAGAACCCCTCAGAACATTTCAGAACCTCTCAGAATTCCTCACAATAACTCGGAACATCTCGGAACCCCTCAGAATATCTCAGAACCCCTCACAATTACTGATAACATCTAAGAACCCCTCAGAACATTTTAGAACCCCTCAGAACAACTCAGAACCCCTCAGAGTCACTCACAACAACTCAGAACATCTCGGGACCCCTCACGACAACTCAGAACAACTCAGAACCCCTCAAAACAATTCAGAACCTCTCAGAATCCCTCAAAATAACTCGGAACATCTCGGAACCCCTCAGAATAACTCAGAACCTCTCAGCATCCCTTATAACAAGTCAGAACCCCTCAGACCATCTCAGAACAACTCAGAACATCTCAGAACCCCTCAGAACATCCCAGAACAACTCAGAACCCCTCAAAACACAATAACTCGGAACATCTCGGAACCCCTCAGAATATCTCAGAACCTCTCAGCATCCCTTATAACAAGTCAGAATCCCTCAGACCATCTCAGAACAACTCAGAACCCTCAGAACTTCTCAGAACAACACAGAGCACCTCACAACAACTCATAATACCTCAGAACAACTCTCAGAACCCCTCAGAACATCTCAGAACAACTCAGAAACCCTCACAATAACTCAGAACATATCGGAACACCTCAGAACATTTCAGAACCTCTCAGAATCCCTCACAATAACTCGGAACATATCGGAACACCTCAGAACATATCGGAACCCCTCAGAACAACGCTGAGCACCTCACAACAACACAGAACCGCTCAGAACATCTCAGAACAATTCAGAACCCCTCAGAATCCCTCACAATAACTCGGAACATCTCAGAACCCCTCGAACATCTCAGAATCCCTCAAAACAATTCAGAACCTCTCAGAATCCCTCACAATAACTCGGAACCCTTCAGAATATCTCAGAACCTCTCAGCATCCCTTATAACAAGTCAGAACCCTCAGAACTACCTCAGAATATCTCACAACCCCTCACAACAACTCACAACCTCTCAGAATCCCTCAAAATAACTCGGAACTACTCAGAACCCCTCGAACATCTCAGAATCCCTCACAACAACTAGGAACCCCTCACAATAACTCAGAACATCTCAGAACCCCTCAGACCATCTCAGAACAACTCAGAACCTCTCAGAACATCTCAGAACATCTCAGAACCCCTCGAAACCCCTCAGAACAACACAGAGCACCTCACAACAACTCATAATAGCTCAGAACAACTCCGAACATCTCAGAATCCCTCACAATAAATCGGAACATCTCGGAACCCCTCAGAATATCTCAGAACCCCTCACAATAACTCATAACATCTCAGAACCCCTCGTAACATTCCAGAACCCCTCAGAACCTCTCAGAATCCCTCACAATAACTCAGAACAACTCAGAACATCTCGGGACCCCTCAGAATATCTCAGAACCCCTCACAATAACTCATAACATCTCAGAACCCCTCAGAACATTTCAGAACCTCTCAGAATTCCTCACAATAACTCGGAACATCTCGGAACCCCTCAGAATATCTCAGAACCCCTCACAATAACTGATAACATCTAAGAACCCCTCAGAACATTTTAGAACCCCTCAGAACAACTCAGAACCCCTCAGAGTCACTCACAACAACTCAGAACAATTTGGGACCCCTCACGACAACTCAGAACAACTCAGCATCCCTTATAACAAGTCAGAACCCCTCAGACCATCTCAGAACAACTCAGAACCCCTCAAAACAATTCAGAACCTCTCAGAATCCCTCACAATAACTAGGAACATCTCGGAACCCCTTAGAATATCTCAGAACGTCTCCGCATCCCTTACAACAAGTCAGAACCCCTCAGAGTCACTCACAACAACTCAGAACATCTCGGGACCCCTCAGAATATCTCAGAACCCCTCACAATAACTCATAACATCTCAGAACCCCTCAGAACATTTCAGAACCTCTCAGAATTCCTCACAACTCGGAACATCTCGGAACCCCTCAGAATATCTCAGAACCCCTCACAATTACTGATAACATCTAAGAACCCCTCAGAACATTTTAGAACCCCTCAGAACAACTCAGAACCCCTCAGAGTCACTCACAACAACTCAGAACATCTCGGGACCCCTCACGACAACTCAGAACAACTCAGAACCCCTCAAAACAATTCAGAACCTCTCAGAATCCCTCACAATAACTCGGAACATCTCGGAACCCCTTAGAATATCTCAGAACGTCTCCGCATCCCTTACAACAAGTCAGAACCCCTCAGACCATCTCAGAACAACTCAGAACCCCTCAAAACAATTCAGAACCTCTCAGAATCCCTCACAATAACTCGGAACATCTCGGAACCCCTTAGAATATCTCAGAACGTCTCCGCATCCCTTACAACAAGTCAGAACCCCTCAGACCATCTCAGAAAAACTCAGAGATCAGAGATCAGAGATCAGAGATCAGAGATCAGAGATCAGAGATCAGAGATCAGAGATCAGAGATCAGAGATCAGAGATCAGAGATCAGAGATCAGAGATCAGAGATCAGAGATCAGAGATCAGAGATCAGAGATCAGAGATCAGAGATCAGAGATCAGAGATCAGAGATCAGAGATCAGAGATCAGAGATCAGAGATCAGAGATCAGAGATCAGAGATCAGAGATCAGAGATCAGAGATCAGAGATCAGAGATCAGAGATCAGAGATCAGAGATCAGAGATCAGAGATCAGAGATCAGAGATCAGAGATCAGAGATCAGAGATCAGAGATCAGAGATCAGAGATCAGAGATCAGAGATCAGAGATCAGAGATCAGAGATCAGAGATCAGAGATCAGAGATCAGAGATCAGAGATCAGAGATCAGAGATCAGAGATCAGAGATCAGAGATCAGAGATCAGAGATCAGAGATCAGAGATCAGAGATCAGAGATCAGAGATCAGAGATCAGAGATCAGAGATCAGAGATCAGAGATCAGAGATCAGAGATCAGAGATCAGAGATCAGAGATCAGAGATCAGAGATCAGAGATCAGAGATCAGAGATCAGAGATCAGAGATCAGAGATCAGAGATCAGAGATCAGAGATCAGAGATCAGAGATCAGAGATCAGAGATCAGAGATCAGAGATCAGAGATCAGAGATCAGAGATCAGAGATCACAGATCAGAGATCAGAGATCACAGATCACAGATCACAGATCAGAGATCAGAGATCACAGATCAGAGATCAGAGATCAGAGATCACAGATCACAGATCACAGATCAGAGATCACAGATCAGAGATCACAGATCACAGATCACAGATCAGAGATCACAGATCAGAGATCAGAGATCACAGATCACAGATCACAGATCACAGATCAGAGATCACAGATCACAGATCACAGATCAGAGATCACAGATCAGAGATCACAGATCACAGATCACAGATCACAGATCACAGATCACAGATCAGAGATCACAGATCACAGATCACAGATCACAGATCACAGATCACAGATCACAGATCACAGATCACAGATCACAGATCACAGATCACAGATCACAGATCACAGATCACAGATCACAGATCACAGATCACAGATCACAGATCACAGATCACAGATCACAGATCACAGATCACAGATCACAGATCACAGATCACAGATCACAGATCACAGATCACAGATCACAGATCACAGATCACAGATCACAGATCACAGATCACAGATCACAGATCACAGATCACAGATCACAGATCACAGATCACAGATCACAGATCACAGATCACAGATCACAGATCACAGATCACAGATCACAGATCACAGATCACAGATCACAGATCACAGATCACAGATCACAGATCACAGATCACAGATCACAGATCACAGATCACAGATCACAGATCACAGATCACAGATCACAGATCACAGATCACAGATCACAGATCACAGATCACAGATCACAGATCACAGATCACAGATCACAGATCACAGATCACAGATCACAGATCACAGATCACAGATCACAGATCACAGATCACAGATCACAGATCACAGATCACAGATCACAGATCACAGATCACAGATCACAGATCACAGATCACAGATCACAGATCACAGATCACAGATCACAGATCACAGATCACAGATCACAGATCACAGATCACAGATCACAGATCACAGATCACAGATCACAGATCACAGATCACAGATCACAGATCACAGATCACAGATCACAGATCACAGATCACAGATCACAGATCACAGATCACAGATCACAGATCACAGATCACAGATCACAGATCACAGATCACAGATCACAGATCACAGATCACAGATCACAGATCACAGATCACAGATCACAGATCACAGATCACAGATCACAGATCACAGATCACAGATCACAGATCACAGATCACAGATCACAGATCACAGATCACAGAGATCACAGAGATCACAGAGATCACAGAGATCACAGAGATCACAGAGATCACAGAGATCACAGAGATCACAGAGATCACAGAGATCACAGAGATCACAGAGATCACAGAGATCACAGAGATCACAGAGATCACAGAGATCACAGAGATCACAGATCTCACAGAGATCACAGATCTCACAGATCTCACAGAGATCACAGATCTCACAGAGATCACAGATCTCACAGATCTCACAGATCTCACAGATCTCACAGATCTCACAGATCTCACAGATCTCACAGATCTCACAGATCTCACAGATCTCACAGATCTCACAGATCTCACAGATCTCACAGATCTCACAGATCTCACAGATCTCACAGATCTCACAGATCTCACAGATCTCACAGATCTCACAGATCTCACAGATCTCACAGATCTCACAGATCTCACAGATCTCACAGATCTCACAGATCTCACAGATCTCACAGATCTCACAGATCTCACAGATCTCACAGATCTCACAGATCTCACAGATCTCACAGATCTCACAGATCTCACAGATCTCACAGATCTCACAGATCTCACAGATCTCACAGATCTCACAGATCTCACAGATCTCACAGATCTCACAGATCTCACAGATCTCACAGATCTCACAGATCTCACAGATCTCACAGATCTCACAGATCTCACAGATCTCACAGATCTCGGCGATTGTGGGTTGACGGGATCCCAAAACACATTGATTTTTTTGGCTCTGAACTAACTTCTACTCCTCAAAAATGATACTTTTGACTTCCAGCAAATGTTCCTGTGTCCTTAAAAGCCTAGATTGAAGAAATTTGTTAAACATTTCAGGGTTAAAATTCAATTTTCTTACGCGCTTCTTGTAAACTTTAAACAGACCGTCTGATCGCGTGAGGCCATTTTGTCTGGTCTGGTTAGTCTAGTGCCCAGACCCAACATATCAAGAGTCCTCAAAATGTCAGAGTGGAAACCAGACTATTCTCGTGTGCGGCCGTCCGTGCAGCGGTGAAATGTTACAATCTTGGTTACCGTTTTTACCCCATAATTTCCCTCAAAAATCAAAGCCCTGCCTCTTTCCAAAAAATTAACCTTGGTAATATAGAGGAGAAGACCAACAAAGTATATGTAGGTAAGTTACTTTTCAAAAAGAAGTTTCCTTTCCTTTATAGTTTTAGGACCCGTAAAGCTACAATCCCCCAGATCTCACAGATCTCACAGATCTCAAGATCTCACAGATCTCACAGATCACAGAGATCACAGAGATCACAGAGATCACAGATGATGATGTAATTCCACTCAGTCAAAGATTATGTAATTCACACTCAGTCAAATGTCTGTTAACAACATCCCTGCCTCATTTTTATTATAAAATAAATTGAATTCTTACAATGATTTACGTGTCTTTCATCTTTATTTCTGCAACGGCTGTGATTGTACTTGCTTGCAAAACATGAAAACAGCAACAAAACCTTGAAAATCACAAGTTTTATACTTTTAAACAGACATAAATCTTGAAAAAAAAACTGAAAACGGGTTCGTCCTGAAAGGTCTCATCCATGTGTTTGGTAACTTTCATAAAGGTGTAAAAATATTACTTCTATTCCACTTTTCATTCCATCTTAAGATGTCACGGTTAGATTTTGCAGATTTATCCCTCCAATCAAAGAAAACAAGTGCAGTATGCAGTGGTATTTAAAGGATTTAAAAAGTTTTCAAAATTACAAATTCCCATTTTTCGAATGCCAAATGAGATAACGGAATTATGGTTTTGCAACGGAAATACAAAAAGCCCAAAACTTTGTTTTCAATGGTAAAAAGGATTGGTTTAAAAAGCCTGTTAACAGGCTTGGAAATCTTTACAATCGTTTCCCCTCCATCAAAACCAATGTTGCAAACATTTAAAACTGTCAAACAAAAATTTACCACTTAAACGTAACCCTAACCAAGCAATTCATCAATAGTTTGGCTGGTTCGCCAGTACGGTGTTCAGGAGGTCGCTGTTCGAATCCCGCTCTCAGTAAATTTTTCTTTGTTCACCATTTTTCTTCAATGTCAAACACATATGCAGTAGTTATCGTACAAAACGAAATGTGATGCAACCTCAAACAATTCTTGACAATGTGAATCGTTATGTGAAGTTTATGTTAAAACTTTAGGCATGCAACTTTTCCTGTGACCACCCGATTTCCTCTTTCACTTCACTCTTATGCCCATACATAAGTGAAAAACACTCATGGCAACGATTGGAATTTAATTTTTTTTTTTTTAAGTTGCATGCTTCTTGTTTTTGACGATTTGGCGACTTTGATAAATCAAAGTATATGCATCCAACATTTAAATATATAACCTGATATTTTTCTGATCCTGATACTTCTAATTTTTAACTCATTTTAAAGTCTTTTACTTTTTATTAACAATTTTCGGTCCTCTCCAGATACTCCAATTCTTGTACAGGGCAAAATTGGATGTACTATTCAGAAAACTGAGATTGTCGTTAGCGGGAGAGCGAAAAATCTCCACCTAAAAAAGAAACCGACGAAAATCTTTCAAACCTAAAATCTGATTAAAATTAAAAACAAAAGGTTACTTTTACTAATAATAAAACGTGACCCTTGGAAATACAATTTAATAAAAAAAAAACCTCAACCATTAAACCCTAAAAAAACCGCCATCATCAAACTTTCGAACCCAATTCTGGAATTTTTAATCCGTCAAAATTTTACCATTCTACAATGAAAATTTACTAAATTTGATTCCGGTGAACACATCCAATATGCACACATTAAAAAGTTCCTACTTTTTCCAACAATTTAATTTTGTTATTTTTTTTCATTTCATAATCGAATATTAGTCTTTTACTAAGAAAGCCGTTTCGATGAGCTGAACGACTTTCTTGCTCCAATCTGGAGAATTGTCTTAACTTATTGACTTTTCTTTATTTCAATCTGAAAACGCCTCAATCCGCAGAAGTTTGTTTTAAAAATCATTTTTCTTTCGAAGCGTGGTCAGTTTGACCAAGAAATATTCCATTTATTTTTCCCAACAAAAATGTATACTGCAACAACGTACAATTGTGAAAGTTCATTGCTAAAAGGCACAATATCAAAAACAAAAAAATGTACAGTTGCAAATACATTTTGTAATTTTCTTTTTAAACTGCCTTAAAAAAAACCTGATACAAAAAATAAATAATAATCCAAACCCAAAATTTCACTATTCGTTATTTAGTCTTTATAAACAACGTCCGCCGACAATTCGCCTCACAAGAGCACAGAACTTCAACTTAAAACGTTCTAAATAAGTGATATGGTTATTATTTTCATGTCCTTACATGAAAGATTATATAAACATGCTAATAATAGAGTAACATTCTCATGCAAATACTTTGAGTAAATACTGAATACGGAGGCTAGCTTTAACTTTATTAGAACTCTTAAAGACAAAATCATGTTTACAAATTTATCGCAAACCAACCAGAAAAAAATCCTCAACCATGCAATAATTTTTCGGTACGTTATTTAACCTCTCAGAATTGGGTATCAAGTTCCATCTTGCCCGTGGGAATATCGATGTGCGCGTCTTTGTTGCATCTACAGAGAAAAAGAAAAAATAGTGGACAACTAAATAGTGAGAAATAAATCAATAGGGCCAAAATAGGGCCAAGGGATCTGGGATCTGGGATCTGGGATCTGGGATCTGGGATCTGGGATCTGGGATCTGGGATCTGGGATCTGGGATCTGGGATCTGGGATCTGGGATCTGGGATCTGGGATCTGGGATCTGGGATCTGGGATCTGGGATCTGGGATCTGGGATCTGGGATCTGGGATCTGGGATCTGGGATCTGGGATCTGGGATCTGGGATCTGGGATCTGGGATCTGGGATCTGGGATCTGGGATCTGGGATCTGGGATCTGGGATCTGGGATCTGGGATCTGGGATCTGGGATCTGGGATCTGGGATCTGGGATCTGGGATCTGGGATCTGGGATCTGGGATCTGGGATCTGGGATCTGGGATCTGGGATCTGGGATCTGGGATCTGGGATCTGGGATCTGGGATCTGGGATCTGGGATCTGGGATCTGGGATCTGGGATCTGGGATCTGGGATCTGGGATCTGGGATCTGGGATCTGGGATCTGGGATCTGGGATCTGGGATCTGGGATCTGGGATCTGGGATCTGGGATCTGGGATCTGGGATCTGGGATCTGGGATCTGGGATCTGGGATCTGGGATCTGGGATCTGGGATCTGGGATCTGGGATCTGGGATCTGGGATCTGGGATCTGGGATCTGGGATCTGGGATCTGGGATCTGGGATCTGGGATCTGGGATCTGGGATCTGGGATCTGGGATCTGGGATCTGGGATCTGGGATCTGGGATCTGGGATCTGGGATCTGGGATCTGGGATCTGGGATCTGGGATCTGGGATCTGGGATCTGGGATCTGGGATCTGGGATCTGGGATCTGGGATCTGGGATCTGGGATCTGGGATCTGGGATCTGGGATCTGGGATCTGGGATCTGGGATCTGGGATCTGGGATCTGGGATCTGGGATCTGGGATCTGGGATCTGGGATCTTCTGAGGGGTTCGGAGATGTTCTGAGATGTTCTGAGATATTCTGAGGGGTTCTGAGTAATTGTGAGGCATTCTGAGAGGTTCTGAGATGTTCAGAGAGGTTCTGAGGTTGTTTTGAGGGTTTCTAAGATGTTCTGAGGGATTCTGAGAGGTTCTGAAGTGAGGGGTTCGGAGATGTTATGAGTTATTGTGAGGGATTCTGAGAGGTTCTGAGGGGTTCTGTGATGTTATGAGGGGTTCTGAGTCATTGTGATGCATTCGGAGAGGTTCTGAGGTTGTTTTGAGGGGTTCTGAGATGTTCTGAGTTGTTCTGAGGGCTTCCGAGAGGTTATGAGATTTTATGAAGGGTTCTGAGTTGTTATTAGGGATTCTGAGGGGTTCGGAGGTGTTCTGAGGGGTTCCGGGATGTTCTGGGTTGTTGTGAGGGATTCTGAGAGGCTCTGAGTTGTTCTGAGGGGTTTCCGAGAGGTTCTGAGACGTTATGAGTTGTTATTAGGGAATCTGAGGGGTTCGGAGATGTTCTGAGTTGTCCTGAGACGTTCCGAGATGTTCTGAGGGGTTCTGAGTTGTTAAGAGGGGTTCTAAGATGTTATTAGGGATTCTGAGGGGTTCGGAGATGTTCTGAGTAGTTCCGAGGGGTTCTGAGTTGTTCTGGGATGTTCTGAGTGGTTCTGAGATGTTACGAGTTATTGTGAGGGATTCTGTGATGTTCTGATCTGTTGTGAGGGATTCTGAGAGTTTCTGAGGTGTTCTGAGGTGTTCTGAGGGGTTCTGAGATTTTCTGAGGGGTTCTGAGTTGTTTTGAGGGGTTCTCAGTTGTTCTGAGAGGTTTAAAAATTGTCCTGAGACGTTCTGAGGTTGTTTTGAGAGGTTCTGAGATGTTCTGAGGGGTTCTTAGATATTGTGAGGGGTTTCCGAGAGGTTCTGAGAGGTTATGAGGGGTTCGGAGGTGTTCTGAGTAGTTCTGAGGGGTTCCGAGATTTTCTGAGGGGTTCTGAGTTGTTAAGAGGGGTTCTAAGATGTTATTAGGGATTCTGAGGGGTTCGGAGATGTTCTGAGTAGTTCCGAGGGGTTCTGGGATGTTCTGAGGGGTTCTGAGATGTAACGAGTTATTGTGAGGGATTCTGAGGGGTTCTGTGATGTTCTGAGGAGTTCTGAGTTGTTCCCAGATGTTCTGAGGGGTTCTGAGTAATTGTGAGGCATTCTGAGAGGTTCTGAGAAGTTCTGAGGTTGTTTTGAGGGGTTCTGAGATGTTCTGAGGGGTTCTTAGATGTTCTGAGTTGTTCTGAGGGGTTCCGAGAGGTTCTGAGATGTTATGAGGGGTTCTGAGTTGTTATTAGGGATTCTGAGGGGTTCTGAGTGCTTCTGAGTAGTTCTGAGGGGTTCCGAGATTTTCTGAGGGGTTCTGAGATGTTACGAGTTATTGTGATGTTCTGAGCTGTTGTGAGGGATTCTGAGAGTTTCTGAGGTGTTCTGAGTTGTTTTGAGGGGTTTTCAGTTGTTCTGAGAGGTTTAAAAATTTTCCTGAGACGTTCTGAGGGGTTCTGAGATGTTATTAGGGATTCTGAGGGGTTCGGAGATGTTCTGAGTAGTTCTGAAGGGTTCTGAGTTGTTCTGGAATGTTCTGAGGGGTTCGGAGGTGTTCTCATTAGTTCTGAAGGGTTTTGAGTTGTTCTGGAATGTTCTGAGGGGTTCGGAGGTGTTCATTGTGAGGGATTCTGAGAGGTTCTGAGGGGTTCCGAGATTTTCTGAGAGGTTCTGAGTTGTTCTGAGATGTTCTGAGGGGTTCTGTGATGTTCTGAGGAGTTCTGAGTTGTTGTGAGGGGCTCTGAGTTGTTCTGAGATGTTCTGAGATTTTTTGAGTTGTTGTGAGGGATTCTGAGAGGTTCTAAGATGTTCGGAGAGGTTCTGAGTTGTTCTGAGGGGTTCTAAGATGTTATTAGGGATTCTGAGGGGTTCGGAGTGCTTATGAGAGGTTCTGAGATTTTCTGAGGGGTTCCGGGATGTTGTGAGGGATTCTGAGAGGCTCTGAGTTGTTCTGAGGGGTTTCCGAGAGGTTCTGAGACGTTATGAGTTGTTATTAGGGAATCTGAGGGGTTCGGAGATGTTCTGAGTTGTCCTGAGACGTTCCGAGATGTTCTGAGGGGTTCTGAGTTGTTAAGAGGGGTTCTAAGATGTTATTAGGGATTCTGAGGGGTTCAGAGATGTTCTGAGTAGTTCCGAGGGGTTCTGAGTTGTTATGGGATGTTCTGAGTGGTTCTGAGATGTTACGAGTTATTGTGAGGGATTCTGAGGGGTTCTGAGATTTTCTGTGGGGTTCTGAGTTGTTTTGAGGGGTTCTCAGTTGTTCTGAGAGGTTTAAAAATTTTCGGAGTTCTGAGTTGTTCCCAGATGTTCTGAGGGGTTCTGAGTAATTGTGAGGCATTCTGAGAGGTTCTGAGGTTGTTTTGAGGGGTTCTGAGATGTTCTGAGGGGTTCTTAGATGTTCTGAATTGTTCTGAGGGGTTCCGAGATGTTCTGAGGGGTTCTTAGATGTTCTGAGTTGTTCTGAGGGGTTCCGAGAGGTTCTGATATGTTATGAGGGATTCTGAGGGGTTCTGTGATGTTCTGATCTGTTGTGAGGGATTCTGAGAGTTTCTGAGGTGTTCTGAGGGGTTCTGAGATTTTCTGAGGGGATTTGAGTTGTTTTGAGGGGTTCTCAGTTGTTCTGAGAGGTTTACAAATTTTCCTGAGACGTTCTGAGGTTGTTTTGAGAGGTTCTGAGATGTTCTGAGGGGTTCTTAGATATTCTGAGGGGTTTCCGAGAGGTTCTGAGACGTTATGAGTTGTTATTAGGGATTCTGAGGGGTTCGGAGGTGTTCTGAGTAGTTTTCAGGGGTTCCGAGATTTTCTGAGGGGTTCTGAGTTGTTAAGAGGGGTTCTAAGATGTTATTAGGGATTCTGAGGGGTTCGGAGATGTTCTGAGTAGTTCCGAGGGGTTCTGGGATGTTCTGAGGGGTTCTGAGATGTAACGAGTTATTGTGAGGGATTCTGAGGGGTTCTGTGATGTTCTGAGGTTGTTTTGAGGGGTTCTGAGATGTTCTGAGGGGTTCTTAGATGTTCTGAGTTGTTCTGAGGGGTTCCGAGAGGTTCTGAGATGTTATGAGGGGTTCTGAGTTGTTATTAGGGAATCTGAGGGGTTCGGAGATGTTCTGAGTTGTCCTGAGACGTTCTGAGATGTTCTGAGGGGTTATGAGTTGTTAAGAGGGGTTCTAAGATGTTATTAGGGATTCTGAGGGGTTCGGAGATGTTCTGAGTAGTTCCGAGGGGTTCTGAGTTGTTCTGGGATGTTCTGAGTGGTTCTGAGATGTTACGAGTTATTGTGAGGGATTCTGAGGGGTTCTGTGATGTTCTGATCTGTTGTGAGGGATTCTGAGAGTTTCTGAGGTGTTCTGAGGGGTTCTGAGATTTTCTGAGGGGTTCTGAGTTGTTTTGAGGGGTTCTTAGATGTTCTGAGTTGTTCTGAGGGGTTCCGAGATGTTCTGAGGGGTTCTTAGATGTTCTGAGTTGTTCTGAGGGGTTCCGAGAGGTTCTGATATGTTATGAGGGATTCTGAGGGGTTCTGTGATGTTCTGATCTGTTGTGAGGGATTCTGAGAGGTTCTGAGATTTTCTGAGGGGATTTGAGTTGTTTTGAGGGGTTCTCAGTTGTTCTGAGAGGTTTACAAATTTTCCTGAGACGTTCTGAGGTTGTTTTGAGAGGTTCTGAGATGTTCTGAGGGGTTCTTAGATATTCTGAGGGGTTTCCGAGAGGTTCTGAGACGTTATGAGTTGTTATTAGGGATTCTGAGGGGTTCGGAGGTGTTCTGAGTAGTTTTCAGGGGTTCCGAGATTTTCTGAGGGGTTCTGAGTTGTTAAGAGGGGTTCTAAGATGTTATTAGGGATTCTGAGGGGTTCGGAGATGTTCTGAGTAGTTCCGAGGGGTTCTGGGATGTTCTGAGGGGTTCTGAGATGTAACGAGTTATTGTGAGGGATTCTGAGGGGTTCTGTGATGTTCTGAGGTTGTTTTGAGGGGTTCTGAGATGTTCTGAGGGGTTCTTAGATGTTCTGAGTTGTTCTGAGGGGTTCCGAGAGGTTCTGAGATGTTATGAGGGGTTCTGAGTTGTTATTAGGGAATCTGAGGGGTTCGGAGATGTTCTGAGTTGTCCTGAGACGTTCTGAGATGTTCTGAGGGGTTATGAGTTGTTAAGAGGGGTTCTAAGATGTTATTAGGGATTCTGAGGGGTTCGGAGATGTTCTGAGTAGTTCCGAGGGGTTCTGAGTTGTTCTGGGATGTTCTGAGTGGTTCTGAGATGTTACGAGTTATTGTGAGGGATTCTGAGGGGTTCTGTGATGTTCTGATCTGTTGTGAGGGATTCTGAGAGTTTCTGAGGTGTTCTGAGGGGTTCTGAGATTTTCTGAGGGGTTCTGAGTTGTTTTGAGGGGTTCTCAGTTGTTCTGAGAGGTTTAAAAAATTTCCTGAGACGTTCTGAGGTTATTTTGAGAGGTTCTGAGATGTTCTGAGGGGTTCTTAGATATTCTGAGGGGTTTCCGAGAGGTTCTGAGACGTTATGAGTTGTTATTAGGGATTCTGAGGGGTTCGGAGGTGTTCTGAGTAGTTCTGAGGGGTTCCGAGATTTTCTGAGTTGTTAAGAGGGGTTCTAAGATGTTATTAGTGATTCTGAGGGGTTCGGAGATGTTCTGAGTAGTTCCGAGGGGTTCTGGGATGTTCTGAGGGGTTCTGAGATGTAACGAGTTATTGTGAGGGATTCTGAGGGGTTCTGTGATGTTCTGAGGAGTTCTGAGTTGTTCCCAGATGTTCTGAGGGGTTCTGAGTAATTGTGAGGCATTCTGAGAGGTTCTGAGAAGTTCTGAGGTTGTTTTGAGGGGTTCTGAGGGGTTCTTAGATGTTCTGAGTTGTTCTGAGGGGTTCCGAGAGGTTCTGAGATGTTATTAGGGGTTCTGAGTTGTTATTAGGGATTCTGAGGGGTTCTGTGATGTTCTGATCTGTTGTGAGGGATTCTGAGAGTTTCTGAGGTGTTCTGAGGGGTTCTGAGATTTTCTGAGGGGTTCTGAGTTGTTTTGAGGGGTTCTCAGTTGTTCTGAGAGGTTTAAAAATTTTCCTGAGACGTTCTGAGGTTGTTTTGAGAGGTTCTGAGATGTTCTGAGGGGTTCTTAGATATTCTGAGTTGTTATTAGGGATTCTGAGGGGTTCGGAGGTGTTCTGAGTAGTTCTGAGGGGTTCCGAGATTTTCTGAGGGGTTCTGAGTTGTTAAGAGGGGTTCTAAGATGTTATTAGGGATTCTGAGGGGTTCGGAGATGTTCTGAGTAGTTCCGAGATGTTCTGAGATGTAACGAGTTATTGTGAGGGATTCTGAGGGGTTCTGTGATGTTCTGAGGAGTTCTGAGTTGTTCCCAGATGTTCTGAGGGGTTCTGAGTAATTGTGAGGCATTCTGAGAGGTTCTGAGGTTGTTTTGAGGGGTTCTGAGATGTTCTGAGGGGTTCTTAGATGTTCTGAGTTGTTCTGAGGGGTTCCGAGAGGTTCTGAGATGTTATGAGGGGTTCTGAGTTGTTATTAGGGATTCTGAGGGGTTCGGAGTGCTTCTGAGTAGTTCTGAGGGGTTCCGAGATTTTCTGAGGGGTTCTGAGTTGTAAAGAGGGGTTCTAAGATGTTATTAGGGATTCTGAGGGGTTCGGAGATGTACTGAGAGGTTCTGAGATTTTCTGATGGGTTCCTGGATGTTCTGGGTTGTTGTGAGGGATTCTGAGAGGCTCTGAGTTGTTCTGAGGGGTTTCCGAGAGGTTCTGAGACGTTATGAGTTGTTATTAGGGAATCTGAGGGGTTCGGAGATGTTCTGAGTTGTCCTGAGACGTTCCGAGATGTTCTGAGGGGTTCTGAGTTGTTAAGAGGGGTTCTAAGATGTTATTAGGGATTCTGAGGGGTTCGGAGATGTTCTGAGTAGTTCCGAGGGGTTCGGAGTTGTTCTGGGATGTTCTTAGGGGTTCTGAGATGTTACGAGTTATTGTGAGGGATTCTGAGGGGTTCTGTGATGTTCTGAGCTGTTGTGAGGGATTCTGAGAGTTTCTGAGGTGTTCTGAGATTTTCTGAGGGGTTCTGAGTTGTTTTGAGGGGTTCTCAGTTGTTCTGAGAGGTTTAAACATTTTCCTGAGACGTTCTGAGGGGTTCTGAGTTGTTATAAGGGATTCTGAGGGGTTCGGAGATGTTCTGAGGAGTTCTGAGTTGTTCTGGAATGTTCTGAGGGGTTCGGAGGTGTTCTGAGTAGTTCTGAAGGGTTTTGAGTTGTTCTGGAATGTTCTGAGGGGTTCGGAGGTGTTCATTGTGAGGGATTCTGAGAGGTTCTGAGGGGTTCCGAGATTTTCTGAGAGGTTCTGAGTTGTTCTGAGATGTTCTGAGGTGTTCTGAGATGTTCTGAGGGGTTCTGAGATTTTTTGAGTTGTTGTGAGGGATTCTGAGAGGTTCTAAGATGTTCGGAGAGGTTCTGAGTTGTTCTGAGGGGTTCCGAGGTTTTCTGAGGGGTTCCGAGATTTTCTGAGAGGTTCTGAGTTGTTCTGAGATGTTAAGAGGGGTTCTAAGATGTTATTAGGGATTCTGAGGGGTTCTGAGATGTTCTGAGGGGTTCTGAGATGTTCTGAGTAGTTACGAAGGGTTCTGAGTTGTTCTGGGATGTTCTGAGGGGTTTTGAGATGTAACGAGTTATTGTGAGGGATTCTGAGGGGTTCTGTGATGTTCTGAGCTGTTGTGAGGGATTATGAGAGTTTCTGAGGTGTTCTGAGGGGTTCTGAGATGTTCTGAGGGGTTCTGAGTTGTTTTGAGTTGTTGTGAGGGGCTCTGAGTTGTTTTGAGGGGTTCTGAGTTGTTCTGAGAGGTTTTAAAATTTTCCTGAGACGTTCTGAGTTGTTTAGAGGGGTTCTAAGATGTTCTGAGAAAATGAGGGGTTCTGAGTTGTTGTGAGACGTTCTGAGTTGTTTTGAGGGATTCCGAGATTTTCTGAGAGGTTCTGAGATGTTAAGAGGGGTTCTAAGATGTTATTAGGGATTCTGAGGGGTTCTGAGATGTTCTGAGTAGTTCCGAAGGGTTCTGAGTTGTTCTGGGATGTTCTGAGGGGTTCTGAGTTGTTTTGAGTTGTTTTGAGGGGCTCTGAGTTGTTCTGAGATGTTCTGAGGGGTTCTGAGATTTTTTGAGTTGTTGTGAGGGATTCTGAGAGGTTCTAAGATGTTCGGAGAGGTTCTGAGTTGTTCTGAGGGGTTCCGAGGTTTTCTGAGGGGTTCCGAGATTTTCTGAGAGGTTCTGAGTTGTTCTGAGATGTTAAGAGGGGTTCTAAGATGTTATTAGGGATTCTGAGGGGTTCTGAGATGTTCTGAGGGGTTCTTAGATGTTCCGAGTTGTTCTGAGGGGTTCCGAGAGGTTCTGAGTAGTTCTGAGGGGTTCCGAGATTTTCTGAGGGGTTCTGAGTTGTTAAGAGGGGTTCTAAGATGTTATTAGGGATTCTGAGGGGTTCTGATATGTTCTGAGTAGTTCCGAAGGGTTCTGAGTTGTTCTGGGATGTTCTGAGGGGTTCTGAGATGTAACGAGTTATTGTGAGGGATTCTGAGGGGTTCTGTGATGTTCTGAGCTGTTGTGAGGGATTATGAGAGTTTCTGAGGTGTTCTGAGGGGTTCTGAGATTTTCTGAGGGGTTCTGAGTTGTTTTGAGGGGTTCTGAGTTGTTCTGAGAGGTTTTAAAATTTTCCTGAGACGTTCTGAGTTGTTTAGAGGGGTTCTAAGATGTTCTGAGAAAATGAGGGGTTCTGAGTTGTTGTGAGACGTTCTGAGTTGTTTTGAGGGGTTATGAGATGTTATGAGTTATTGTGAGGGATTCTGAGAGGTTTTGAGTTGTTGTGAGGGATTCTGAGAGGTTCTGAGTTGTTCTGAGGGGTTCCGAGTTGTTCTGGGATTGTGATGGGTTCTGAGTTGTTGTGAGACGTTCTGAGTTGTTTTGAGGGGTTCTGAAATATTCTGAGGGGTTCTGAGTAATTGTGAGGCATTCTGAGATGTTCTGAGAGGTTCTGATGTTGTTTTGAGGGGTTCTGAGATGTTCTGAGGGCTCCCGAGAGGTTCTGAGATTTTATGAGGGGTTCTGAGTTGTTATTAGGGATTCTGAGGGGTTCGGAGATGTTCTGAGTAATTGTGAGGCATTCTGAGAGGTTCTGAGATGTTCTGAGGTTGTTTTGAGGGGTTCTGAGATGTTCTGAGTTGTTCTGAGGGTTTCCGAGAGGTTCTGAGATTTTATGAGGGGTTCTGAGTTGTTATTAGGGATTCTGAGGGGTTCGGAGATGTTCTGAGTAGTTCTGAAGGGTTCTGAGTTGTTGTGAGGGATTTTGAGAGGTTCTGAGGGGTTCTGAGTTGTTCTAAGTTGTTCGGAGACGTTCTGACTTGTTTTGAGGGGTTCTGAGATGTTCTTAGGGGTTCTGAGTAATTGTGAGGCATTCTGAGAGGTTCTGAGGGGCTATGAGAGGTTCTGAGTTGTTCTGAGATCTAGGATCTGTGTAGAGGTGTGTAAAGGTGTTGCGGGATGGTAGTCTCCCTTGTTAGGGTCTACTAGTTCATACCTAGACAGTTACTACGATATGGAAATTCCCCTGCGCCTATTTGCTACTTTGCTGAAAAGACTTGATCAACCGTGGTACACCCTGATCCATACACAATGCATACCAACATAGCCGCCATGATTGTCCTTTTCAAATCCAGGATGGTCGAGGCAAAAAATGAGAGGACAGGCAGTCAGGGGTAAGTAACCTCAACCCACAACAGGTGGGGAGAGTTTACTGCATTCAACAGACGGTTGGTTACCTCCCGCCCACCCGGCGGGGGAGACAGTTACCGGATTTCGTTGGTGGGTTGGCTACGAGGAGCATCAGGTAGGAGGTGGATATGAGGACCTCCGTGAATGTAGGTTTTCAGCTGGCCATCTGAGTTGTTGAGCAATGGCTGTCTAACCCCACATCCGTGTTTGGATATGGGTTCAGAGCTCCGATTGTTGATGTTGATACCCTTGGGTGCGTAGGCTGCAAGGGTAGCCAGTGCTGACAGCATCTCCTCTAAAGGCCGATTCATGCACGCTGCGTATTCACTGCGTACGCAGCGCGGCGTTCCAAATCGAAGTGTCTGCTCTGCGTGTGTCTGCTCTGCGCACTGCGCACTAAAAGTGTGCGTCTTTATGCGAAGCATTTGGAAATGAAAAGTTCGTGCGCACATCAATTTGATTCGTATTCGGACAAGTTGAAATATTTCAACATTCGCCGGATGCATACACGCAGTAGAATCTTTCAAGATGACAGCCGGGCAATTTCTTTTAGACCATGCCTAATTTCGACGGTGTGCGATCCACAATAATGACAAAAGAATTATCTCCTCCATTATGAATCAGTGAATTCACGGAATCGGAGTAGGATTGCACTTCGGCGCATCACACATTTTAAAAGTATGAACAGTACCGTTAACGCGTTTCCGTATTCAAATGCAGTCTATCGCTTCGAAAGAGTATGAACATCCGATGCCACATTCGCATTGTGCGCTGCGTGTGCGTAAATGCAGCGAGTATAAACCAGCCTTAACATTTCTGCTTCATCCGGAAGCATCTGCAGAGCATTGGTGACATTATCATCAGCTTTGAGGTACACCTGGAGCCATGTTGCCTTGCCTATGCGAGAGAACCTCCCAGTGCTGTCCGCCCCGGTGAAAGCATGGAATGCAGGCAAATCCTTTGCCTTTTCTGGTTCTAGAGATCTCCACAAGTGGTTCAATCTGTACAATAACCAGATGCCATGGATACGGAAGTATTCTTCAATCTTCAGCAGGACCGCATAGTTTGCTGTGACCAGGACCAGCACATCTGTGTCTGGTGAGAACACCAGCTGTGAATCAGGTGGGTTTTCGATGTGATGACAGCAGTGCATGGTGGATCAGCAATGTGTCTGCTTCTCTGTGGTTGTTGTCAAAGAGTAGGTCCTTGTTGCTCCTAGTGTGCCCATAAGCAGAAGTGATGATTAGTCTGGAGTTGCAGTACCCCTTCTCATACAAGGCCATGTCAAAAGTTATGCTTACTTGCATGATAACCGTTAGCAGAGTCGACCAACTTTCAGAAAGTCCTGCCAAGCCTGAAATGTTGCTCAGAGTTTCTCCTGGAATAAAGCAGTTGCAACAACCCATCCCATCTCACTTGAGTCAGCTGATAGGATCCTGGGATCCCCTTGCTGATGGCAAACTGCTCTGTCCTCCGTGAATGATGTGGCTTTGGTTTGACAAGGTGAAGCATATCTAGATACTCACTCTGTACGGAGTGACTAACAGACTCTGGGCTTCACGTATGGTCAGAGATATGGTCTAGATCTCACTGGTCCACCTAGACGTAACCACAGCCAGGAGCTACAGTTTACTTTTTTGGGGGTAGAACTCACGGTCAAAGACTTAAAGGTTGTGAAGAGAAGGCCCGGGTCAAATAAAGGGAGCTTCACCGAGCCAGAATAAAGCCAAGATCCCAACTAAGAAAAAGAGGCCCAGAAGGGAGATAACCCTGATTACATTGCGCCTGCGGCTGATCTGTAACCGTGCGGTGGGGACTTGAAGGTCAGGGCGGGAAAGGAGTTGTAGGAAAAAAACATTCGCGACTGTTCGAGGAGCAGAAAATGGATCAAAGTCCCTCATGACGAGTAAGGTAGCAGCATCCTCTGCAAGGACAGCTGATCTGAGCGAAAATGGAAGGATGAGAATCACAAGCCGTATAGTAAGAGGAGATCTGGCTGAAAGGTAGGGTGAAGGGTTGAGGAAAGAGAGGGACGATTCGGATAAGTTTCTATTTATCCTGGCAAGTACCGGAAAGGGTCAACACTTGACGTAGCAGGGAGATCTGAGGGAAAACCCTACGGTGATCTCACCCAAACGATACTCCGTGAGACTGTGTCTAGGCCTTGGCGAGTGGTCTATCAGATAAGACAACTCATTGCGAGGAGTTCCCAGGAGGTGGAAATATGAAGCCGTGTGGCTCGAAACCATTTGGGTCGAAGAATCCATGTGATTATAGCGATCACACCTACATAGTGATATGGGAGGGGAAGTACCAACTCGGAAGCTGCAAGATAAAAAGTATACACGGGTAGGTCCGGCACTGCAGAGTAGATGACCATCAAACGTGAGTGAATGCAGACCGACCTTAGTGAGATGAGAGGTGGGGGTGTACAGGTAAGAGTCCCTTCGGTCAAGATGAGGACTACCGGCACTGTGGCTACATTCTGTAGTCAGGGAATCCATTCAGACCTACCATTCATGGTAGGCATCGATGTGAGTGACAGCGAAGAAAGAACTGAAGTACAGAGCAGATGTACAAAAAGGCAGTAATACAGAAATCACGAACGAATCTGAATTCACGAATCCCAAGGGAAGACGATCACACACCAGCCAATAAGAAAGGCGATGTTAGGATGCAGCTAGGTTACGAAGAGAATGTCTTGGAAATTTGTCATATCTGAGAGAAGTCCAGGAGACTAGGTCCTGCCCGGACACCAGGAGCGTGAAAGGGTTTTAAGAAGCCCTGGTTTCTCACGAAACGGCAAGATAAATCAGTTTAGATTAGAGTTTAGAGAAGAAAAAAACAGAGAATACTAAAGCGACAAAACGACAAGCTATACGAAAACACTGATAAACGAAGAAGATTCAATCTGAGTGGTCGAAGTAGGACACGTCCGATCGACATGGGAATAAATTCCCCAAGAAGCTGGGCCCAGTGGGCCCGAAGGCTGTGAATAATGTACAATATCCGAGGCACAAGGGTTCCGGAGGAGACGACAAAGGAGTCACCAGACGTAAGATTCCCGCGTCAAACTCCTCGGGAGGAGCGAAGTAGCACTTACGTCGTTAGCGGGAGCGTCAGACCGCGCCCTGATCTAGGGCGAGTCCAACGAGCTCCCCACGTTACCGGCAAACATTCGCTTGCGATGTTGATGCTGATCAGAGTGAGGAAATCGTCGGGCTAGGATGCAGACTGGATGGATTTCCGTCGAAAACGGCTATATCAGAACAGAAGTGGGGACGGAAAAACCGGTGCTGGGGTGACATGAAGTCGTCTTGCCAGCGATTTTATTTTGTGAATAGGGGATTCTAATAAAGCCATCTTACCTGTTGGACCTACCATTGCATAGACTGGCACAGTTACAAGGGTCGCATCCGCAGACGGCAATATGGAACCAGGTCTACTAAGCCAAGAAGTCGCATCCAGGCCACAGCTTGGGGCAAAGTAGGCGACCATGGAAAGAGCGGTACACTTGTTGCGTTTCCGTTCGTCGGACGGATAGGCCATCCATTCCCACAGGTGGGGCAGAAGTGGGTAGGCGCTGTACTGTTGGTGCTGGTGACTCTAACCTTGCGTGTTCCACGTTTCTGTTCAAACCTGACGGGACCTGTGTTCCTCTGCTGCATGTTGGTAATTTGGTAATTATCCTTTGGTAATGAGGTGGCGCCAGAAGGGTCTCAGTGCTGATGTTGAAGTGTTTTCGGGAGACATTCAGAATGTCCTTGAGGCGTTTTCTCTGCCCAGTTATCTGCGCCAGTGTCACAGCAAGGTTACCCTACCCGCTGAAGAGCTGCTTTGGGATGCGGTCTGACATACGGGAGAACGTGACCTGCCCCCCATCTCAATTAAGCCTTACGCACGATGGTGTCGGCGCAGGGGATATTTGCCTGCTTCAGGACCACCGTGTCGGGGACTTTGTCAAGCCAGCAAATGAGGTTCCGGAGGAATCTGAGATGGGATTTGCTTTTGATAGCGTCTGTACGCCGCGGTCCACGTTCTTTCTCGGGTGTCGCGGGGTATAAAGGAAAGTCTTTGAATATCATTTACTTCAAGGTCCAGACCTCCTGAACAGCCTCGTTGGGAGATTCCGCTTGCGTACAGTAGCGTTTATGTGCGATGCCCAGCAGATGTTCCACCAGTTCAAGATTGATTCATGCCATAGAAACTATTTGCGAATCTTATGGTGGAAAGATGGAAGCTTCAACGATGAACCCAAAGGATACCGAATGGGTGATGAACCCAAAGAATACCGAATGGGTGTACATGTCTTTGGCGCTGTTTCCTCGCCAGCTTGTGCGAATTTCGCCAGTATGGCAAAGACGCTGCAGACTTCCTTCGACGCAACTTCTATGTGGATGGTGGCGACCTCTGAAGCTTGTCCCCTTGATGAAGCAAACCAAAGAAGTGTATGCACAGGATGGACTACGACTGCACAAGTTCGTCTCGAATTCGTGAGAGGTCATGGAAAATGTTCAACAGGAAGACAGAGCCAGCAATGTGATAAACCTGCACGATTCTTTTCCCATCGAAAGAGCTCTCGGGTTGAGTGAACTTCCGCATCACCTTGCAAGACGACGTGGAATTCTTTTTACCAATCAGCCCCATCTATGCCCGACCCTGTTGGCTTCGTTGCTCCAGTTATGTTGGTCAGACTCATACTGTAATTTAAGACTGCGATACTCCCTTGACTGAAGAGAAGAGATCACGTTAGGAACGGTGGAGAAGCTCAAGATCAAACGATGTGTTTGCCCAAAGAACTTTGGAAGGGCGATAGCAGGTGGTCCTGGACTACGTTAAAAGTATTATCATACTTTGGTTTTTGTCAAAGAAACACAGATTCGTGGGCAAAAATATGAAGGAAGTAAAAGTAATCTGTGCAAATTTCAGTCCCATACAGTGCCCACTTTTTGGGAAAACAGTGAAAACGGCCACAGTAATGGTCTTTTCTCTTAAGAAAATTCTCGATAAATAAATTTCAGGCAGAAAAATTTTAGGGGTATGTTTCTACCACCACCAATCTTCATACCCTGTAAGTTTTAACAACGAATCCCGACGGTTCCATGTGTTTGTTGCTGACCAACTAACATCTAATGTCGTAATAATCATAATATATTCTAATAAGAAGCCGCTTAGATCCTGTGGAGGCACGTGAGGCTGAAAGGAAAGCCCCGCAGATGAGGCATCTCGAGGGCTAAGCGTGGATGAAATGCTCACCTCGAAGTGGCTTAGAGGACAAGGACTTCCTCCTGGAAAGAGAACTACCACCTCAAGGACCAACAAACTACCAGAGTTCTTCCAGATGACACAGAAGTAAAGAAAGCAAGTCATGCTACCTGGCATAACGCTTCTCGAATTTGCACAGTAAGACGAGCCTTAATTTGACTGAAGGAAGCCGTAAAGAGAGGCCGTTCCCAGACACTCGAGAGTTCTCAGTCTGTGGCCAAACCCTTTCAGAATCTCCGGTATCTGTTGAAGATCTACAGCTATCTGAGCAGTCTTGTACAAGGTGAATCATTCGCAGAAGAAATACAGATATTCAACCATCTGAAGGTGAATAAGCGGCAATGTAGATAGAAACCTGACACGGAAGCGAAACAAGTCGATGAACTCTACTCTTTCGGCTGGAACCCTTCATCGATGGTAAAGGTCTTGCGTGTAGGTGGACGCATCAGAAGGACGGTCTTGTCATTTGAGTTCAATCATACAACGAAAGCATCACGTCACTAATCTGAAAGTTCGTCATTTTCACGCCCATCAAGGTCGTGGTATGACGACAAATGCCATACGGTCGAATGGTTTCTGGATTCTGGGATGTAGTGCTGCTGTTGCCACTCAGATCTCCGAATGGGTCACTTTGCCGAAAGTTGTATACTGCGGTGTAGACTACTTAAGGCCATAGGTGATCCAGGACGGACAAGCGATATGGGGTCTTGTTTACAATCCACATTGAGAGGTTGCCAAGTGCCAACTCTTGGACCACGGTTTTTTTCATCAATGCTCTGCGCCAATTTACATCCATACGAGGCCCGATAACGGGTACTGAGGTCCGGTCCAAGGGAACTAACCTAGTTGGAGCAAGGTCGGAACTGAAAGCGAGCATTAGACGAAACGGATCATGACAGGTTGCGAAACTTTCTCATTGAGACAGGATGCGATTATCCAGAATTCAAAATGAATGCTCCTACAGCCAGTGGCGTCTGGGAACTACTCATACGGTCCGTGAGAAGAGTCCTCCAAGCTCTCATGGAACACTCAGGAACCAAGTTGGATGACGAATCGCTCCGCATATTTATGTGTGAAGCAGCAGCGATAGTGAATAGCAAGCCACTTATCAGTAACCACCTTAAATGGACCCACTGCTTTTGACCTGTTCTTCTTCTTATCGTGTCCACACACATCAGATGTTGTGTTTCTGCCAAAGTTGGACACAGCTCCTAGCAACATCATTGTACTCTGCAAGGTCCTCAGCTTTGCATTTGTGCTCCAATAGAGGACACTTCAAGAGGTGCTCCATAGTTTGTGGCTCAGTGCCACATATACAGCTCACATCATCAGTGTCTTGAAAGCCCCACTTCTTGAGAGACACCCTGCATCGTCCAGTTCCAGTTCTCAGTCTGTTGAGGCATTTCCACTCTGTCCAGGTAGAGTGGCGTCACGATTACGCAGGTGGAAAGCACAGACCTGTGTCTTTGATGGATTTGCACGGAGGTGGTTATCTTCGTAGTATGGTGTTAGGTCATCTTGAGCAGTTGAAAGTCTCTCTTCTACGGTGCTGAAGTCGATGTCTTGTGCAGCTACGCCAAGGTCGTCTGCGTAAATGAAGCGGCATGTTCCTTCACTTCTCGGTTGGTCGTTGGTGTAAATGTTGAAGAGAAGTGGAGAAAGCACACTGCCTTTTGGAAGCCCGTTCTTGAGTCTTCGCCATCTGCTCTTCTTGCTCCCCAGTTCAACATAGAAGTACCTATTCTCGAGCATGCTTTCGATCAGCTCTGTTAGATGAATGTCTCTTGTGAGTTCCAAGATCTTGTGGAGGAGACATCTATGATTTACTGTATCGGAGGCAGCTGAGAGGTCAACAAAGACTACTCCCGTAACTTTCCCTTCCTCGAAACCATCTTCGATGTGTTGGGTGAGGCTGAGTACTTGGCTCGTTGTTGACTTGCCAGGCGGAAGCCAGCCTGCTCTGGGATGAGGAGTTTGTCAACAGTAGGTCCAATTCTATTGAGAAGTAGACGTTCGAAGAGTTTGTATGTGTGGCACAGCAGTGATATTGGTCTGTAGCTTTTGGGAATCTCTGGATCCTTGCCAGCCTTCAGCAAAGCCAGTACGTGTGCTTTCTTCCAGATCTTAGGAAGCTTGTTGGTACACAGACAGTAATTGTACATCTGTAGTAGCCATTTCTTAGCAACAGGTCCAAAGTTCTTAATCTGGTCCGTTGAGATGTCATCTAGGCCACTAGCCTTCCCTGGTTTCAGTGAAGCGATACCCTTTTCCAGTTCTTCCATGGTCATGGGTTGAGTATATCCAGGATTGGCAGTACCAGTATACTTCTTCCTGTTGAGTTTGATCTTTTTCTTCCTCTTTCCACTTTTACCATTCAGGAGCAGCTGGTTAGCAACTTGGTTTGCAGAGACTTTAGGCTGTTGACGTGTTGCTCTAGGGTCCCCTCGGAGCTTTCGAATGGTTGCCCATGCCTTTTTGCTGTTTTTAGTCATATCCGTTGATTCAATCAAGGCTTGCCAGGTCTTGCGGCGTTCCTGAGATATGCTTTCCATTACCTTCTCACCTAGTTGAGTTGTGGTATCAGCAAAGGGATCACGTTCAAACATGACAACATATTCTTCGTATAGCACCGAGCTTTCCTTAGAGAGTCCAGGTATGTCTTCTTTACTAGACCAGCAAAGCAGTCGTAGTTGCTTGGCACTGGAGTAAAGCCCTCAATAATCTGATCTAGTTCGTCAGCAAAAACCTTCCAGTTTGGTTTCGTTAAGGTTAAAGAGCCTCTTGAAGGGTGTGGTGGTAGGTCGGACAGATGCATTTACTTGAATACCAATGGGTCGGTGCTGGCTTGCTGGGATAGGGTCTAACACAATCTTCTGGCACAGGCCTGCTATGTTACTGGTGACAATGGCCAGGTCTGGATTATAGCCACGTCGCCAACGGGCACTGTAGAAGGATGACGGTAGCTTGGGATTGTGGATAAGATTAAGTTGGTTAGAATCCATCCATTCCTCAACGGCTTCTCCATCACTGTTTGTTTCCCTATACCCCTACTGGGTGCTGTGGCTGTTGAAATCACCAATGATGATCTGTGGTTTGCTACGAACTTGTGGAACAGAGTGTGGGAACTTGAAGTCGGCTGCTGGAGGCTTATATACAGATGTAACAGCTACGCTGCTTAACTCTACTGTCAGAACTTCGATGTTGTCATCTTCTGAAACGGACCAGTCTTCTACAACAGAACTTGCTTTGACAAAGATAGCACTACCATACTGGCGATGGGGCGTTCAATGACAGGTATCATGCCAGATATGGATGGGCGGTTGTTGTCGCTCCCTCGATGAGTCTCCTGTAAGCAGAGGACATCACATTGGAGATTGCTGCAAAGTTCGGCTAAGATTTCTTCTTTGGCCGCTTAGAGACCTTCTATTCGATGTTAGCAGAGATGACTGTCAGGGCCGGTCCTAGAAAGGACCTTCTCTGATCGTTGCTAGGCATGGTGAGTCCTGCATTGAGTGTGTTGGTGCGTGTGTGGTGGTGGTAGAATTAGCGTTACCCGGGACCGCGACGTGGACGCTTCTACCATGGCCCCGACCATTTATAACTGTTGACACCAAATCACTTGCTCACTCTGAAGTCAAGTGTGGTACTTCCACCTCCTGGCGAGTTCCAGCAAACCAGGGCTTTCAAAAGCGTTGGCAAGGGGTCCAACATCTCGCTAATGAGTTCTGACACCGTTGGAAGGAAGAGTTTGTTTAGACTCTTCAAACCAGATTGTTGACAGCAACCTACCCCGCAATCAGTGAAAACTTGTTAGAGTTTTGGAACCGATCCCAAGCACCGATGGCAATGTCAGAAGAGTGAGGCTCGGTGGATGCTAAGGGTTAGACGAACCCTGACCACTGACGTTTCTGGAACGGCCTATCCATAATAAACACTACACCCATGGGTACACGAATGGGACCTTGTTATGCTTGTCTTTTCGTAGTATATGTTGAAAACAAGATATTCAAGGATTACACTGGCACCCTACAACTCTTCTACAGGCTGTAGACAATATTGTTGGGCATCACAGGTTTTACAGTCACTTCTTCGCCCACGCGTCAATTCGCCCATTCACCACTTCGCCCACTGGCCACTTCGCCCTCGCGTCACTTCGCCCACGCCGCCATACACAACAGCCACACATGAACAGCCGCAACATAACAGCGCACGCACCGCAACTGAACATAATTATTGTGTGATAATTGGGTATATTTTTTCATGGAATGTTGGGAAGGAAAGTCATTATAATGTTATAGAGTTATTATTATGAGTATTAATAAGTAAATAATTTAGTTTGGGAGTGCTTTTTATTGGGTATATAAATATTATTATAATTATGTTATTGCCTACGAATTGCATTCTAAATCTAGAAGTAATTGAAGGTGGGAATTCCTTCGTGGTCGGGGTTTGTGATAATTAGCTTATTCCTTGTAATACATGTATTTAAAATTGCGTTGGTAAGTGGGCGAAGTGACGCGTGGGCGAAGTGGTAAGTGGGCGAAGTGGTAAGTGGGCGAAATGACGCGTGGGCGAAGTGGTTATGGGCGAAGTGGAAAGTAGGCGAAGTGACCGACATCCCCTTGTAAGTTATATGTCAATCTGTGAACATTTCTGTTTTGGTCTCTTAACAAACTATGGCTGAACTGGTTCTGACTCTCAACAATTTCACCTTTCATGGGAAGCACTACCAACCGACAAAAGGTGTTGCCATGGGAACTCGTATGGGTCCCTCCTATGCGTGCCTTTTTGTGGGATATCTAGAGGAGCAGCTTATGTCCAATTTCCATGGTCCTACACCGAAATTGTACAAACGCTACATTGATGACATCATTGGTGCTACATCGGGAACAAGGGAAGATGTCCAGCAATTCATTAATTTTGCTGATAACCTCCACCCAGCAATACATTTCACCTCTGATTTTCCAATGTATCCGTCACATTCCTTGACATCGAACTGTCCATTGACGGTAACTCACTTACCAAATCTGTCCACTACAAAACTGTCACAGCTAATTACACTATCCCACTAAATGTAAGAATGCCATCCCTTACAGCCAACTTCTGCGACTCCGTCGACTGTGCAGTGAGGAGAATTCATTCAAAGAACGATGTAATCAGATGAATGTTTTTTTCACCGTCGGGGCTACCCTACACCTGTTACAGATACAGCTGTCCGCAAGATCTCCTTAGTTTCTCGTGACGTCGCCATGAAAAAAGCCCCACCTAAACCGCAAGACCGCATCCCCTTGGTGCTTACATATCATCCACTCAACTTGGCTGTTAGAGACATCGTCCAAAAACACTTCAAGAAGCCCTCCTTCAGACGGGACAGATCAATCAGCGATATCGTTGTGCGGTCAAGACTCCTCACCACTGGTAGTGCAATTTATCAACCCTCCTGGTACAGTTCCTTGCCATCGCCGGAGGTGCAACGCCTGCGCACATGTACACAACACTTATCAATGGTCCCCGTGGCCATTATTACATCCGTGGCCACTACAGTCGTACCACCACCTATTGCATCACTTTTACACGTTGTGGCATGCTGTACATCGGTGAGACAAAGCGTCTTCTCGCCGATCACTTCACGGAGCACCTCCGGAGTGTCCGCCTCAAGAGGGGCCGATTTCATAAAACTTACGACGCGTCGCGGAGTTAAGACGCATCCTTTCTCTATGGACTCACCGCATTAGATGCGACGCGTCGCAGCTATGACGGGTCGCAAATCGAGTTGCGACGCGTTGCAGAGCTTTATGAAATCAGCCCCAGGCCTACCGGTGGCTGAACATTTCAGCGCGCCATCGTACTCAACCAAGGACATGCGCGCCTGCGTTGTTACCACGGCCTCTTCCGACACAGCGCCATTCTTTGGAACAGCGGATCATATTCCAACTCGGCACGCTCCACCCATATAGATATCAAAAGAATAAATAACTAGATCGGACGCGCGTTCACACGCGCCATTCACTGTGCACAAATTTTTTGTGTTCTCCATGGACGCGCTAAAAAGTCACGTGAATGAGGCGACGCGCAAAGGATAACTGCTGAATGTGAGAAGGAAGCATAGGCCGATCACCAAAATAAGCGTGTTAATGATGCCCTCCGTTTTATAAAAACCAATAAGAAAAAACTGTTTTATATGAACCAAAGAAAACAAAGCTGTTGTAAACTCATTTTGTTGTAAAGAGAACACAGTTTAATCTTCAAAGAATATTCCTGACCTACCCACGTACTTTCGAGGCATACAATGATATTATTGCGTTCTATCATACTTTCTTGGGATATTCTCTTTTCCACGACAAACTTAATCGTCCTAGTGCGTTCTACTGATTTTATTCTGCCCAACAAGCCGAAAATTACCGCGACAAAACTACAGTGAGACGGTTGAGTAATACGATGGGCATGCACAACAAATTATTATATAAATAGTTGAGGGCGGAATTTATTTACGAATGGGCTCTCTCAACATTATCTTCTGCACGAAAATCACCGTTATACAAACATTGGCTGATGCTCCAGGAAATAGTAACCAGGAATTACGCAAAATCTAGAAGTTTACCTGAGGGGGATTTGGCCTCAACTATGCACCCACTCCATGAACCCTGGGGTTGATAATACAATTCTTGGAAGATTTAGAGGGGTTACTCGGCCTATAAACATTACTTTCTGCTGTTCTCATTGACCTTTGAATAGAACCAGCTTAGAGTACAGTCTTCTTATCTTTTGACCTTGAAGTTCCTCGGGATATAGTTTTCTTGCCGAAGTCGAATGACCCAATTCGCGGATATTGCCCGGCAACTTGGCGTATCAGGGTGATGCTATGAACAGCTTCGCCCGTGGATGCGTCGGAAGCATGGTCAGTAGACAGGAACACACCACTTCCGATCAATTCCCCCATTGTACGGACTTTCATTTTGGCCAGTAGCCCGGACATCGGGGATGGATAGTTGTTGTACATCCGAAACACGCTCTCTGCAACTTTACATAATTATACTGCCTCAATACGAGACCTCCATTTTCTCTGAGATGAACTAGTTACAGGTCAGGCGGGGAAGGTGCAAGGACATCGTTGTTGGGTGCCGCACAAGTGCCTCCATGCATTTCGCACACTTGACATAATTTAACAGCTTCTTGACAACATACCCAGCAATGTAGGCAACCACATTACAGCTGAATTGGCTGAGAAATTTAGGCACAGATGGGATGGTGGTACATGTAGGATCTGTGGAATGTGGGGGAGTGAGGAGCTCGGTGTCATCTTGTACAGTCGCATTGGTGTTTGAAGACGCACAGAATTAGAAATGGCATTTCAGGAGCTGTCGATATGCACGTCTGCAAGTTAAAAAAAGTTATACAAAGTTCAGCAGACCCATGGCACATTTCACGGCACACTTCCAAATACAGTTAATCTTCCTTGACATGGTATAAAGAAAAATAAGAAATATACTAATAGGTTATAGACCTAATCATAGGTGTGTGTTCAGGAGTGGATTATGTTACTTTCCTCAAGCTAGCCATTCAAGCAATGCAGCATTCTTCACACCCAACTGTTGCATTAATCCCCATTGGTGTCGCGCATTAATGTATCCTGACCACATCGCGTGCTTGAAACTATCTTCTTCGAAAATACGGTCCGAGAAGGTCAATTTTATGTATTAAGGTACTCACACATGAAATGTTAGCTTCTTGAGCAACTGTCCTCCAGGACCCCTCCTCCGTTTTCTATTTTGGCACCTTGCTGTTGCACAATTTGACTCCATTATGGGCCCCGAGAAGGTTCATGACCAGCAGAAATACTAGCATTCTACAAAGTGATCGTCACGCCGACAAAATGCGCGTTTCAAATGTTTGCCTCATTCACGTGACTAATGGCGGCGCCCAGTTAAAACGCGCGTATCAGACGCGCGTCCGATCTAGTTTTTATTATTCTAAATCTATGGCTCCACCCTGACGGAATGAACATCGAGTTCAACGCCTTTCCATTCCCCTGAAGAAGGTGCATCGCACCGAAAGCATGGACCTTATCGAACATATGAATTTTCATGTCCATACGTTTTATGCACTCAGCGCCAGCCCTAACAACCCTGCGTTTCCCAGAGTGCTTTGCGCACAGCAAATTTTTGGCTATCTCCGATAAGGTCCATGGGTGATCTATGACTTTATTGTGCACTGTTTTTACTTTATTTCCTTTGTTCTTTACAAGAGACCAGTCAGACAGCATGCCAAACATCGACAAGAGTTACAACTGCTCCCTCCCTCCCTTGCTGATCACGGTTGATGGAGTTCACAAACGGCTGCAAGAATGTCAACATCCATAAAGCTTGTGGATCGGATAACATCCCCAACATCATCCTGAGACAGTGTGCCACTGAACTTGCACCAACTCTGAGATATTCCGGCTTTCTCTAGACACTGGGACACTACCAAATGACTGGCTACAAGCAAACATCACGCCAGTCTCCAAGAGTGGAAATGTCCACCAGTCGGCAAACTACCGCCCCATCTTACTTACATCAGTCATCTGCAAGCTCTTGGAATACATTATCTGCAAACATCTCCTCGACTATGTGGAAGAAAAACAACATCTTCACTACCCTAAACAATGGTTTTAGATCAGGATTCTCAACTGAAACCCAACTCATCACAGCTCTCCATGACCTGTTGAGAGCAAATGACGAAAGGAAGCAATCAAATATCATAGAACTTGACTTCTCAAAGGCATTCGATAAGGTGCCCCATGAGAAACTCCTACACAAACTTGCGTCCTTCGGAATCACTGGTCCTGGCCCACACATGGCTCAGGAACTTCCTTACTAAACGCCACATGAGAGTTGTTGATGGAGAGAGCTCTCATAGTGCACACGTTGAATCAGGCGTGTCGCAGGGTACAGTGCTCGGCCCCTTCACGTTCCTGTGCTATGTAAACGACCTACCAGATGCTATGAACTTATGAAGTCACAAGTAAGGCTTTTTGCGGATGACTGCCTCCTCTATCGTCAGATCGGTAAGCAGCAAGACCATCATGCCCTACAAAGCGACCTCACAGCTCTGGACTCTTGGGCACAGAAATGAGGTATGAGCTTCAATGCAAAGAAGTGCTACACTATGAGTATCGGCAGCAAGTCATCATTTTTTTACCAACTTGGTGACCACATCCTGCACAAGATACTCGCTACCTTGGGAGTCACCATCTCGGAGGACATACACGTTGCAAAGACCACCCAGAGGGCAAACTGGATTTTATCCCTCCTTCGTTGTTTTTTTTTTTTTTTTTTTTTTTAGAAATCTCCACTTCTTTCCTGCTGACGTCAAGCGAACAGCCTTTACTGCACTCATAAGATCTACCCTCGAGTATGGTGCCGCAGCGTGGGATACATATCTGCAAAAAGACAATAACTAGACTCGAAAGTGTCCAAAGAAGAGCAGTTCGCTTCATCACAGGAAACTATGTGTCCATAGATGAGGGCTTCATCACAAACAAGCTAGCAGAACTCCATCTCCCAAGCTTAAAGGAAGGAATCTTAAACTAACCCTCTTCTTCAAAGTGGTTGGCGGTTGGTGCCAGCTTTTCCAATCCAAAATTTTGCTCAACCTATAAAATTCAGACGACGTATCCGTGCCAAACAATTTGAAAACTTTGACGCCACAGATATCATTAATAGCCAAGTTACAAATAACTAAGTGCTCAAAAAAGAGCACGAACTGACCAGTACAAAAACTCGTTTTTCCCATCCACCATCATCGAGTGGAACCACCTGAGCGACACTGTCATCAACTCGCCATCAACAAACTCAATTCAAGAAGGCCATTGGCAGAACCTTCTAATCATCCCTGCGCCCTCTCTCACCCGATGCGTTTATGCCCAGTAGGGCCCTGCATTGTATACATTCAGATTCAGATTTAGAACGCGGCGGGTATTAACTAATTTGGTCGGGAAATAGATATGTGGTTTCAGTTTGTTTGCCACCATCCAGGATTTCACCTTGTGTAGCAGTGTGTACACTGCTCAAGCTGTGATGTTGCAGTAGCTGTTGAACTGCTTTTCCCAGCAGCCTTCTCAGAGGGTTTGATGAGTATGTACAGTTGAGCGTCATCTGCATATGACATCATCTCAACATCTCACTACATCCTTGAGTGGTGCAGTGTACATTGTGCAACAAACAGGACCCAGGGCGGAGCACTGTGGGACTCCATCGATGAGAGGAGACAATCTGGACTGGACGCCGTCAATCAAAACTGCTTGGGATCGGTCTTGAGAGATCAGATCGAAATCACTGGAGTGCTGTTCCATTTATGCCATAGCAGTTTGATAGTCTCTGCAACAGAATACCATGATCTATGGTGTCGAACGCAGCTGTAAGATCCAGTAGAACTAAAATCACCTCCCCATGTGCATCAATATATATTGAAGAAGTAATATCAAACACGTAGAAGTGCCGTTTTTCACCATGCAAGTTGTTTGCAGCAAGGTGACTGGTTAAATGCTCGGCAACACATCTCTCAGTCACTTTTGGCAGGAATGAGAGGTTAGAAATCGGACGGTAGTTGTTAAACCATTAAGAGTAGGTTTCTTAATCAATGGCGTCAGCAGAGCTTCCTTAAAAGCGCAGTGTACTTCCCTAGATGTGATAGAGTAATTAACAATATCACATATAACTGCTCATCAAGACACCTCTTCAGCAGCCAGGATGGAATGGGATCAAGAGAGCAGGACTTTGACTTTGAGTCTATGATGACTTTACGTACTGCTGCCTGGGACATTTCCATAAACTCCGAGAGTTGTGTAACCATGATTTGGTCATCATACACAGGGACAACTCGTCCCTGACCTTAGTTTTCTCAAAGAAGAACTCAGAAATTACGGTGCAAGATCACTGGCTGCGTCATGTAGTGGGAATATCTTGGCTGGTTTGGCAGCAGAAAGTTTATCAATGAAGTTGAACAGCTTCCCCTGCTCAGTTACTTACTTGAGCTCGGTAACAGTCCGACTTAGATTTTTTTTAAGTGATGAATTGTACTTGCGGCACTCCTCGTGGTACAGCTGTTTGTGTACCTCAAGGCCAGACGATGTCCACTTTCGCTCCAGGCGGCGCTTTGCCCGCTCATGTAACATGTCATTGTACGAGGAGGAATGGGGTCCAAGTGTAATGAGTCGTGTCACAGTTAGTGCATGTTTGTTGAGGAGCACAGATAATAAATTAATCCTTATACTGTTCAATACGTGTGAACTGTTTGATGTCTATTTGCCGCAGTTTGTGAAAAGAGGTCTTGTATCTCACAGGATCCGGCCGCGCAATGTTCAAATAACACATTTTGGCTGCATGATCAGATGGCAGATCACTCTGGACTGTAACACCAGATATGACGTTGTCGGTATCCCTGCTTTAATATCAGAAGGTCAAGTGTATGACCACTCTTGTGGGTCGACACTCCGACATGCTGCTTAAGGTTGGCAACATTCAGTATGCTTATCATGGTGTTGGCGTCTGAATTTGTTTGGTCATCCATATAGAGATTAAAATCACCAGCAAGCACAATTCGTCCTGGAATACTGTTTACACATTCCAGCATGCTAGAAAAGTAATTGAAGAACATCTGGGAGGTCAGCTTGTTCCTTTTGGAATAAGGCGGACGATAAATAACAAAGAGTCTCATTGACGTGGATTTGCGGACATGAATGGTGATGTCCATATGCTCAAATTCAAATGCCTTGTACACAGCACATTTGCTGACTGTTACTGTGAAACCCTTACGTAGCTCGTAGGATGACACAAACACCTCCACCTGTCGTAGATCTTGGAATTTGATGCAGTTCAAAATCTGGTAGGGTATTCCTGATGTCGGCAAGTGCCCGGTTGGATTGGTCATCCCGGCATAACTGTAATGGCCAAGATGCCAGTTTACTAGAAATTATGAAGTCACATGCAGATGTAGTTTTAGGTTTAATTGACCGAGCATTCCAAGCTGCAAATTTTACCAGTGGCGCACTACTATTTTTCACTGGTTGCAAGGGAATGTGAACAAGATTTGAAATGTTACATCCTCTATTGGTGGAGGAAAAGCCTGATGTCGCTGATCCCCTGTGAGTCCTGTGCATGTCATAATAATTCTGCGCTGCTTCGTCCTTCCAGCAGGACAGCTTCTGAACAGTTTATTTATTCGGAGGGCTTTAATAGTATTCCATACCTCCGGATCAAGCCTGACATCATTACACAGGTGTCTAGTTGATAGCAAAACATCTATGCAGTAAGTCAATGGTCTCACATTAGTGCATGTGTGATAGCACATACTGAAGTGAAGCAGGGTACCAGACTATTTCTCTAAGTCAAATGGGTACTGCAAGCAGGTCTGGCACCATACATCCAAAGGAGAAGTATATTACCCTTATAAGTGCAGCAAAACAAATGTCACCAGTACATCACTAATGCATCACAGTTCACAACATCATAGTACTCACGAAATTGTCACAGGTCACACTAAAATAACAGATATTGAAATAAAAGCAGAAGAAAATTGAAACAACTTTTAAAATTTACAGAGCTTAAAACGCCATGTTAATTGCTGCCTCTGGAAGGGCGTCCTCTACTATGCTGCCATGAGAAAGAAGCTGAATAGTATGAGTGGGAAGAAGAATTTGCTGGCTGTAACACACAACAAGGATGGACTTATATTACATGACGAAATATACATTAAAGCAGAGAAATATGTTTTAAACTAACCAAACAAAAACCAAATGGATGATTCGTGCTGCAATAATAAACAAGAGAAAAGCATGGATTTAAGTACAGGTATAAAGTATCTGGAAGCGAAAAAGGATCATCAGATTTACAAGTCCTGTGAAAAAGCAGCTAAGAAGAACATCCGGGATGCTAAATTCAAATTTGAGAAGAAGATTGCTAGTGATATAGGCCTAAAGCAAAACCCCAAGAGCTTCTATTCTAACACGAGGTCAAAAAGGAAAGTCAAAGATGCCATTGGCCTTCTAAAAGTATGACAACGATGACATCATACCACCAGGAAAGGAGACAGCAGAGGAACTCAATATAGGTTCTTTACTTCAGTATTCACAGATTCACTACTGTACCCGAGCATGGAGACCCCACCTCCAAAAAGACATACAACTGTTGGAGGGAGTGCAGAGAAGGACTATCAAAACTATCTTGTGCATTGAAGAAAGACTAAAGAAACTTCATCCCACTACACTAGAAGTTAGACACAGAAGAGCAGATCTAATCAAGTCTACAAGATCTTCAACAACATGGGCAAAATTAACCCAATAAAAATCTTCCAACTTGCTACACATCAGAGTACAAGACTACACTCGCTAAAGATCCAGAAATAACACACGAGAGTTGATGTCAGGAAGTATTTGTTTAGCCATTTCGTATTCGTCATCCAATACTGAAACAATCTACAAGATCTTCAACAACATGGACAAAATTTAAGGCACATAAAATGTTACAGAATTTCAGCGATTAACAGAAAATTTCTTTCAATGCCATGGAGAGGGACTTCATCTTTATGTTATCAGTCTTCCAATCATAAGCAATTAATCAAATAGGATCGCCAATTTGAAAAGCAGTACATGCATCATCACTAAACAGCTCAACAGCTTCAAAACAAAATTACAGTCATTTTGGGGTTACTATAAGGGGGAATAGCCCCCTCACCCTTGCCGCACTACAATCCACTTCAGTACACACTGACAAGAACTTTGCTATTCAACACATAATGACGTCTTTACCAATTTGATCCTATTTGCTTGCATTTTATAAATTTCACGTCATTATTTTGGCTGATGAACAGTTTGCAGCAGTTTACTTGTATTAAATTTATGTTAAAGTGTCTTATGTCTGATGTCTGATGTTTTACACATGAGAAAGAACAAGTCAGGTTGAAAATGTTGTTAAAATGTTGTTAAGGAAGAGATAATTGAATGATTGTTATGTTAATATTAATAATTATGGGGGGGAGTTTAAGGACAAGTAAGCAGGTATATAAGTGTACATATTGATTTTTTGGGGGTAATAACACATTTTAAATTTGAAATTACGTTTTTAAGATTTTGTTTAATATATTGTCTAGAATGAACCAAACGTAAAAGGAAATCATTGCCAAAGTTGTTTATTTAATGTATACAGCTAAAAGATTGCATGGCTATTAAATAATCAACCAGGGGCAACGTGGAGGGTCATCCTGATTCTTTTCCACTTATAGCCCACTGCATGAGACCGACAGAGTTACAAACATGGGAAGCAGTGTACAACACATTTGAACACGTTTTTATGATAACATTTTAAGCAGTGAAAAGCTTACGGGAAAACAATTGTGCACCAAAAATAGCATCTGGGGGAATATGTGATTTATGTGTTAGTAAAGAATGTAAAAAAAATAAACAATTAAACGCAAAATCTGCTAAGATGCTTTCACCAGATATTTGAAATTTCTTGCCAAAAACCTTAGTACTTCAAACAAACTAATAACAAAAACCTACCTTTTGTGTGGCTGTGGGCTACTTGAGAGGTTACGTAAAGCCTGTGGCGTTCTCATGTCCTCTGCTTGGCCAACATCATCTTCATGGTCACTATTAGCAGGATTGAAGGTCACCTTCTCTGCAGGAATGCTCAGCATTTGACCACTTTCAAGGGCGATAGTCAGGGTCCCAGAACGGGCTCGTGTTGCCTGTAGTAATGTCAGTGTGAACAAAATAGATCATGTTGAGTATATGTAATTTCCAGAGTTGACAGCGGCAGAGGCAGCTGCAACAATACAAATGATAATACTTAATAATAATAATAATAATAAATAATAATACATATTTATATAGCGCTTAATACGACGTTTCTAAGTGCTTAACAAAAATTACCAAAATCTATTATTAACACTAACAAAACCTGTATAAGATGTTGTGGCAAATAATGACAGGAATAAGCAGCTGCTTACCTCCTCTATTTCCTCTTGTAGCTTTTTAACTTCATTTTCCTTCTGTGTTTTCTGACTCTCAGGTATGACATCATCAAGAAAGCTCAACTCAGCTTGACTAAATAGGTATTCCATGACTTTACGTATGATCACAATAGCCAGCACCTAGGAAAACAAAAAATAATACCTGAAAGAAATTAAAAGCAACATAACATTCTCTTTACAAGTTGCATGTGTAACTTTTCAGGACTAAAGTAACATCTTCCATGACTTGGACTTGGTTGGACCTGATCCTTCACTTTGCCCTAATTACATCCAACCTGTCCATGAGAAGTGCCAAAATGGTCCACTATCATAAATGAAGCTTCAAAGAAACGTGATGTACAGATTTATTTTTCAAAGAAGGAAGTAATAGTACATAAATTGTGGATCTTGCGTGCTTAAAATGCTGCAAATGTTTATAGCCTAAAAAATAAAAATAAAAATAGAATTATGGGAATGGAAACACAATTGAGGACTTTTCAGCACACAATTCAACAAGAAGTTGCCTGTACATCTATGTGTCTATCTAAGTGTACAATACATGTATACTCTGGCTGCATAGGGGCATGGCAAATTCTGTATACAACCTTAAGTGAAGTGGTTGTAATATCAAGCAGATCCAGAATAAACTACATAGCCTAACATTTTGTTTTTATTCATTGGGTCACATTTTTTGTACACCCTAATCTGAGACAGGACAGCTTTTGACAAGAGCTGGATCCGATTTCCCTTGTTCATTCCCAATTGATTGTATGTGATCTGCCACTTGTATGATTTAATCTACTAGTTGAGAAACAGCTCTAGGGTCCAAGCGGGAATGACGAAGGGCTTTTCCGTTTTATGATGTTTTTGTCACCACATAAAGTGGTTTTATAAAACTATATGAGGCTGTGTGCCATAGATGCAAATGGGTAAACACTGCTTTCTTGACAACAAAACAAATAACAGTAATCCGAGCAGACGGATTTTTAATGGCGCCCTCTTTTGATTAAAACAAGCAACTGTGGTGGTGTTTATCAATATAAATGCATTATAACTTCGGCTTGGTACGTGGTGTACGATTTATTCCTGAAAGGAACTCGAAGTTGGAAGAATATTCGACATGGACAACATATCCCGGATTTCCCAACCGGTCTTTTGCTCATGATTTTCACAAAAAGAAAACATGGTTTCACAACTAGACAAAAACAAATATGGCACTTCATATTACATTTATTCTTTTAACACTACTGAGAAAGGGTTTGGAAGGCCCACTTGTCAGTAAGTCAAGTGGTTCAGCTTGGGGTTGGGCCAGTTTGGTCCCAGGAGATTATTCCTTGTTACAAGGCCAGCTCTCCAAATCCTGGTATACTTTTTGCAAAATACCCGAATATAAAGCTTATATTCAGGTTTTAGCTTTAAAACGTTATTATCGTCATGACGTACGATGACATCATAATGACGTCATTACAATTTTTCGATATAACTCTTCCCGACTTAGACACATCATAATTGATGAGTGAAGATTGCCCCTTTAAGGCGATGTCACATGACGTATGACGACGTCATAATGACGTCATTGAAAATTTTTGATTTTTTAAAATTGTCCCCGAAAATGTCCCCGATTCGACGAAATGCCCCCCGAAAATTCTAATTGTCCTAAATAAAAAAGCTGAAGAACACAAATGCTGTGCGGAAGAAGATCCATTCTTCAGAGAAGTAGGTCCCTATGTGAAGACTAAGACATGTAAGTATGTAACTCACTCATGTCAACTGGACAAGATGTCCGTAGATGCCACCATTTTGCATGTAGGCACCGTGATCTGGATTCATTTTTTTTTTCAAAATTATACCCCTCCCAAAGACATGGATCACTGTCCCCGGATCATCTCAATAAAATATGGTCACCTAACCATAGATGCCACCATTTTGCATGTAGGCACCGTGATCTGGGTTCAATTTTTTTTCTCAAAATTATACCCCTCCCCAGGACACGGATCACTGTCCCCGGATCATCTCAACAAAATATGGTCACCTAAACCTAGGGTTAATTTATAATTGATGTGTGAAATTTTCCCATTTAAGGCGTTGTCACGTGACACTCGATGATGTCATGATGACGTAAATCTTCGGCACACAACTTTGCTATAAGGACTTTCTTTGGACCAAGTTTGATAAGATCGGCTGTTTATAAGTGACCAAAGTTGGACCGAGAATGCCCATGTAGACATGATGCCTAGCAGGTAAGGCATCTGCACTAGTAAGCAGGAGGTCGTGGGTTCGAATCCCACCTGAGCAAGCATGTGATTTTTTCTCACATGCTCTCACAAGCACTGAGTATACAGTGCTCATCCACGTCGGTGAAGGGCAATCCTAATTTGCATATTATCTGTTTCCTGACCAAAATCATCAATATTCATGGTATACAACATCATTAGTGAATACAACGTGACTTCCAGCCATCCCTACTTGGGCATCACACTCAGCAGTGACTTGAAATGGAATGCCCATATTAGTAACATCACAAATAAAAGTAGTGGGAGTCATCAGACGTAACTTCAAAACATGCACCGCTGATGTTAAATCTAGACTCTACCTTTCACTGGTCCAACCAAAACTGGAGTACAGTGCGACTGCATGGTATCCCAGTACACAAAAAGAAAAACATAAACTTGATATGGTCCAAAGAGCTGCTGCAAGGATGTCTCAACGACTACTCTAGAGACTCCAGTGTCTCCGACATAATATCATCCCTTCAATGGACCGACCTCGAGACCAGAAGAAAGATTGCCCGGCTCACAATGATGTACAAAATAAATGAAAATCTTTTTGACGTTGACTGGACCCCCTATTTAACTAGACCAACCCGCCACCTGAAACGTACACACCCTTCATCCTTCCAGAGACCCAGAACCAAGACAACCACATATTCCAATAGCTTCTTCCCATGGACTGTCCAACACTGGAATGGCCTGCCCAATCATGTCTTAGACGCTCCAAATCTAAATATTTTTAAAATGAGGCTCCATGACTTTTTCACCAATAACACCTTCAAGGTGAATTAATTCCACCTGTGGTCATCAACCTCTGACGTGATGCGGGAACCCGCTTTGTCGGAGTAAAACATCCAGATCCAGATCCAGATCTGCGAATACAAAATCATTTGTGAATACAAAATCATTTGCGAGTACGTAATCATTTTGCGTATTCATTTGTTCAAGACGATATCACATGCGAATACGCAAAATGTTTTTGTATTTGTAAACATAGATAGATAGATAGATAGATAGATAGATAGTACATGTATTAAGTTGTACATTTATAAGCTTAACACGACCCACAAAATGACGTGCAATACTCCCCAAGATTTGGTGCTGTGGCCAGACCTGTAAGCTGATTGAAATTTACAATGCAAGTCATTATTATCAATATGTTAAGAGATTCGCTTTAAAACAGATTTCTTAATTACTTTAGAAAGAAAAGCACTGTTTGACAACGGTCTATAGTTTTATAAAGTATCCTTGTCTGAGGAAGGATTCTTCAATAGAGGCGTGATCACTGCATCCTTCAATGTTGCTGGAAATATTGCTGTAGATAATGATGTGTTGACAATGGATAGTATAGCCAAAACAATGGAGCTGATGTTCTGTTTCAGAAGCCACATAGGAAGAGGGTCTAATACACATGATTTATTGAAAAGTGAACAAAGAAAAATTGACTGTAGCGGGATTCGAACCAAGTGACCTTATGAATACCATACAGGCGCTCTACCAACTGAGCCATCCACCCCTATGTTGGTGGTGACCCCAATAGTCAATTATCTTTGTTCGTTTGGCAGTCAGAAGCCACAAAACCACGTACACGCCGCCATATCCCAGGGATCATTTAACCAGGTCCATCTTTATGCCATGTAGGTCTTGTAGTTACCGTAATCTGATTGAATACTAAAAGATGTAGTAAAACGTATAGAGAAATAGTGATTCTTCATCATAAATGATTTTTTGAAAAAGGAAAAAGGAGCACAAATTTGCCAATTTTGAGCCCACGCCAAAGACATTTTTTTAAAAAGGTGCTGACGTCATTAGATTTACCTAATTTGAATTGGTGATGGCGCGTAGGAGGAGACTCGCCGATGGCTATCACGTATGCGTAATTGATGAGCAAGACATAGCATGTACGTAACATAGGTCTTCTACAACAATGCGAACCTGTTGCCGGCAGCGACCCTCCTTCTGCACGTCATCAGTTTATGCGAGTAAACTGCATTCATGTATTGTATCAATATATTCTACAAGGTACCACCTATCCACTCATGTGTAGCGCCCTCTGGGACAGGAATTGCACAAATTTGATCAAACCATCCAGAAATAGGATGATTTTCATAAAAAGACATATATATGTATACATAAGAATATTAAACTTCCCACAGAATAAATACACAAATAACACATTGAAAAATTAACTGTTTTCAATATCTGGTTTACAAAATCATTAACTTGACTCACAAACAAGGTTTGAAACAGATACGTGTATGCATCCAGACAGATATAACTCCTACCATGATTGGGAAGACAATTGCGCCTTTGGAGGTTTTGATGATCCACAAAACAGCTAGACATACTGCCTGGATGACAGTGAACAGATGGACCTTCCACAGCTTCACATGTCGAAGGTAGATATGATCTGGCTGGTGTTTAGCTGGCATCAGAAACAGCTGCAGGCGATCAACAAACTGGAGAAGATATTATATTAAATAACTGTTAATAAGCAAATATTATATAAATCATCAGCATAGAATTCCAAGCCGTAAAAATAAGGGGAGGGGATTAACATTCACATTTTTAAAAAAATATGTTAACATCTGTAGTCAAGCTTGCCTGGAGAAATTGTCCATGTACGTTTCTTGTTCAATTGCTACTTGAAACGGAACTTGAAATATGGCAGATTTGACAAATTTTTGGTTTCTGCATGGGTCCAGGGGCTTTGCGATCATCGCTAAAGCCCAAATCCATCACTACACGGTAAATTACTAGACAAAGTAGCGACCAATTTTTGGGGTCGCAAAGCGTTAGTGAAATCGGCCCCTGTTCTTTCCCTTTCCACATTTTTTTGGCATCTTGGTTTACATTCAACAGCTGTCAGCTTTTCTTTTTTTAAGGTACTGCCTTGTGAATTCGACTGGGCACTGGATATCAACATAATTTTTTCGTCAGCTGGCATCTTGTGCTCATGTGATGTGTGGGTCTCTATTATAGATATATAGAAATTGAGTAAGTATGAAATCAATATTTAAGTTCCATATCTTTGGTCTCTTTCTCTGGAAAAAATGCCATTTTGTCACAGTATGAGTCATATCCTGCTCTGATCAAAGGTGATTTGCACAGCGCCAGTTAAGTGTGAGATTCTGCTAGTCTTTCACAGCCAATAAACTTTGCACAGCAGTATAGTGGTACGTTATCGAGTGTCTGCAGACAAAAAGTTAACACGGGAACATGGATAAAATGGAAGTGGGGAGGAGAAGGTAAGATCAAAGGAAAAATGTGAGAGCTTTGTTTTTAGACTGATGTGGACACACAAAGACATTTCTAAAGAGCGGAGGAAGTTTAAATCTGACAGCCCAGAATTTCTCCCTTATAAAAGATATCTACATTATCATACAGAAGAGAAGAAGCTAAAATCAAAAATAAATTAAAAAAGATTACCGTAAGTTATAAATCCGGTTAGAAAGTGCAAAATATGGCTACTGAGACAACTCCTCTTTAAATTTATACCTCTGCCCCCAATCACATAAAGAATTTCAAAAATCCTTGGCCCAACCATAAAATCTGAGACCTTGTCCTACTCCTAGGCCCTCGATCAGTTAGTAATCTTCCTGCAGTGGGAAAATGTTTTGTATGTGAACATTAGGTCTACCTACAACCTCACAACATGTACTTGGCAGTGTATAGCCTAAAGGGTGACCAAACAAGCTAAGCTAAAAGTGTGGGGCATTGAAGAAAAATCTATTCAGAATGGTGTATTTGGGGACCGCATTCTTGTAATACAAAAAATGCATTCAGGTTTCACATGTTAATATGTCTGCCATAAAGGGTGATAAGACAAGCTAAAAACAAGCCTTCCCATGTGATACTGATGGCGTTTATGTCAGGAGGAAATTTGATATGATTATATAAGTTTTGGGCCAGTCTGAATGCATGTAGGTCTATAACCATTTTATTTTTTAGAGATGGTTCCAACATTACACTAATTGGAACACTGGATTGTATCCTTATATTGTTGATGAGTGGAATCACTGGGATATTTCAAAGTAGTGCATTTTGTTTTCAAATAAATGTAGATTATAATTTCTGTAGATAAACAATGAACCTCACTTTTAAATGTAGATATGTCAAAAGTAAAAAAGTAAACATTGTGTGGTTTACTTAAAGATTCTGCAATGTCCACAATCAAGAGAGCAAGAAAAAAGGCTTGAAAAGTGTACAGCAGAGGAAGGAGTTAGTGATGCTGGAGCCGTGGAAATCACCAGCAAAATGAGAAGCATAAGTGTGAGAGCAAAGGATGAAACATGTGTTGTATGCATCATATTGTAATAAACCCCCAGTTTTATTTTTGGTTGTGACAGCCTGCCCTCACACCCTGAGCAGGATGTGTATCAGTCCAGGCAAGAAGCTAGATCTACTGGAAATTCCTTACTCTTATACTCCATGTACTTAACCCTTTTGTTGTTAACCTTTTATGCTAGTCTCAAGTATGTTCTCTTGGTAATCCACTATACAGTGTGCCCCCACCCCCCCCCCAAAAAAAAAAAAAAGATACCCATTTTTAAACAATTATGAAAATAAATTCTCCCCACCTGTTGTGAATTGGGTCTACTATACTAGTTCATATCTTCCCCAGACAGTAACAACTATATGCAAATTCCCCTGTGCCAATTTGCTACTTCGCTGAAAAGACTTGATCAACCTTTATGTAGTCTTTGATGTTCACACTCGATAATTGGATTTTCACACTCAATAATGTTGAAAAATGCATTACGTGCATGACACTAACTACATCGGGCACCGGACAAGTCGACCGCGGGACAACTCGACTCGAGACAACTCGACTCCAAAGACAACTCGACTCCGAGACAGCTCGACTCCTAAGACAACTCGACTCCGAGACAACTCGACTCCATTATATCCATTATATGATAGGCTGGAGTGTGCGAAAATCAGTTCCAACTGTTTTATTCTATTAACGTGATATATTTTCTAGAAGTATATTAATTCTGCTAAAATAAACTTTCAAATTATTACTTTCTTTGTTTCTTTGGACTGGGTTTCTTAATTAATGTTTCCTTAATTTATTTATCTTTTAGGATTGTTTTGACAAGGTTTCTCAGGTATTATTTCATTTTTATATAAATCTGTGGACATATTTTGGGAATTACTACTGGTGGTTAGAATAACACCGAATAAAGAATAACACAATGATAATGTAATAATCCAGACGAAATAGCTTAATAAATATATAAGTAAAATAATTAAGCAAAATAATACCTGAAATAAATGATATGAAATGCTCAAGACTATAATGTTTGAATAGGTCTACAGTCGATTCTTCGAAATGATCTCGGAATTATATAATAAAAAAAAGTCATACACACTGGTGAGAACTATGTTGATAGAAAGCCTCCAGGCGTAATATAATTTTTTTTAATATACACCTATATATTTATACTTATTTTACACGTGTATGTGTATAATATCATTGACTCTGGTGTACTTCAAATTCAAACGAGCCAGCTGTAGCGTGCCCGCTATGATGATGCTCATTGTGACCGTCGGCCACGGCACAACCGTGAGCCGTACACGCTGCGCTGCCCCCAGTCTCGTGTAAAACTCCGCAAATTGACACGGCCAACATGACACCGCGGCCCGCTGATAGTCGGTTTTAACAGGCCGTCGAGCAGCCTTTCGCTTCCTATTTACAATCAGAATAGCATTTTTTGTGTGTCATTTTTTTATTCACATACATTTCCGTTTACATAATTTCGTTTCGTCGCGCACACCAGCCATAGATGGAGTCGACTTGTCTCGGAGTCGAGTTGTCTTTGGAGTCGAGCTGTCTCGGAGTCGAGTTGTCTTTGGAGTCGAGCTGTCTCGGAGTCGAGTTTTCTTTGGAGTCGAGTTGTCTCGAGTCGAGTTGTCCCACGGTCGACTTGTCTGTCGACATTCGTTGCGTGACATGAACTACACAAGATGTCAGCCCCCATTTAATTACATGACTCGTCACACGAAGTACTTGGTGAGTTCATTCAATGTATGTATTTACTAGTAAAAGGACCCCCAAATATAACATGGTGGCAGCGTCAGGAATACCAGTGGACATTTAGGCCTAGTTGCTCATAGTCATACACCTTCGTTGATCGGGTAGCTCGATATGTATGATCAACTGGAAGACATCCACAATTATTTAGAGAGATTCGACCTATATGTTATGGCAAATGACATGGATGACTCCAAGAGAATTGCTGTGTTGTTGAGTGCTGTTGGATCGGCAGTTTACAAGACCAAGAAAAGCCTGTCAGAGACTACTCCATTGATTGAGAAGTCCGTCACAGAACTCTGTGACCTGCTGGTCGCACACTACGGGCCTTAGCACTTAATCATCACTGAACTTTTTCGCTTCTACAAGCGAGACCAGAAACTGGGTGAGACAGTAGCCAAGTATGTAGTGGAGCTCCAAACACTTGCAAGTCCCTGCAAGTTTGGATCCTTCCTTGACGAGGCCCTCCAAGATTGCGGGATTCGCAGCGAGTACCTCCAGAAAAGTCTGCTTTCGAAGGATGGTCTCACCTTCCAGAAAGCCATTGAACTGGCGAAGAGGCTTGAAACAGCCACGAAGGATCTGAAGGACTTCAAGACAACTAGCGAAACTGCCACTGTACAGGCAGTTCAGAGAAAGCCGATTCCCCAGAGACGTGGAAAGCCAGTTGGAAACAACGCAGCCAAGCCATCAAAACCACCAGCCCCCTCATCAACTTGTGACAACTGTGGCTATGCTGCAACCCATCGGTCCTGTCCAGCCAGAGGGCAGCAATGCAAGAACTGCAGCAAAACTGGACATTTTGCCAAAGTTTTTCGATCTGCCCGCAAGCACATGAGGGCCATTCAGATAGACTTCGCTGCCTCAGAAGAGGAAGACGGTGAGTTTTTTGTTGGTGCCATTCACCACAATCAATCCCTCATTGATGATGTGTGGAGACAGGATGTGTATGTACATGGCCAGACTGTTCCGTTCCTGTTAGACACTGGCTCCGAGGTGATCTACAAATCTCTCAGTCTCCCAGACAAGCCTCTTCAGCAGTCAAGAGCAAGACTCAGTGGCTTCTTCGGTGGCCAAGCAACGCCACTTGGCCAGTGCCAGCTGATTTGCCAAGTCAAGGGCAAGACACAGCCACTGACATTCCTCATCCTGGAGAAAGGAGAACCAATCCTTGGAAAACAAGCTTGTGAAGGATTGGGACTGTTGCAACGCGTATACATGCTTATCAGCAACAACAGTGTGTTCGAGGGTCCAGGCTGTATGCATGATCATCCAGTGACCATCAAGATAGCAGAGGATGCCACACCCTACTGTGTCAACGCTCCCCGTCAGATCCCCCTTCCACTCATGCCCCAACTCAAGAAAGAGCTGGAAAAGATGGAGTCACAGGGAATCATCCAGCACATCAATGTGCCAACCGACTGGTGTTCTCCCATTGTTATAGCACCAAAGAAGAGTGGCAACATACGTCTGTATGTTGATCTCCCTCAGCTCAACAAAGCCGTCTCCAGAGAGCGCTTCATCATCCCCAGCGTTGAGGAAGTGCTGGGCCGGATCTCTGGTGCACAGATCTTCTCCTTGCTAGATGCTAAACATGGTTTCTGGCAGGTGTCACTTAGCGAGGAGAGCCAGAAGCTGACTATACCTTCATCACTCCGTTTGGGCAGTTTTGTTTTTTAGATGCCTCCCATTCGGCATCACATCAGCTCCCGAGGTGTATCAACGCATCATGCGTGATCTTCTTGCAGGCATTGCTGGTGTTGTCGTCTACATGGACGGTGTATTGATCACAGGGACAACTTAAGAGGAGCACAATGAACGCCTGCATCAAGTCCTGCACATCTTGAAAGGTGCTGGACTCCACCTCAACAAGGACAAGTGCAAGATCGCACAGACACGCATCGATTTCCTTGGCATGAAGTTGGATACCGATGGCATACACCCTGACACAGCCAAGGTAGCGGCCATCATACAAATGTCCCCTACGACTATTAAGGAGAAAGTGAAGCGCCTCATGGGAATGGTGAACTGGCTGGCAAGATTCATTCCCAGTGCTTCCTCTGTGGCGGCCCCGATAAACGACCTCCTGAAGGGGAATGTCAACTGGACATGGGGCCCATGGCAGCAGTCTGCATTCCGCAACATCAAGAAACTCCTGACTTCAGCACCCACTATTGCATTCTACGATCCGTCCCGGCCTACCATGATCAGTGACGATGCAAGCAGTTACGGCTTCGGAGGCTGTCTCCTCCAACTCCATGATGAACTGTGGAAGCCTGTCGCCTACTGCTCCAGGAGTCTTACCTCTGCGGAACGACGGTATGCCCAAATATAGAAGGAGCTCCTAGCAACAGTGTGGTTGTGTGACCGCTTCTATGTATACCTTAGAGGCTTACGCGTCACAGTTGAGACCGACCATAAGCCACTGTTCCCACTGATCAACAACAAGGATCTTTGTGATGTCCCTCACAGGTGTCAGCGTCTCCTCATGAGATTGATGAAGTACGAGTGCTTCGCAGTATACACACCTGGGAAACACCTTGTTGTTGCCGATGCTCTATCACGAGCCCCCTTGAAATATCACGAGCCCCCTTGAAATATCACGAGCCCCCTTGAAAACAACAGACGATACGGACACCCTAGAAGAGGAGGTGAAGCTCACATCCACATGATCGCAAAGCACTGGCCTGTTTCGTCCGGTAAACTGGCAGAAATTGTACGAGAGACAGACCTTGACGATGACCTTACCATGGTGATGGCATACATCAACAGCAGATGGCCGAAATAAGCCAAATGTCTTGAATCTGCCAGAGTTCGTAGCTACTGGGAGGAGCAGGACAAACTCAGCTTGATTGATGGAGTCCTCACATATGGCAGTCGCATCATCATTCCGCCAAAGCTGAGACCCGAGGTGCTCCAGAAAATCCATGAAGGCCACCAAGGCATCAGTAAAAGCAGGTTGCATGCTGGTCAAGCAATCTGGTGGCCAGGTATCGGCACAGATATTGCCGACTACAAAAAGAAATGCCAGCACTGCCAGACAAAGCAGCCAACCCAGAGAGCAGAACCTCTGATTTCCACCCCTTTACCAGAGAGGCCATGGCAACAAATTGCCTGTGACTTGGCAGACGTAAACGGAAGACAGTTCATCATCCTGATGGATTACTACTCCAAGTGGATTGAGGTCCACCATCTCAACAAGACAATGTCCAAGTCTGTTATCAACTACATGAAGGCAACCTTTGCTCGGTATGGCATACCTGAGGTGGTGATGACGGATAATGGTCCACAGTTCCACGGTGACTTATAATAATTATAAAAATAATAATAAAGGATATTTATATTGTGCAGCTACTATATATCAATATACTCTACTGCACATTACAAAATACTAATTAGCATTAAATAAATGGGTATTGAACTGATCTAGAGAGTTAGCCTGCCGAACAGAAACAGGAAGATTATTCCACAGTTTTGGAGCAGCATACATAAATGCCCTGTCACCAAGTGTAATCTTTGATTTCCCAGATGGGTATTTAAGTAATGTGTGGTCTTCAGAACTTCGCAAATGATAACGTGATGATGATTTCAGCTCGACAAGTTCCTGAATGTATTCTGGTGCCATACCATGAATAGCCTTATAGGTCAACAAAAGAGTTTTAAATATTATCCTTTGTTTTACAGGTAACCAATGTAAGTCACGTAACAATGGAGTAGCATGAGAATACCGAGGGGAATTACAAATCAATCTGGTACAGGCATTTTGAACACTTTGCAGTTTGCATATTTGATTATCTGGTAACCCTAGCAATAAACTGTTACAATAGTCCAATCTTCTAGTGACAAATGCATAATAATCTTCTTAGTGTTCTGACGTGTCAGGTATTTCCGAATATGCCTTAGGGTGCCCTGCGGTTCTCATTTCCGACCGACCCATATTTTGGGCTCCGATCGAAGAAAAAAAAAAACTTTCTTTTTTGCCGCCGACCCTGTCAGAATGGCATAATATAAAAAAATATGAAAAAAAAAGAATTCCCAGAATTTCTGGAGACAAAATTTGTCTCCAAAAATTCTGGGAATTCTTTTTTTTTATTTTGCCAATAGACCTCAAATTTGTATACTTTTTATCACTGAAATAATACAAAAGTATTCAAACGCGATTACAGTGAATACAATGAACATCATTTTCTTTAGGTTTTAATGTGTATTCAGCTAGATTTTTTTTCTACCAAACTTTTTTTTTTTTCGACCGACCGACCCTCCCTCAAGGTGAAAAAGAAATGAGAACCATAGAATTAAATGGGGGCGCCCTTATATTGAAGAGATTGTAAAACAAATTCTTGCAAAAGTTAGAGATGTGCCTTTCAAAGGTCGAATCGAATCAAACTCCTAAGTTCCTAGCACAATCAGAGGAAAATATGTGGGCATTAACTACTTTGATGCTTTCTGTGGTTACCTTTGAAACCTGTTGAAAATGATAAATACAGTTGTGTATCATCAGCATATGTGTGACATCCAATTTCTGGAAAGCGTGTTTGAATTTCATGAACCAATCCACTAGCATATAATGTGAAAAGTAGTGGGCCCAAGCAGGAACCTTGTGGTACACCGAATGGTATATCAAACTCCCTGGATGAGACACCTTCCACTTCCACTCTCTGTTTTCTACCATCTAAATAAGACTTTAACCATGACAAACCCCCATCTCTTATTCCAAAATTGGTTTGGAGAGTGTCCGTCAAAATGTCATGTTTGATTAAATCAAACGCTGCACTCATATCCAATAGAATTACAAGGACAACTTGCTGCTTATTCATTGATAAAAGCAAGTCGTTTTTCACCTTTAACAGTGCAGTTTCTGTGCTATGGTGTTTCCTATAGGCTGACTGTAAAAGAGGCAGTAGATTATTGAGTGAAAGATGCTGTTCGATTTGATTCTCCACTACCCTTACTTACAGGTCTGCAATTCATAAATTGCAAATCGGCACCCATTTTTTCAGTATCGGTTTGACAACTGCCAGATTCCATTGTGAGTGAAAGTGACCATCAACAAGAGAGAAATTTATCAATTTAGTTAAAATGGGGAGCAGAATGTCGATACAATCTACAATTAAATTAGTGGGAGCTGGACCCAACGAACAAGACTTTTTGTTTGAACTCAAAACCATTTTCTTAACATCACATTCAGACAATGATGAAAAATGTGTCAACTTGTGCTGAACTTCTGGACGGAGAAAATAACTGGTAATTCTATAGATTTGTTAGAAACGCATGATTGAATATTAATTGTCACATATCTTTTCAACCTTTTGCTCAAAATATGAACCCAGATCATTTACAAATGTTCCAATATCTATATGTGGTGGAATACTGAGCGTAGACTTCTTCATATTTAAGAAAGACTTCACTGTGCCAAACAACGTTTTCTGATCCATACTGCTGTCACTAATACATTCGTTATAATAGTTATGACGAGCTTGATTCATTAGAAATAGACTTCAAACAGTTTGCCAAGGAGTATGACTTTCAACATGTCACATCTAGTCCCTACTATCCGCAATCCAATGGCCAGGCTGAGAAGGCAGTCCACATTGCCAAGCTGATTCTGCAACAACCAGATCCAGTTCAAGGTCTGATGACCTACCGTTCCACTCCAATACCAGCCCTGGGTGTTTCTCCAGCACAACTGATGATGGGGAGAGAGATGCGCACCACATTTTCCGTTCTTTCCCGCAACCTTCGTCTGAAGCTCGCAAATCTTAAAAAACTGCAAGCAACAGACCAAATGCGCAAGACCAAGAGCGCATCCTACTTCAATTGCAGACGTGCAAAACAACTGGATGAGCTGAAACCAGGTGATGACATCAGAGTTCGCACCAAAGCAGGATGGCCATCGGAGTCCCGTGGGCAAGGTGATCCAGGAAGGCTGGCCTGCCGCGTTCCTATCTCGTCAACATCCGAGGTGCAGAGTACCGTAGGAACAGACGTCAGCTGATGTTTGTCCCTATTAGCCTGATCCAGAACCACTCTATGACATCCAGACCCCAAACACCACTGATCCACAACCAAACCAACCTCCATCAACCGGTCGACCTCATCGCACTGTACATCCACCAACATGGCATCAGGACTAACTTAGGAACTAGTGAACTTTGAACTCTCTCAACACTCAATTGTTTAGATAATGCTAAACACTCGCATTCAGAAAAGCACTTAAACTCATCTCAACAATCATAAGATTTGCCATACATTTCACAGATACTTTTTGGAAGCAACTATTCTCATCCATGGACTGTAAGAACCTGCATAACCATTGACTTTGGACTCTGAACTTTATCTGGAAACTAGCAACACTAAGGAAACAATTCAACACAACAAAATAAGAGCCATTCACTTCAAGGTTTTTGAGACACTTGAAAGATTTATCTGTTTGCTTATTCATGTGTTAACAGTTTGTTTCCTTTTTCAGAAAAATGGGGAGATGTTGTAACATGCATTACGTGCATGACACTAACTACATGTTGCATGACATGAACTACACATTGCGTGTAGTGTTCTCAATAAATTCAAGAGCCAAGATGTCAGCCCCCATTACATAACTCGTCACACGAAGTACTTAGTGAGTTCATTCCATGTATTTACTAGTAAAAGGACCCCCACAAATAACAAATAATTAGAGCAATAGCCTCTGTTTTTCACACATAATAACTGCGGTATTTAAGTGAACTTGTCGGTCCCTAATGTAAATTGTAACTGTACTGTAGTTTTTTAAGGCTAGGTAAAGTATATGTAGTATTTAAATTTTTTAATCTATGTAGGGGATCATTTATTTAGTAGAATAAACTGTATTGCCATATTTCCTATACAACCGGGTATTGCTGTCTATAGTTTAATTGTGCCCTTGCTGCGGCCCTGGCTATGCTTAAGGACATCGACTCCTGTGGCTCCCCTCATGAGTGTGCTGCAGAGTGTGTCTTGCAAGTGTAAGAATTAAGGGACATTGTAGTTCATGTAGCTGTTCATGTCTGTCTGATGAACTACCTTGCACTGACCTCTTTCATTGTGTTGACTGCGATATCAGTCACTCACAAGAACCTGATTCTTTGTGTAGCAATGAAGGTGAAAGCGATGATGATTTGTAGACACATGTAAATGTGAAAATGCGTTTGTTGCATTTGGTGACAGCAATAACATATTTTTGTACACTGTCACATGGTTAACTAACTTAAAAAACTTATATACTATATCCATGTTATCTGATTAAACTTGTGCTGAATCAGTATTCTGAAGAATTGAGAATCAAATTGAGAATTGAATTGAGAATCGAATCGAATCAAATCAAATCAAATCAAATCGAATAGAATTGAATTTTAAACATAACATTTTGTTAATTAGTTATGGTTTTTACACATATACATGTACTTTCTAAAAACATCACATATAACTGTTTCCATACCGATGTCTCAATACCTAATTAGAGTTTTTCCCCAAATAAAGAGGTCGATTAACATGGGACCACTTGTTTTCTGATTCAATGTGAGAAATGAATTTGCTATGGCAACACATTTTCAGGAATGGATAGTGTGAAATTTCAGTAATTGCATCCAACTCTAGTCTAGAGTAAAATGTCCATGTAGGTTGTTATAAAAACAGTAACACTCAACTCTCATATTTTGAAAAATAGCTTGACCAAATGTAGAGAAACAGTGGAAAACAAAAAATTCAGCATTTTAAAAGTTGGGTTTGCTCCCCCCCACCCCCCACCTCCACACCCACCCACACACCCACCAATTACGGTAGGGGTTGTAAAGTCATCTATTTTGGTGGGAAATCAAAACAATACAGTAAATTTGCAGGAATTTCATTGAAAAACTGAAAAGGAAAAAAAATATTGTTTTTGCCCAAACTAATAAGCAAAAATGGGATAAGCACCACCTTGTGGTGCCCTTAGAGTAGTCGGACATTGTGGCAATAGGCAAATTTGAATTCAGCCCCCCAAATTGACCGAGAACACATATTTTCAAGTTGCCACTCTAGGGTAACAGATCTCATTTTCCAGCAAAGATAACATTTCTGGCCTAACTTCTAGTACCATTCATACATTACATAGTAGTATCATACTTTGGTTTTTATCAAAGAAAAACAGATTCATGGGCAAAAATACCAAGACAGATACAGTAAAAGTCATCTGTGAAAATTTCAGTCCCATACGTTGCCCACTTTTTGAGAAAACAGTGAAAAACAGCCACAGTATTTCTTAATTTTTTTCTCTTTTATTTTTGATCTTTTAAAAGATCAAAAAGATTTTCGGTCGTTGTTTTACTAATTTCTGGATAAATACATTTTTGAGGCGGAAACATTTTAACAGTAGGTTTCTACCACCACCATCTTCATACCCTGTAAGTTACACATAAATCTGATTTGGTTTTTACCAAAGTATGATACTACCTTTAATGAAAATTCATACCTGCACTCCCTTAAGAGATGAAATCCCCATGTAAAGAAACACACCATACAGCACAGGCATCGGAATGAACTGTTACAAGTATGAAAAAGAAACATAATAAATACATTGCATTTAGATAATAATTATGTATTATTTACAAAGAGAATGTGAAGAAAAATTTAGCGCAAGTTTTATCTGCTTCAGTGTGTCAGGCTAACATTTACATAGCAACATTACTGATAAACAAAGCTGACGATGATCCCTGATAATGAGCATGAAATGCAGGATGGTGACGTTCATTAGCTGGTGAGTCTCTTGCCTGTCCATACGTGATGAGCGTGTACGTGGTTGGTGGTAAGTTTTGTTCATAACATTGCACCATAGGCGATGGGTTCAGTACAGTATTCAGTACAGTGTACTGTGTACTGTACTTTGTAGTGCTTTGAGACAGTGCATGTACAGTACGTATACAGTGCATATACGCCATTACGTTACATGCCTGTCAGACAATGAAAATATCCCTCCACTTCCCCAACCACCGCCCCTGTTTTGTTTGTTTCTCTCCTGGCATTCAGGATTTTCCTCTGGGTAGGCGTTATTTCCCCACAAAAACAAAAACACTTCATTACAGTTGAGCATTGCGATGTTTGCACCTAACTTTAATCTGATTGTTGTAATGACGGTTGAGTTGGAAAAGTTTGAAGCTTGTCAAGTTATAAGACTTACCGGCATTTATAGTTTCAGTTATTGTGATTAAAATGTTAATAGGTAGTGTGAATTTAAAAAACAACCCCCGTAGTGAATTATTCCAGTGATGAAATGCACTGTAGTGTATACTGTCTGACATGTTTCTGGCAAAATGTAAACATGCCCTGTGCAATGTTTATTCGGTTTTTAATTTTGTGACACATGAAAGAATAATAAGAAATAAAAAATATAAATCATAATTATAAAAAAATTAAAAGAGAATATAAAGGAATCATGAATCCCAAGCTGAACTAGGTCAAAGGTAATGTATCACAGGGCATGGGTTTTAATTTTTAATTTTAGGGTGGTGTTACAATTAGGGCATCTATTTCTGGCCATTTTGATACTAAATTTGTATATTTTTGTGGAAATGTGACCGAGTTATGGTTAAATCCTGTAAAAAGGTAGTGTCAGAACATGAAAATGTCCGTATTTTAGGGACATGCATATCTGTCACATGGGTGGAGGGATTCCACTAAAAATTGGCATGCATTTATTACTCGCTATTTAAATACCTACTTGCATACCAGTTTTTGTAGAAATCAGAAAACCTAAGGTAAAAAAGTGCATTCTGTATCCAATGACTTTGGATACAGGCCTGTTTAATGTTTATAATGTCACTGAAGAAGCCTGATCAGGGCCCAATTTCATGGAATCCATTATGGCCTAATTTTGTGCTTACGGGCACTGCTACGTGTGAAATCCATTTCATGGAATCCATAAGCAAGACTCTCGGTAAGCGAAGAATTTCTAGGGTAACCGTGATAATTTTCTGCTAATGAGCTGTTGTTTGCATTCTGCACAAATTCCTTGCTTACTGTTACCAAAAAGGAAACTCTTCCTTGAAATACGCTAACTGTAACCAAACAAAATCTGCTAAGGTAAGCTAAGAATTTTTGCTAACGGTAACGGATTCCATGAAATTGGGCCCAGTCTTGAGCAATTAGAGTTAACAGTACACTTTATTGTGCCTAGCCTAAGCAGCCTTAAAAAAAATGTATAATTGTTTGAATGAGTTATCTTACCCTCAGTACACTTGTCATAAGACTCGATACCCCCATCATGATGAAAACCAGCAATCCTGTAACGCGCTGTTCTCTATAACATACAAGGGGAAAAATGAGTATATTTATTATTCTATACAAGTGTCTGCTGTGTTCTTTGAAAAAGGAAAAAAGAAAACAAAAGGAAAACAAAAAGAAAAGATTTTTAACTAAAATACCCCTAAAAAGGGAAGAATAGCGCTCCGCACTTGTGCTAAAAATAGCGCCAGATCTCAGACAAACATTGCAACCATGCAAACGTGTGTGGGTGTGCATGTGCATGTACACTACGTGTGTGAGACAATGTTTGTCTGACATCCGGGGATTTTGTGACGTCATTAGGAGCGCTATTGTTTCATTCGATCTTATTAAAGAATCCAGGGGGTCGCAGATTCTAGTCCTATTCCAGAGTGCACTGTTTAAGCTGCTGCCTGCTCCAAATTTTTCTCTGGATTTCTTACATGTTTTTTTGCCGAATACTTGCCAACTGTTGTCATATGTATAAATAGACAGTGGAGAGGAAGGCGAGAAGGAACTCATATGAGACGTGAAATTCAAGTGTTATCCAACTGCCACCATCAGAATTACTGTACTGATAGCATTTCTCAACCATCAGTTTTCTATTCATGGAAAAACAACAAACTGGATGAACTGCATGCCACCATTTTGGACAACAATGTTGATATTTCATTTTATCGCCTAAACAATAAAATACATTATTCGCTGCAGAGGAACCCTCTCCTTAGGGTGATTAAACCTGGGCGACGTCATGTAGAATGTAAGACAAACGTTTCCCTGAATGCCTTTGTATTTGTCAAGTCACGGTGAGGTAATGTGTTGCCGGTATAAAGACGTAAGACAAACGTTTCGCTGAATGTCTTATCTGTTACCAATTTTAGCGGGAAAGATCACTTCGCTTCAGCTTTCCTTTGGGGTGACATCATTTAATTTTGAAAGTCTCCTTTGTCGCTTACGTTCTTAATTTTCGCCGTTTTATCTCAAATTGCTGAAATCGTTTTCATCGTTGATTCTGTCTTCCCGTGTGTTGAGTGGCTTGAGCCTGTGCTTAAACTGTTTTAGTGAGGTTTCGGGGAGGTTTTTTTTCCTTTCTGTTGGGGTCCTTTCCCATATCTTCACTCAGGCTGCTGGCACTTTTGGTGTGTGAGAATTTCTACATTGGCAATCACGTGCTTTCGATGATCCTACATTGACAATTTTCGTAGCTTTGTGAGCTATGATTATTCATTTTTGGACTCCCCGATTTAACCCACTGTGTGGGGTCCGTAGGGTCGTGGCCGTGGAGCTGGTAGACGTTGACCAAGGCTAGGGGCCAATTTCATAAAACTGTTAAGCACAACAATTTGCTAAGCATGAAATTTCTGTCTTAATAAAAACAGGGTTAACAACAACATTTCCAAGTGTTGTGTATCACTTGTGATTGTTCTTTGGCTGTTGTTCTATGACCATGAATATCAAATGGAATGTTTCAATGGTGGTTTGTTTTAATGGGTGAGAAATTTTTGTGCTAAGAAAATGTTTGTGCTTAACAGTTTTATGAAATTGGCCCCTGGCCTTAGCCACCGTAATCCGCCCATAGTCCATGGTGTCATGCAGCCTCCTCAGCCTGCGGAGCCGGTAACGGCGCCTTTGGTCAGCTGACCACCCCGACAATGTGCCTTCTGTTGGTACATCAAATTTTCTTGCTACTGTCACTAGTGGTCATGACGGTAATCCTCGTAATCCTAATTTTAGCACTAGTTCTAGTGTTGTTAATCGTAATAAAAGCAACGGCATGTCAAGTATTGTGGGGCTCAGCCTACCTCAACCCTGTCAGCAGGTTCCGGGGATTGTTGCTCCCACTTTGACTGGGTTTGAGAGACCCGCTCCATTTCCATCTGCAGTTCTGCACATGCCAGCGGTTTGGGATTACATGTGTCGTAGGCGGTCAAAAAGAAAATTTGCAATTTGCAATACATTGACATAATATCCTTGTTACTTTGCGACAATGCAGTGCTGTTGTTGGCTTCAGCCGACAATAGCTCTGCATTGTCCATGGTGGTAGTAGATGGTCGGGTTGTATTTTGCCTGGCCTCGGCTCCAATACGTAGGCTGCAGTCCATTAGTCATTGGACCAGCGCATTTCCCACATTTATGGCTATTTACTCTGTGCATCACCCTTCCTGTTTTGGCGAATTGCTAAATATGCTGAAACTATTCGATTGGCTGCTGCGCAGTTCCCCGGGTTGGGTTGGCGAAGTTATGATGAACAATTCCGCTTTAGAGGCTTACCTGTCCCACTTGTGGGCTTTAGAGGCTTACCTGTCCCACTTGTGGGCAACTTTAGATACAGAACTTTGGGTGACAGTGGCGGCTGCTACCAGTTTTTTGCCTGTCGCAGCAGTTAATTCCATGGGGAAAATGTTTCCCTCTAAAAGTGGTTTGTCTGCTTGCCATGCATATAATATAGGGATCTGCCGGAGGCTCGGGCAGTGTCTGCTGCTAATTTTCGTCCTTCCCACTCCAATTACATTCTGGAGCATTGGCTTTCCTTTCATTCAGACAGAAAAATCGTTTCTTAAGTGAGTTTCAACTCAGCTACTGTAGGCCACGCGTGAGTCGGGATTCTGATTGCCTCAGTTCTGCTGCTGAGTGACCAGGGGCCGATTTCATAAAGCTCCGCAATGCGTCGGCTGTTATCTGGAATCAAGAGTGAAATGCAGCGAACAGTCGTAGAAATACAAAAGCTAGCCTCGTTCAAGAACATCAAATGAGCCAAAGTGGATATTGAACGCAACGCCCCTGCGACGCGTTTGGTGAAATGGATTGCAAGACTCGGGCCAGTTGTGCTGCTTTGTTGCAGACATTCCGGTGTGTTTGTGACCAGTCTGGAATTAGACGCCGTACAACAGCTCGTCCATGTACCTGTTAGTAAGGTTGAGGCACTGCGACAGCAAATCAATTTGATCTTGGGAAAGCGTAAAATGTCGCTGAAGGAAATTCAGTGCCTGATAGGAGCCTCAACTTTGTATGTAGGGCAGTAGCCCCTGGTAGAACATTCACTCGGTGTTTAATTGAGCTTACCTGAGGTTTGCGCAAACCTCATCATAAGGTCCGCATCTCAGCTTTAGCAAAAATGGACTTGATGATGTGCCTTGAATTTTTAGACAATTTTAAAGGCGTTTCACCCTTTCTGCACCTCCAATGGCAATCCAATGACAGCATTGCATTGTTTACCGATGCCACTGCTTAGCATTGGTTTTGCAGATAATTTTCAGGGCAAATGGTTTCATACTAAGTGGGCACCGGAATGGGAGACTTTTGAGAACCGGTCTTCAAGTCAACAGCGCACGCACAATTACAGTGCAGGTGCAAAACAACGCGCGCATGCTCACAATTGCGTACACGTGCGCTGTTGACTTGAAGACCGTTTCTCAAAAGTCTCCCATTGTTAGAGTTGTCACCGTCCATTGCATTCCTAGAGTTTTACCCATTGGTAGTTGCTGTGTATTGCTTGGGCAATCTGCTTCAAAATCACAAGGTTCAATTTCGCTGCGACAACACAGCTGTGGTGCACATCATTAACACTCAGTCTTCCTGTTGCGATATAATTATGCACTTGGTTCGGTTATTTGTGTGTCGATGTCTGCAGCACAATATCGCTTTCAGGGCAATACACGTGCCCGGCGTTCAAAAGATTATCGCTGATTTGCTTTCTAGATTCCAAATCCACTGCTTTCATACGGAAACTCCGCAGGCAGAATTAGATATGACACCTTTGCCGAACCTGCCGCCAATGTGGTAGAAGGTGATAGTGCACGCTTGTTATATACACATTGTCGCCCTATACTGATACTGATAAAACAAATCAAGTCAGTTGCTGTTCTTTCTGTCAATTTCGGGCACAGGCCGTGCGGTTTACCCCGCAGCCTCGGCTCAAGACATACGGCAGTTTGTGGCTGCCTTGTCACTGTATGAGGTTTCTGCTTGCCATTTTCAGGTGGTTTCACTGTTTTTCGGGTGACGCGAACGTGGTTGCTACGCTACTTCTTAATCTTAGGTCCGGTTTTTTGACAGGTGATGTCTGGATAGTGGAGGATTCTATTGTGCGCAGAGAGTCCCGAACACTTGGATGCCAGCTGGAGGTACACTGGAACGGATGTGGTGGCGCTTGTTATTCGGATGTCCATAGGCTGCTAAATACCCTCCATGAGAGGTGGCCGGCACCCAGGCTGTTGATTGATTGTACATTTAGGCACTAACAACTTATTGGGCACTGATTCCTTTAGCCTAAGGCAAAGTATCTCTCTGTTCATGGCAGAATGCTGCACACGGTTTCCCAACACTTTTGTAGTTTGGTCCGGGGGGGGGGGGGGGGGGGGAGTAGTATACTCCCCCATGCTTGTTATTTTGGCGCGTTTTCTCAACAAACAATGGAAATCAATCGGTGGGCACGGTCATTTAGCCGGCGCAATGGGGCTTCTATCCTACACCATCCGCAATTTATCTGGTCAAATTTCCTGCTGTTTTGTTTCATTTGTCCCAGTTGGGGAATGAGATTTACCTTCATAATTTACGATCTTGTATAGCGGAAGTCTTTTCTTCATAGAGATGCCTCCGCTTAATTATTTGCCTACCGAATAACTGGTTCGCGGATTTGTGGGTTTTTTCTTAAGTGCGAGGTTGGGATGCAGTAGTGCCCCAGGCCGTGGCTGTCCTTCCGCTTCACGCATATGGCATCAATAAAGCTAGGAAAGTGGACTGCCACTGCCTTGGGTCGATCAAATGAAGGGGGAATTCGTCGTAATCTATGCGGTGAGTCCATAGAGAAAGGAAGCGCCTTAACTCTGCGATGCGTCATAAGTTTTATGAAATCGGCCCCAGATCTTGTAACAACAATGGTAAAAGCAGTGCCAAAAGTCAATTAACTGTTTTGATTCAGTTTTATTTGGGTGTCGTCTGACGAGAATAATTCATTTTATCATGTTAATGAACAAATGCTTTGTACTCAGCGGGTGAGCTGGTTTATTGTCTCATTGAGAAGGCAAGTTGCTTGATGTATGTGGTGATACTTGATGGATATAGCGACACTTGATGGATGTGGCGACACTTGATGGATGTGGCTGGGCTGATTTGATGTCTATGAGGCCATGTTGTGGGTGGTATTTGTTGAGGGGGCACTGTGCACATGCTTTTGGCAGCCCTGGTAAAATTGTTGGTCACTTCGTCACAGCTTTTCTTTGAAGCCAGTTCGCTTCACCCACCACCTCCCCTTGAGCTCCACCATAATTGGGGCTGAATAGGTTATACTTATCTACGCACATCAGAATGCATTTTTTGGCAGAAAATCTCAGGAAAATTGCTAAGGTGCTTACATTTAGGCGGTCTTAATTAGATAGAACATGTGAGTTGTATTTTATTTGACAATAGTGCCCTTCGGTCCTGGTCGGGCTATGTAACATGTCCCTTTAGTTTTCCAATTTGGGGAATTGTCAATGTTGGTAAGAAGGGATAATCTTCTCCCAAACTTTTACAATTGTAATTAATTCATTTCTGGTGCCCTTCGGTTTCGTTGGGGCCAATTGCACCCCTCATTTTTCCAACTTGGGGAATCATTTCGTGTGTAGGCATTATGCATTATGCATTATGCATAAACTAATTGGTGCCATTCGGTTCCGTTTGGGCCAATCTTTGGTAAGGTATTGAAAGGCAAGGTGTGTTACATGTGTTGTTTGTGGAGGTCCGGCCGTGGACCTGTCCCGTCCACAGCAAACAGTGTGGTGGTAGCATATTGGATCATGACAGTCGAGACAAGATTGGCTATGCCACTTAAAGAAACAATTTGGAATGGGGTTTATGTCGACCTGGCGTTGCTGAATCATGATACTGGTACAATCCACAAGTGTCCATGTAACGACAGTAACGACAGCGTCTTGCTGTGAATAGATGGGCCAGATCACGATGTGGTAGGCTTGGTGCCCATATTTTGAGTTATACCGGCGAGACGGTGTCCATTTGTGGGGGACAATGCAGTTTTTCAGGTCAAACATACTGACTGCCATTACATCTCGTATGCCTGCTTTCTAGGGGCTGTTTTTTCCTTGGCTGCGCGTTGCGCCAGTGGCTTTTTTGTTAACGGATCAAGACAGTCCAGCATGTATCGTTGATGTAATGTCATGTGGGAACAATGCACAGACAAATGCAGCATTTACCTTATTAGGTTTCGTAATTTGAGGAAAAAACACAATCTATGTTTAATGTATGTAATAGTCGTAGCATCTTCTCCCCTTAGTCAGTTCAACAGGGGAGAAGAACTGCCCTTTCCTTCTGTATGTGCAAACGAAGGTCAAATGGCAGTGCCTTATATTATGTAGTATATATTTAGTGTTGGTATTCTTGTTTTAACCTGTTCGAATTGCACATTTTATATTTGCAATTTTTATTGTTTTGATATATGGTTCAGGCTTTGGTGCCTGGGGCTGTTGGTGCCCAACTTCATGATGATTTGTCAGACTCTGAGCTCTTGGGGTCAGACCTTTGGTGCCTGCTGGGTTCATAGTGCCCAGATGGTCAGACTTTACATGATTGAGATATAAATAGCCTTGCTGGGCTTGGTGCTCAGATGGTCAGGCTTAATATGAATGCCTTGCTGGGCTTGGTGCTCAGATGGTCAGGCTTAATATGAATGCCTTGCTGGGCTTGGTGCTCAGATGGTCAGGCTTAATATGAATGCCTTGCTGGGCGTGGTGCTCAGATGGTCAGGCTTCAAATGAATATGAGATATGAATGCCTTGCTGGGCTTGGTGCTCAGGTGGTCAGGCTTCAAATGAATATGAGATATGAATGCCCTGTTGGGCGTGGTGCTCAGATGGTCAGGCTTCAAATAAATGAGATATAAATGCCTTGCTGGGCTTGGTGCTCAGATGGTCAGGCTTCAAATGAATGAGATATAAATGCCTTGCTGGGCTTGGTGCTCAGGTGGTCATGCTTCAAATGAATATGAGATATGAATGCCCTGTTGGGCGTGGTGCTCAGATGGTCAGGCTTCAAATAAATGAGATATAAATGCCTTGCTGGGCTTGGTGCTCAGATGGTCAGGCTTCAAATAAATGAGATATAAATGTCTGCTGGGCTTGGTGCTCAGATGGTCAGGCTTCAAATGAATGAGATATAAATGCCTTGCTGGGCTTGGTGCTCAGGTGGTCATGCTTCAAATGAATATGAGATATGAATGCCCTGTTGGGCGTGGTGCTCAGATGGTCAGGCTTCAAATAAATGAGATATAAATGCCTTGCTGGGCTTGGTGCTCAGATGGTCAGGCTTCAAATGAATATGAGATATGAATGCCTTGCTGGGCTTGGTCCTCAGATGGTCAGGCTTCAAATGGTTATAACATGAAAGCCTTGCTGGGCTTGGTGCTCAGATGGTCAGGCTTATGAATGCCTTGCTGGGCTTGGTCCTCAGATGGTCAGGCTTCAAATGAATATGAGATATGAATGCCTTGCTGGGCTTGGTGCTCAGATGGTCATGCTTCAAATGAATATGAGATATGAAAGCCTTGCTGGGCTTGGTGCTCAGATGGTCAGGCTTCAAATGAATATGACATAATAGATGCACGATTTGTGAAGAATAAAACTTTCAGGCTGAGGCGTGAAGTCACAAAACAAGATATTGGTGTGTTACGGTGTCTTTCTTATTCTTCTGCTTATAAATGTGAAATAATGTAATGGCTACACTACAGTCAATATGTGTAATTATTTCATATATTCCAATATACAGGGTGTCCCAAAAACAACGAAATCGAGATTTGGATTTGTAAATGTTTAATTCTATTTTAATGTCACTTTTGAATAATAAATGACACATATCTGAAAAGCTTAGTTCCTCAGCTTTCATTTGATACCATTCATATGATTCATACTTCACGCATGAGTGAGTAAAAACAATATGAAGCAAGGCTATATACAAAGGTAATTTGCACGATAATTTTATTTTAAAGAATCAATCACATTTCTAGAAACTACATTTCCTGGCCAATTCAATATCCTGCCTTGAAATATGGATTGAATTTTCATGTTTTATTTTCAGACCCGACCGATTTTTCGCATGAAAGGATGCAGAGATTAATTAAACGTGTTATAATTAATCACACATTGCATACCACTTATGATATTCATTCTTCACGCATGTGTGAATAAAAATAATGAAAGCATTTTGGGTAATAATGGCGGAAAATCCTACTGCCAAAAAGTTAATTTTCTGCACTTGCGTATGACATCTCAATAAAAAAAAAGGAACCGGCAATGACAAAGCTATTTTGATGCAAAATTATGCATACTTTTCCATGACTTAATTAGTGAAAAAATCCGGGCTAGAGAGAAGGAACAGGAGGGAGGGAGGGGTTTCAACATGCACGTTCTTAATGGACACATGGCCATATCCACATCCATTCATGCGAAAAATCGGTCAGGTGTGAAAAACGAAGGACTTCAAAAACATGAAAATTCAATCCACATTTAAAGGCAGATATCTCTGTCATCCCTTGCTAATTTTTCCTGACTGAGGCATGATTGAATGAAAAGCAAGAAAATGTAGTTTTTAGAAATGTGATTGATTCTTTAAAATAAAATTATCGCTGTGCAAATAACTTATTGATAGTCTGCTTCATATTGTTTTTACTCACTCATGTGTGAAGTATGTATCATATGAATGGTTAGTCTGGTTCCCTGCCCAAAGATTCCCTGACGACTCTTATTAAAATCTTAGGTCAGGTATCGGCTACGGTTAAAAATAGAACATGACACAGCTGTCATGTCTGCGCAGGTGCGGAAGCTAGTTTTAGAGTTTTATCTGGGCAGAATAAGATTTCAAAGAGTGGGAAAAAATCATACAACAAACTCCTCAAAAGTGCATAATAGGAACGAGTGCTCTGTTGTATGTGGACAATTATTATGCTCTATTTTGGCTAACTGTAGCATGGGTGAAACATTTATACACGACTTGTCTTGTACTGTATATGACCTCGCGTGACCTGTCGAAAAAAGCCGACAGTCCATGTAACTACCCGAAGTCTGGCGAAAACGAGTTCGTAATGTTTCGGATAAATCCGTAAAAAGGCAAAAATTTACCTTTTTTGGTCACGTGACCCTCCAGTGAATTTAGCCGATACCTGACCCTATATTTGACAGACAATCGTCGGGAGCTTTTTGGGTCCGGGAACCAGACTAATGAATGGTATCAAATAAAAGCTGAGGAACTAAGCTTTTCATATATGTGTAATTTATTATTCAAAAGTGAAATAAAAATAGGATTAAACATTGACAAATCTCGGTTTTTTTCTGGGACACCCTGTACAGCATGTTTTTTCATTGTGTTTAGCATGCTGTTTCAGACAGGCAGATTTGCAACTTGAAACTATACATGCATATAACTACATGCAGTTATTCGAATCCAAGGGTCTTGGCTTATTTATGACCAAAAAAGGCATAATTTACAACCACAGATAGACAACAGCTAGGCACCCTGAAGATTCTGGCCCAGGGTCGAGGTGATTTGTTGCTGCCCTAATTGCCAATCGGCAAGATTGCCACTGACAAAAAAAAGATTTTTTCTTTAATTCTGAACCCCCAAAATGTTATGACCTTTGACTTTTTATACAATACTAGTCTGAACACGCAGGAAGTTAATGTCAAATACTTCTTCCCTCATAGCCTTGTATTAAATGTTCCTGTTTTTATTTGTCTGTTCCATATTAAGCCGCATTCAGACTGGACTTAAATTTAACTGGGACGATGATTATATTTCAAATGGGAAAATTTTCCAGCGGTTTGCACTTGGACTTTTTGAGTCGAAAAATTTAACTGAGACTGTGGTTAAAGTAACCGAGCTGGCAATATAACGGCTCATAGGGTACTGCATGTGACCTTTTGAGGTAAAATTGTGACCTCGAAAGCCAGCGAAATACTACTTCGTGCTCGAGGAAAATAAGCATCACCAATCATTGTGTACGAACGTGGCATGCAACTTATCGACACGGCTGAAAACAATTACTAACCTTATCGTTTTATTAGTGCAACCAAAAAGTAACAAAAAACAGTGTGGTGTCCGCCCATGTACAGAAACCATGTGTGACAGCGCTTGGGTGTTGTCATAATATAGTGACCGGATGTTGGGCTTTGCCGAGTGGCGTTTCCCTGAGTTGAGCATTCGCACTGGATTAATCGTCACGGTTAAAATGACATGGTCACTTTTACCGGGTAGAAGTTGGCTGGTAAAAGTAACCACTGGAGTCGGTTAAAGTAACTGAGAGGAACATTTTCTGGCCGTTGGACTGGACTTAAAATGGGTAAAGTATTGTCTCGGTGAGTTTTACCCAAAAACCTGTCCGAATGGGGCTTTACATGTATACAATATACAATATACAAAAGAAAAAACTTACAAACAACCTTCCACTTTAGGTGGCTCTCCAGGTATTACAGTCTTAGACATAACACGAAGGCTGTCTACATGGTTTATAGAAAGTACCGTCGCTGCAACAAACCATGGCATTCCAAGGATGGACATTAAGAAGAGCAACAATCCAATGATAAAAAGGTCCAGATGATAGCCAAAGCCTTTCTGTTAAGAAAAGGAAGAAAATTAAAGTTAACCATTGAAATTGGGGAAACCATTGAAATTCAACCCATAATCCTCATTCCTCATGACTTGAATACAGAGAGCCTGAAATTACGGTCCGACATCAGACATTTTCCGTGCACTTTTTGTGTTTGTCCGAACAAAATCAAATATGTGCGGACAAATTGTCTGACCAACATAATTATGATTATGAATAACAGCCCTTTAAAAAATAAAAACAATATGATAATGACTTCCGATTCATTATTAGTTTTGTGTTAGAATTACATTAATTACGCCATTACGCCAATGGTTCACTGGGTCAATGAAGCGCGTATGATGTATAAACACTCCCATGTGTATGTACATGTACATGTTCACAATAATTTCTGCATGGCATGTGTACACGGACATGAAATCGCTCCATAGTTCTTTGCGCACGGTAAAACTTTGGTCATTCAGCTCCGATCAAAGTCGCATTCAAATCATGAGAAGTGGCTGTAGCTGCTAACACCATAGACTTGTGTGTAATATCAAGCCAAAAATAAGTCTTTTAGATGCAGCCTTACAACTGTAAACAACAGCAGTATCAAGAATTAGACGTAGGGAGAATTTGATCATGAAAAGCACTCCGCATCACATGAGGTACACTGCATATGCAAAGGGATTTTTACGAAATTCTAAATACATGTGACAGATAGATACCCACGTGGTCTGCATTTCTGCAGGTCCATTGAGTTCATGTGCGTGAAGTTTTCACTCTGTTTACACGTTCAGTGTGGGAGTTTATAGGCCTACACGAACAAAGTTGTTGAAAACTTGTGCTTTTGGGAGGGATTAGGCTGTTCTTCTAGTAATATTAATAACGATGATTCAAGAAATCGCTTTATCCCATGTTATGAACATGGTGCAAAGCGAAGTAAAGTGTAGACCTACACAATGACAGTACAAAAGAATTCTTAGATTGATTGTCTAATTGATGCATGATAGACCCATACACTTTACGGTAAGTACAATAAGTTACTTACATGTATGTACATGTAATTTTACACTGAATGTAACATAACAATGGTTACAACTTAAACTAGAGATTCTATGTCTGTCTGCAACAGAGCATAGAGCTTTTTTAGATCTACATATGTGTCACAAAGAAAGACCTTGCCGAACATTGATATTTGGTGAAAGAATCATGATCCTAGCTCTTACCACTTTTAAATGAGGAGCTACTTCCTGTTTGACCGGAAGTAGAGGTCACAGAGGTCAAACAATGTGTCACAAAGAAAGACCCTCCCTAACATTGATGTTTGGTGAAAGAATCATGATCCTAGCTCTTACCACTTTTAAATGAGGAGCTACTTCCTGTTTGACCGGAAGTGGAGGTCACAGAGGTCAAGCAATGTGTCACAAAGAAAGACCAAGCCTAACATTGATATTTGGTGAAAGAATGAACTTAATATCTCAATCGGTTGATTTGTCGTTGATTTTTGAATATTTTAATTAAAAATTCAAATAGCTTGTAATTTGACACCTGATGACGTCATCATGACGTAATTCACGCGGGCACATCTCTGTTGTATGTACTATGCCTATACAAACTTTGAACTATGTGAAATAAAGTTTAATGGAAAAAAGTCCCGTAGAATGAAACGTGTGCAAAGTCTATGGGCCGTGGGAAACAAAAGAAGAAGAAGAAAAAAAAAATCAGAAACAAACAGTATAGCTTTTCCGCAACTACCGTATGCGGAAAAGCTAACTAGAATGGCAGATCAAATGCTGGTAATGGCAGAACAAAATTGATTGTGTTATTACATTTTGTCTGAGCACTTTTTGGGTCTAATTTCAGGCTCTGTGAATATATCTCTAAATAATGGTCCTACCCATTGTGGCATGCATGCATGTTTAGTCAATAGGTGCTGTGGCCTAGTGGTCTGGCATGTTGAACTCAAGTCTTGTCGTCAATCTACACTTTGCGGGTTCGAATCCAGATATGGGTTAATGGTGCTTGCATCCTTGGGCAAGATGCTATGGCACATATTGCTACTCTTCGCCCAGGTGTAAATAGGTACCTGCGAGGTGGCTTTGTGGTTTGATTAGCCTCTGTGCACTTTAAAGTAGCCGGGGCTGTATACTCCCCAGGGAGTAGTCTTGTTCAAGACGGTATTACGTAGTTGTACCTGGCCAACAGATCGCACGTACGTGTACGTGTTAACACAACAAACGACCCGAAATAAAGTCTACGCCACACACACAAGCCTGTAATACCGTCTTGTCCATTTACTTTAAACTGCTCGGAAAATTCCGGGCAATCCCCCGCGAAGTCGGCGCATCATGACGTAGCCTTATTTGCATTAATATATTTAGAAAATTTGCATGGGGATGAAGTCTAGTACCGCAACGACGTCGCAAGCATTATACAATACGCATACACACGTGTATTTACACTTACAGTACTTGTAAATTACATGTGCCGTACATGTAGGCCTTCATTTATATCGTACCATGGCTGCTGACGGATCGTATTGAATTTGGAGGCCTTGGATTTTGCAACACAAATGTCGGGGATTCGAGAGTTTTCCTGAGATCAACAAGGCTCTTAGACAACTTGTGAATGGAATAAATTTTCTAACCGTGCCCCTCGAAATCATTCCGTGTCTTCATGGAGCCCGGGAACAGACTCCATGGTATCATAATTCAGTGAAATTATTTCTTTCATCCCTTCATTCATTCATTTATTTTGGCAACATACAAAAGTACTGTACACATGAAATACACAATAAATAACGAATAACAAAAGCCCGAGGATAACCCAAAAAGCTGTAAAATACGGCTTATTCATATCCTACAATTTCTCGAAATCTTTTTTGCCACATGACAGTTGATCGAAGTATCAAGCCATGGCTTTGGTAATGACCATGGAGCTATCTGTTGTTATTGCTCCATGGCAATAACGGTTGCGGCTGAGTTTCAAACGACCGTCATTACGTGATATGCACACGGTATCATGCCATACCACGTGCGTGGATTGGACGCTGACCAAAACAGCGCATTGCACCCCGTTGTTGACCCCAATGAATATGCAATTTTTGCCCACAGAGGTCACGCTCAGTCTTTGTCACGTGACACCAGAGCAAATAAACAAGATGTTGATATTTCGTAGGGCGGTGGAATGGTCCACTTTGTTCACGTGGGGTGGGTAATTGTTTGTGGAATGGTCCACTTTGTTCAAGTGGGTCAGGTAATTGTTTGGAGGGACTAGCGCATAATCAACGTCTTGGACAAGACTACCCAGGGAGTTGAGATGGTTTCAAGAATGTTAATTATGGGCCGATGACCAGGGATAATAATTAATATGCGCTATGAGCATTACGCTTGGCGGATACCGGCGCATTATAAATGTCCATTATTGTTGTTATTATTATTAGTGGACAGAGTCAATTTCATATATATATGGTTAAAACTGATATTTTCCCCTCTTTTTTAAGCATGACATCTGTTAAATTACAGCTGTTTGAGTATGGTAAATGACTGTTGTATAAATGCAGTATTATTTTGCAGTCTTTGGCATTAATTGGTAATTAAAGCCATAACTTGACAAATGTTTCGTTGTCTGAATTAGTGCTGGGCAAAATCGGGTAATTTCATATCCAGTTACTGATTGCAATCAGGCTAATGGTTATCCTATGTAATCACGTGCAACGCACGTGTGATTTATGGTATAGTCTTCTTCAATGTGATTGTTGCTTTCAGAATGCTTTTTACGATGTTATTCGTTAGGTCAAGCATTTAGATCAAGTATACAATATTTCTCTTAAAGGGATGGTACAGAACTGTTTTTTGCAACAAAACCGTTGCTGGCAGTGAAAGCAAATTATGTAATCCATCATATACCTTAACTAACAAACCTGTGAAGTTTGAGGTCAATCAGCCATCTGGGTCAATAGAAAATAGTGAAAACCTGTTTACACATTTCAACGAATAAATAAAACGCTTCGAAGCGATTTATTCCAATCAGAAAATAGTTTCATTTATTTCTCAATGAATATGGCATTTCAGACAAAAAAATTTCATGGGATGTTTTCTTCTATCATCACCATTATACTGTGTAAGTTTAATGTGAATCTGTGATCTTGAAGCGTATTTTGTCTTACCAATTCTGTACCATCCCTTTAAATCATGTATGTGAAAAGCGTGTTTCTACTTAGCAAAATGGACAAAATAACTGACTAAAATAAACTTTATGGGTTGTTGAGCATGAGCCAAAGGTTTGTCCCTTTTTTTCCCTTTCAGTTTTGGTTAACGGTAAGTGGAAATTTGTAACCGGATAATTAAATCCGGGTTGGTTAACCTCTAACCAGATGAAAATCCCAGCACTAGTCTGAATATTGTACATACTGTAAATATCCATGTATAACTTAAGGCGCATTTTTTTTACGTCAGCAAAAATCAAAAGTTGGGAGTGCGTCTTATACGTGGGTAAAGCCCGCTGGTGTAGGTGCGAGCATTGTGCCATGAGGCAATATCAAACTTTTCATTTACGAGGATGGGAAATCCAAAATTGAAGCTTATCTCTAAAGATATTATGTCAATAAAGACAGGGAAGAAAGCCTTGGTCGATCAGAATCTCTCTTGGTACACCCACTCTAGTAAAAATATGAACAAGCCCTCAAATGTCATGACTGGGATATTCTTTACAACCTTATGTTGCCTCAGTGGTTTTTCTTCCCTTGGCCTCTGAGCACGGGTTTGTACAGCCAGAATTTCTTCCAATGGGTTGCTCCCTGATTGCTATTCAGGGTCAGGTTCTGAGGGATTCCTTGCACAAGGTATATTTTCTATAACCAGGTCATAAATACTCCTCTCCATGCAGAGAGCTTCAGCTGTTCCTGTGTAGTAAGGAGTGTCAATGTCAACAGTTGCAGTTGGCAGCTTGCAGACGGAACTGTTGATCATGATGCAGGCTTTCGTCTTTCCGGTCATCTGATGAGGGGCTAGCTTTTGACGAACTACTTTCCCGCTGCAGCCACTATCTCGTAGTACCTTCACCAAATGTGGTCCTAACTTGCCAATTGTAACCCGCATGTTCGAACTTCCGTCACAGGCGGCACCCATCACTGGAAGGATGTGCACACACACAAGGTTGACTTTGCCGTTGGTGACGCAGCAATTTTCGACGGTACTGCCAGAAACCATACATGCAACTTGTTCCTTGCCTTTTGGCCGACAGTTATCACATGTACATTTGGTGCATCTCCTTGGTTCTTCGGCAGGTGATTTTGAAGAGCTTGACTGTGATGTGTTGGATCTCTCTTTGTCCTGATGAGCTCTCCCACGTGCCTGTCTGTTGGGTCTGGATTTTGCATCTTTGGTCAGCATACCTGCAACCTTCACCGTATCACTGGATGTACTAGATTGACGGCTGTAGCAGTCCTTATTCCAGTGGCCCACTCAGTGACAGTACCGGTAATTGCAGTAAGGTCTGGAAGAGCTTCTCCCTGATGCCTGTCTAACGTTTCTGGGTGTCTACTAGCTTGCTCTCGTTCTTCTGTTTGTTTGAAGATGGTGAATGGTGTGGCTTTACTGTGTGAAGGAGTAACCAGGCTGTAGTTCCCCCATGAGTTTTTACATACTGTTCGGCAAGCTTAGTCATCTCTTAGATGTTAGATGGCATGCGCTCCTTCAGGAAAAGAGCCAATTCTTTCCCGCAGCCATTGATGAATTGTTCTCGAAGCAGAAGGTCATTTACACCCTTGAACAATCTTTCAGAGTTGGCCAGATCAAGCCACCTACAAAAATAGTTCTCCAAACGAACAGCGAATTGTGGAGTGGTTTCACCAGCTTCTGGTATAGCGGATCTAAACTTCTTGCGGAATCCTTCCTCTGTCATCCGAAACCTCTTGACCAATGCTTCTTTCAGTTTGTCGTAGTCGTTATCGTCACCAAGGGATAGACGAGAGTAGATATCAAGAGCCCCCTGAACATTGATCAATTCGACAAGATCATTATTCTGTTGCAGGATCACCTCCAAGAAAAAAAATAAAAATATTTTCTTCAAAACGGGGGCGATGTCAACGTTGTCCCAGCAACAGAGTAGCTACATGTGTATCTGTCACACATCTATTGTCACGTACTGTCCGTGCGTTTGTTATGTTCGTCTTACCCGTACCTATATCTAGTTGTAAACCCCAATAAATAATTCATAAGTTATCAACTGTCCTCATTGCCATGGTCTTGTGTTTCTTTTCTTTCCTTGCGTCCTTGTAAATTTAAAAAGGGTCATGTGATCCACGTCCCGCGAATTTAAAAATGCAGACGCAACGCAAAACGCTTTCGCAAGCTTGTCTGAAATCTATGAGCGAAATTATCGCCAAAAAGCCTTGAGAAGCCAAGTCTTGAATAGGCGATTCTCTTCAGGAGATCTCAACATTGATCTGCAACCAGACCATGGCATCTTAGGCTATACAAGAGTGCCTGAACTCTATCTAGTCCAAGCCTACCACAATTACACCGGTTGTCCGAGGCAGACAGGCCCGTGACCACTACCGGAGTGCCAAGGAAAGCCATTCTCCCGGGGCCTATTCTGAGGTTCCGGCTAGTGCTGCACATCCAGGCTATACTGGACTAGAGAACAATACACCTCCACAGGAGTGAGACATCAACAACAAAGAAATCTGTATTTACGGTGGGCCCTTTTATTTGTTAAACTTCAAATTGCCGCCTTAGTGTAGGTATTAAACACAAATTATTGTAATTTAAGGTGATTTAACTTTAACTTGAGTTATTAATGTTATTATTAGCGTAGGAATATTTTATATATACATAAATAAATATGTTACATAATTCACTCAGCCGTGGCATAAATTAATATTTAAAGAACTCTATAATATACCACTCTGATATAATGGAATGAAAATAATTGCCTTGCCTGAAATGTTAACATTTGGAAAATTGCGAAGCCCAAGTACCAGAAACCTATACATTCATTCTGATTAGCTCGAAACACTGTTTGATGTTTTCATTGTGAGGCAAGAATTAGAGGGCGCTGTTGTAGCTGATATGTTGTATTTTAATTTGCTCTTCCATTTTCGTTTTTGTATCGTGTAATATCTCGGCATTTTGTGTCCATCATTCTACGCAACTGTGTGTTTTGTTGCTTTTACGGTTTGTGATGTTGTTGATGTGATTTTTGCTCCTGGTTGCCACTCCTACAAACCCTTATAGAAATATAATGGTGCTTGCCGGCAAGCTTACAGCAAGCTTGCCGGCAAGCTTGCCGGCAAGCTCCCAGCAAGCTTGCCGGCAAGCTGGTATTATGCTTGCCGGCAAGCTGGTATTATGCTTGCAGCAAGCTTGCAGGGTTTCAAAAATGCAAATGAGGGCAAGCTTGATTTTGCTTGCGGCAAGCTTGCGGCAAGCTTGCGGCAAGCTTGTTTTCAAGTTTGCGGCAAGCTTGTAGCAAGCGTGCAGCAAGCTTGATTTTGCTTGCGGCAAGCTTGCAGCAAGCTTGTTTTCAAGTTTGCGGCAAGCTTGCAGCAAGCTTGTTTTCAAGTTTGCGGCAAGCTTGCAGCAAGCTTGTTTTCAAGTTTGCGGCAAGCTTGCAGCAAGCTTGTTTTCAAGTTTGCAGTTTTTATCCTGGTGCTTGCCGGCAAGCCTGCTCACTAGCAAGCTTGTATTATGCTTGCAGCAAGCTTGTATCCCCATACGAAAATTATATCTGCACGCTTGTAGCAAGCTTGCCACAAGCTTGCAATAGAAGGTTTTCTTGCTTGCAAATAAACTTGCTAGCTGGCAGATATGTAAACATCCAAGCTTGCAGGCAGGCAGGCTATTGCCCAAGCATAATTTAATTAACCTAACAAATGGCAAACTCTGTTGCAGACTAGCAGCAGAATTGGCAACCTTGCAGCTACATACATCCCTATGTACCTGTAAAGTTTTCCAAGAATACCAATGCACACCGTACATGGCCATTAACAGGTGGAGAAAATACTCTATAAAGATTTTAACTGCAATGAAACTCTGGGCAATTTTATTATAATAAAGTTTACAAAAAATTTATTGAAGCACTTGTTCACATTTACAGGGATGTGAGTGGCCACACAAACACAAAATCTAAAAACACCAAGGAAACGCTGAAATTTCCTATACTTTTGTACACAGCAGGTATACATAAAAACCTGAAATTCTAAAATTCTTAAAAACGTCAATCTTGTCCCGCCACTACTTGGCCTCAAGATTGAATGGCAACTTCTTGATAAGGTGCGTGTTCTCGCTGGCATAGTCGAACACTCCCAGGCTACATGTAGGTGTGGTACCACACTGTGGTGGCTCGTGCTGCATGGACTTTCTCCAGAAAATCAGAGAAATCTCTTAGGCCCGCTGAATCTCTTGGTGATATCCTTGGCCACTGTCACAGCTTACTCGTGAAAGCTGTACTGACTACGCTGCTGTTTCCGTATCTCTCCGTCACCACCTCTCTTGCCCTGATGTATGCTTCCTCCGTGCCAATGAGCAGGTAGTACTCGACGAGATGCTGTGGCTTTCCGGTTACACACTGATGAAGGAAGTTTAGCTTGGTGATGTCTGCATCAAGGGGTTGGCTGTTGATAAGCGAATTGAATGAATTTCGGCACAGGGGATATTGCAGCTGTTCTCTATTTAACTCTGCTAGTTGGGAGATGCACTTTTCAAGCACTGACGATATCGTCATCCATCTAAATTTCACTCTGGTGATGAGACTCTGCAGCACTTGCTGGCTGTAGTTGTTCCAGCTTTTTATCCCTCTCTATCCTCATTGCTTCAACCTTGGTGGTCGCCTGCAATTCCTCTAGCTTCAGTTGCTTTTCTTTGTCGGTAAACTCCAGCTTCACTCCAGACTTCCAAAAAGATGTATATTCTCAATATATTCCACCGAATTACGAAACAGGGAGTCACTTGAATGTAGTGGCACATGTGATTCAGCTATCTGCAATTTAATAATACAGAACAGAGAAAAACAATAAGACAACTTGTCTTTGTGTACATAACAAATGCAACTTTGCACAATGCATAAAAACACACGTAAAAAAGCACAATTTATCCAAACAAAAGTAGGCCTCTGGCCAAAATCACTTGAAATAATGGTCAAAACTATAATCAAAGTTACTAGCAAACAATAAAGAAATATAAAGAAAGGTTAACTTACCAAGTTGGGGTCTCTATAGGGTCTCAATCAGATTGAATTAGGAAGAAGAAAATGTTGGCTTTGAGTCCTTACCTCCATGTGGTTGGTTATACACTGTGACAGTGGACAGTGCTGACAAAATGGCTACTTGTATACGTGTGGCATACCAGAGGTCAGTGTGGTCACTTGACACCTGTGGCACTCCTAAGATAAGTTTGTTTACATTAACTGTCTAATCCTCTTGCACACATGTTTATTGGAAGAAACACTGTGCTGGCTAAAACAATGAATATGCATATGACCTGAGCAAGCTCTTTCAATGAAAAAACTAAAGGAAAAATCTTCAAAAATAATACAGAGATAAATGAATGACTAATAATCCTAACTAATAATAAACAGTGGTGAATACAATAATAAGGCACTTGACAATTTAAAACACAAAAAAAACCAAGTCATCCAAAAGCTTGGCAAATCATGAACTATATATTGTAATACTAGCTGAACCCTCACTGCACAGCCTGCTGCTGTGACATTACTTTAAATTATAAAATAAATGCAGATCAGTAAATTATGTAGAGCTAGACCTTAAACAATTTTCTTTGAATCCTCATAGGAATTTGGGACAATTTTCAAAATACAATATTAAAACTAAACTTTTCATACTAATAATTTATGTGTAAGTATGCAGGACTCTTGATTAAAAAACTTAATTGCCAGGAATTCCATAGGAAGAATTAATTTAATAGAAGATAGAACTCTTGATTAATTAATTGACCATGCAGGTTGATCATATCCAAATTTAATTGAATGAACTCCAATATCCTGCTTTTTTATTTTAACTCCTGGCTTTTTATGTCTGGGAAAACTTTCAAAATCAAATTACTTAATTAATTATCAAAGTAATTAAACAAAAAGGGGTGTTTGATAATTCTGTCTGGTTGGGTCCTAATTGTGCAGTTAATTGTTTGCATCCATGTTTCTCATGGCAAGCTTGCAAGCTGACAGCAACTTGGTTGCAAGCTTGCAGCCAACCATGCAAGCTTGCAGCCATATTGCTGGCAAGCTTGCAAGCTGACAGCAACTTGGTTGCAAGCTTGCAGCCAACCATGCAAGCTTGCAGTCATGATGCTGGCAAGCTTGCAAGCTTGCAGCCATGATGCTGGCAAGCTTGCAAGCTTGCAGCCATGATGCTGGCAAGCTTGCAAGCTTGCAGCCATGTTGCTGGCAAGCTTGCAAGGTGACAGCAAGCTGCGCGCTGATCAATACAAGCTTGCCGCAAGCTTGTTGGTAAGCTTGCATAAGCTTGCAGGCTTGCCAGGAGCTTGTCAGGAGCTTGCAGAAGTACCGTACAAGCTTCTTTAAGCTTGCCGCAACCTTAATAAGCTTGCCGCAAGCTTAATACTAGCTTGCAGCAATCTTAATTTTCTATAAGGGAAGTGATTTTACAGTGAGTTGTTCTGGTGACTTGTTTTGATGTTTCAACAATACTAGCAACATGGCCACCAATATGGCTATCTTTGGACTTCTCCAAATCTACCTTCTTCTACAAGTGAGTTTTGAACCTGGTGCCTTTACTGTCTGTGATGGCTCAAAAACTACCGGAAGAGGTGACCTCGTCAAAGGTTACATTTTTCCGGCGCTGGCTGTTTCACGCTGTTTTTTTCATCTATGCCCCCCTTTAGGACTGGTTGTCCGGCCCAGCTTGACATCTAAACTAGTGAACTGTGCTAAAATATCCGTACCCTCCTTCAAATGGCTTAAACTCGGATATCTTTCTTTTAACATTTCAAGATGCAACCCCCCTACTGACCTTACGATCTTCATGGACGTTGCATTGAATCCCGGCCCTCCGACCGAGAGATTACAATCAGATGACAAACCAGCCAATGAACTAAAATGCCACCACAACACTTCAAATTGCGCAAGACTGGTGTATTCCCGAGATGATCTCTTTAACATTATGCGTAGTTCGAGAACCCACCGAACCATTGACCCAGGTGTGCTTTCTTCAATCAAGATTAATGGCTTACTGAAATATAGGAGTAAGCGTGGAGGTAAACGCGTGAAAGAAACTGGCAGTTGGTTGAACGTTTCTCGTCATAAAGCCCAAGCTGACAGACATTCTGATATCGATTCCAGAAAATCAATGGAAGCTGTGATCAACTATTCTAGGCATCCTATAAAGTCCGAGAGAAGCGTAGACCCCACTAATCTTATTCAGATAGACAGATGATCATCCTACTTTCTACCTCGTCATGCACCTGTCGCTGTGGAATGCAAGATCAATTTGTAACAAACTCCCAGCTCTTTGCTCGCAGATCTACACCAATGAAACAGACATTTTTGTCTTCACAGAGACCTGGCTGAATGACAATGGAAAGCAAGATCTCATTCTGGGTGAGTTTAGATCACTTCTGTTGAACTACAAACTCCTCAGCAATCCTCGTAAGACCCGTCGAGGTGGTGGAGTTGCCGTTATCATGCGTGACTGTTTGAAAGCTCAGTTAAATCGAAGTAGGAGTTTTGAGTCTTTTGAATTTCTGGACTTGAATGTTACTGTCAAGTCAGATGTCATCCACATGATAAGCGTGTACAGACCACCTCCATCTAGTGTGAACGAACTATCCGCCAAGACGTTTTTCTCAGAATTTAACTCTTTTTTGGAATCTGCCATAGTTTCACCTGGGATCCTCGTAATTGTGGGAGACTTTAACTTTCACATGGAGGATAAAACGTCATCTGAAGCCCGACAGTTCGGCGAGCTCTTGGATTCAATGGGTCTTGTGCTGGAGCCTACACATGAGCGAGGCCACACACTTGACCTTGTCATAACCCGGGCAGGTGAGAATTATCTTCACAGCTTTAACGTGGAAGACACGTTACCGTCCGATCATGGCATCATCAATTTCCAATGCCAACTGACTCGACCTCATCCACAGAGAGTCACCTGTTTAAGCCGCAACATTCGAGCTGTGACAACGGAGGAGCTACACGCGTCTATCCGAGTGCATCTTTCACCGTCAGCAAGTGACGCTAGCATCCACCGGTTAGCACATGACTACAACACCAAACTGGCCCTAGTCACTGACGGGGTGGCTCCTTTAAAGAGAAAGATCATTTAATACAGAGAAGCCACGAGCCCCGTGGTTTAATGATGTCTTCTTTCATACTAAGATCAAACTTCGGTCCTTTGAAAAACAGTGGAAGAGAACTAGACTTGAAATTCATAGGCAAATGTTTCTTGCTAAACGTTTGGAATATAATCGTTTGATAGTACAAGTTAAAAATGACTATTATAGATTACGTATTCAGAATGTGGAACAAACAAAACTCTTTAAGGAAGTTGATAACATTACTGGCACTGCTTCGGTGAGTAGGATTCTACCAACACATTCCGATAAAAAAGAGTTAGCGCAGAATTTCTCAGCCTTTTTCAATGCTAAAATTGAGGCACTGCAGAGAAACTTGAATGGAATCTCTACTGTGTTGTCTTTTGGGAATTTAGGATATCAATTACAGGATTTCTCGAGTGTTTCATGTACCAGTGTTGAGAAACTCCTGAATCTGTCAAACTCAAAATCTTGTGAATTGGATCCTTTACCAACTAGTCTTTTGAAACGGTGCTTGCCAGATATTGTTCTGTTTATTACTCGGATAATTAACGAATCCCTTTTAATAGGTATTTTTCCAATATCGGAGAAGTGTGCAATTGTTAGACCTCGATTGAAGAGATCTGGTTTGAATTGTGAAGAGCTTCAAAATTATCGCCCAGTATCTAATATCTCCTTTCTCGGTAAGACTATAGAGCGAGTAGTTTTTTATCAAATTGACGATTATCTATCAGGTAACTCTATGTACTGTAAATTTCAATCCGCTGATCGCAAGTTCCATTCAACTGAGACGGCACTTTTTAAAGTTTTTAATGACATTTTAGTAGCCCTCGACAATCACAAAGAGGTTATCTTGGTTTTGTTGGACTTATCGTCCGCATTTGATACAATTGATCACAGTATTCTGCTGCAACGCCTAAGTAAACGATTTGGCTTTCGTGGTCATGTACTTCGATGGTTTGAGTCTTATCTTGTTGATCGGAAACAGATCGTAAAAATAGGAACATCTTCTTCAGAACAGTCTGTCTTGAACTACGGAGTACCACAGGGTAGCATACTTGGTCCAGTTCTTTTTAGCCTTTACTGCACGCCACTCGAAGATATTTTTAATAAATATGATGTTGATTTTATGGTTTATGCCGATGATACACAAATTTATAGTACGGGTAAATCTGGTCAGTTGAATACCACACTTATTGAACAGTGCTTACTTGAAGTTCGTTCCTGGATGATCTCTAATAAATTACTTTTAAATGATGGTAAGACTGAAGTTCTGCATGTTCACTCTAAGTTCCGTAATCCTTCAAGACTGGATTCTATTTGCATTGGTGAAGCCACTGTGAGTCGAACTGACTCGTCGGTCAGAAATCTTGGTTTTTATCTTGATTTAGTTTGTTCACTGTTTGGTCACATCATTTCTATTTGCAAGTCGGCATCGTTTGCTTTACACCGTATCGGCCGTATTCGACGAATCCTGGACCGCAAAAGCACGGAACGATTAGTTCAAGCATTCATTACTTCTCGATTGGACTATTGTAACAGCCTCTTTCATCATGCCCCCAATCACTTACTTAAGCGCCTGCAATCCATTCAAAATGCAGCTGCACGCCTCGTTTGTCGTTCTTCAAAATATTCTCACATAACCCCGGTTCTCTGATCTCTGCACTGGCTCCCTGTTGCACAACGTATCGACTTCAAGATTTTAGTCGTGGTTTACAAGTCACTTCATGGTCAGGCACCTGTTTACTTAACCGACCTCCTTTCTCGTCGCAAAAGAGAAAGGAATACCAAATCATCAACGGTATCTCAGCTTGATGAACCTCGCTATAGACAGGAGTCCTATGGGAAGTGAGCCTTTTCGGTTTCGGCACCTAGACTCTGGAATGGCATTCCCCTTTCAGTTCGCGAAGCCCCCACTCTAGACAGTTTTAAGGCTCGGTTGAAAATGTATCTTTTTCGGGTCGCGTATCGTTTTTAAGTGTATCATCCTTGCTTGTGTTATGTTTTTACTGTAAATTTATTGTGTTTAAAGTGAAGTAACGTTGGTATCATTGTTTATATTATTTTTATCCCTTCATTAAATAACTTGTAATTTTATTATTAATTATAACAAGTTCAAAATACAGATTATCTGATTTGGACGCTGGATTTGATTCGCTGAAATTGAATTTCTATATTATCTATGTGGTTAGCAAAACATTTGGTAGGAAGAAAGCTTGTTATATCTAAGTTGTTGTTTTGGGGGTTTCTATAGTAGTTCAAATTGTTGTATTCTCAAAATATATATTTTTGTAAAATGAGTTTCACTTTATGGTATCAGTGACTCATAAATGGAATTTCTGCAGTTTTGGTTCTCAGATGTTCCAAATTTAGGGGTTTTATGGTTGAATGTACTGTAAATGAAATATGTCAAAAAGTAATTTGTTTCCAAGATATCGTTTTCAATGTGTCTGTTTTTCACTTTGTTTATTGATAAATAAAAAAGGATGTATACTGTAAATCACAATTTTTCTCTGATGTTCATGTGCAACCACCTAAAACTCAGATGACACGGCCTCCTTAATATGACACGTGTACACAGCCGCCACGTATGCTGCACATATGTAATCACAGTGGCAAAGTTGTCCGAACTGTTCGTAGCTGGCCGGATGAGTACCACATCCCCAGAGAAGAATGACACGGCAGTAATCATACTTTTTCGTTTATCATTAAAAAGATTTGGCACCAATTTAGTCAAGTACACTTGACAAATAAACTGATTGTCTTTTTTTTTTAGAGAATTATGACCCCGCTGGACTAGAGCTTTGAACCAATTAGTGTGATGTCTGACTCAGGCAAAGGAGTGAGCTTGTGCTAACATCCGTCAATCAAATCAAGGCGGTAATATCTACCTCCATGATCAAACCATGGCTGAACAAATAGCGATGCAGCACTTTGATTCACCAGTATACGAACGAGCGTAGCATTTCTCTACTGCAGCCAGTGATAGCAGTGGTGACACTGACCCACCATGGAGGAAGGCCCATGGACTAACCAACATTTACATGAAAATGAAAGGACACAGACTGTCAATAGTCCCAACTTAACCACAGATTTCTTTTGGTACCTGTAAATAGTTTTCTTTACTTGAATATCTTAAGTCTATTTATCTGGTATGTGTAGTTGCTGTTATTTATGTTAATTGCTTTGCTCTTGCAGTAAGCCAGAGAGAATTGACAATAGCCATTGTGTGTAGGCCTACTGAGTTAGCCTGGGTATATATGAATGCCCCACCAGTTGGCCTACCACTTAAAATGCTAATATGTTCTTTTATTAGTGCCAGGCCTTAATAGGTTCCTATATAAGGTTCCAAATTCCCAATATCATCAGAGTGCCATACTGACACAGTGGGGAGTGGTGGTTGGCAGCACTGCATTGAGGCAGCCTGCACTGAAGTTGAGGCGCGGTCGACTGGATGTTGAGAAGGAAGGCCCAAGCTACTACTGAGTGGACTCTTGACTGGAAGACTACCTAATGGTCAACCGCTAGCCACCACAAACCCACTGGCAGTACCAGATTTATCGTGAATCCGTATGCTATATGCTCCTTGAATCGCCCAAAACCAGAGGCCTTAAGCCCGGCACTCTCAGGCTTTCTGTAAGTAAAATTCCATTTATTTGTGCATAAACCATTGCATCTGTGACACAGACCGGCTCAAATGAGCAAGATAATACAAATTCAAATATTTTCCAATTGTACAACAAAACTAAGAGCGAACTCTTTTTCTGACAGTGAAAATAACGTGCAAAAACATTAATTCATTCATTTATTGGTCCAATATGTACATTTTCTGTGTTGGCTTTAATACAAAATTATAACAAAAAGCAGAATATTGTGTTTAAATAAATACGAAAATAATAATCAACCATTAAGGAAAAACAAGGAGCATTCAAAAAGACAATTAGGAAACACTTAATTATATTAAATAACTACAAAAATTAGGTTCATTATCGGTAATCTGGTTGTAAATATGTTTGATATACATAAGTATAGATACTTAAGTTTATTGGTTTCACGGATTGAGAGTGGAATGAAAGTATTCCCAAAACAACTTGTACAAGCTTGAATTGAACGAAATCCTTTCCCTGATCGCATCATTGTTTAGTAAGAATGGAGAGGGTGATTTGGATTTTTCCATATAGTTTCCGCTTGTTTCGGGATCAAAAGGGTGAATGCATCATTTAGATTTGACTCTTCACCTATCATTTTCTGCGCATATCTAAGGATTCTATTCAGTTTATCCAGATCTGCCTTCCTGCAGGCACCAGACCAGACTACACAGCTGGACAGAATGACACTTTCAATTACTGTAAGGATTGTCATGTCTACGTGGAAGGAATACATCTTTCTCAAAAAGTACATACACTGTTGTGCTTTCGCATAAACAGTAGGCTGACATTGGTCGATCCATGATAGTTTATTGATGATTATGGTTCACAAGTACTTAAAACTGTCCACCATTCTTATATTTTTGCCCCTCATAGTAACTGGATTTGTAGGATTATCTTTATAAGAACAGAAATCAGTAATCATCTCTTTAGTTTTAATTGTATTCAAGGCTAAGAAGTTTTTGTCACACCATTTTTCAAAATAATGCAATTCATGGAGATAATTGTGTTTATTGTTTCTAGAAATCAAACCAATTATAGCTATGTCATCTGCATATTTTACAATAGATACATTAACAGAAAATGAAATACAATCGTTCGTATAAAGAATGAATAATGGTGCAGAATGCACACACCCCTGTGGAGACCCAGTGTTGGTTGTTACAAAGTCAGACAGCACATTTTGTAATTGAACCCTTTGAATTTGGTCAGTCAAGAAGTCATGCATCCACAATATTAGTGAAGGTTTGACATTCATCTTACTAAGTTTTTCCATCAATAAGTGGGGTTGAATTGTATTAAGGGCTGATGAAAAATCAACAAAAGTAGTGTGAACATAATGACCAAGCTTGTCAACATGTTGGGCAATTGTGCGAACTAAGAGTAATATGGCATCAATAATTTGGTTTTTGTCAAAGAAGTACAGATTCATAGGCACAAATATCAAGGAAGATACGATAACAGTCATCTGTGAAAATTTCAGTCCCATACGGTGCCCACTTTTTGAGAAAATCGTGAAAAACGGCCACAGTATTTCACCAGTCTTTTCTCTTTTATTTTTGATCTTTTAAAAGATTAGAAAGATTTTTGGTCGTTGTTTTTTAATACTAATTTCTGGATAAATACCCCCATTTCAGCCTAACAATTTTAAAGGTAGGTTTCTACCATCTTCATACCCTGAAAGTTATACATAAATCTGAGTCTTCTGTGAACATTTCTGTTTTGGTTTCTTACCAAAGTATGATTCTAGTCCTTTAACATACTTTTTTGGTTGGTAAGCAAATTGATGTGTATCTATGAGTGGCAGTATTTGTGGGAGTAAGTGTTTCTGGAGAATCAATCGTTCAAATGTTTTCATAACACCGATTCTTCCTCCCAGCACTGACAGAGGAGCGCAAGGAGGTGGCTCAGGAGGGTGGACTTAGCACATTGAAGCTCTTCTGCTGGAATTCCATCTCCTCCTGGAGCCTTGCTGTGTGCAAGAGAGTCTATGGCCTTGCTCAATTCTTCCTCTTTTGGTGGTGTGTCCAGCTCTACCATGATTGGCAGGCTGGGAATGCTGTTGAGGGCCGCCCTCTGTATTAAACCACGTTCTCTCTCGAGTAAAGGTCCTGGTAATGCTCTGCCCGACGTTCCATTTGCTTGTTTCGATCTGTGATTGCCTCGCCTGTGGATGACTTCAGAGGAGCAGGTTTTCTTGCACTTGGTCCGAAGGTTTTCTTCATGCCCTCAAAGACACCTTTTGCATTTTCACTATCACCAGCTACTTGGATGCTGTTGCACAGGTTCCGCCAGTACTTGTTAGCTCAGTGTCTAGCAATTTTCTCTGCTTTGTTCCTAGCTGTTCTCAGAGCTGTGAGATTCTTGACCAAGGGCTCCCTCTTGTAGTTCACCAGGGCTTCACATTTGGCGTTGATGGCAGGTTCTATCTCTGGCAGGCTCTTGTCATACCAGTCAGGATTATGTCGCTCTTTCTTGCCGAATGTGGAGAGCACTGTTCTGTGGAGAATGTCCCGCAGGGTGTTCCATCTCTCTTCCACGGTCGCTCCTGCTGGTTGGCCTTCCAGGGCACTTCCAACTGACTCAGCAAACTATGCGGAGTTGAGGAACAGCTGTTGCCGCGATGTTGATGCGTGAGGTTCCACAACGCTTGGAATGGTGGAGCTCCTTTGGCTGGAGACGTGCTTTACTGCATACCAAGGTATGGTCCGTGTCGCAGTCTGCGCTATGGTAGCTGCTTGTGGTGGTAATGCTCTGCAACTGGGCTCTTCTGGTGATGACTAAGTCCAGCTAATGCCAATGTTTGGACCTTGGATGCATCCAGGAGACTCGATTGTGTGGCTTTGTGTTGAATTAGGTGTTGGTGATGCAAAACTTACAATAATAACAGAGTTCAAGCAGTCTGTCCATTCTTGTTCATTTTGCCAATACCTGAGTGACCAATGCAGTCAGGCCATGACTCGTGGTCTCTGCCCACTCTGGCATTGAAATCTCCAAACAATGGTTCTGATTCTGGTACGTTGGCAATAGCGCTCCGCACTTGCGCTTAAAATAGCATCGGATCTCAGACAAACATTGCAACCATGCAAACGTGTGTGCATCCATGTACACAACGTGTGTGAGGCAATGTTTGTCTGACATCCAGGGATTCTGTGACGTCATTAGTGTGGATCGCTATTGAAGTGGAGAGTTGGAGGGTGAAGATGCGTTCTGTGCCATCAGTGGGGGGCTTGATAGCTGACAGCAGGCTGTTCCTTATAGCAAATCCCACACCATGCAGTCGTACTTTTCCTTCTGCTCAGCCCTGCCACTAGAATTAATTCATTCATTTCAGAAGTGTGGTAGGGGTCTACGAACGAGTACTTACCTGTAGAGCCACTACTTATGCATATTTCCCTAGACCGTACAGGTATTCACGCTAAGAATCGATACAACAGCGCCCCCTATTGACCTACCCACAGTGCCCCAAGGCATATATGCCACGTAAGTGTCCTCTTTTTTTGGTTGATCTCAGGGCGGAATACCCAAACATCGAGAATAGTGGGGAGGAGGGGGGGACGCTCTACAGGTAAGTACTCGTTCGTAGACCCCTACCACACTTCTGTGGGGGGAGTCTACTTCACTCGTCTTACCTGTAGAGCCACTACTTATGCATAGACTGGCACCGGCAAAAGGTGGTGGGTATGCGAGATGCTATTGTATACAGAGAGGGGCACTGTAACTAAGGCAAACCCTGGCATAACTTGTGTGCCCACCTGAGGGCAGGGCAAGGAGGCCAGGCAAGACATCCAAGTTAAAAAAAAAACTTAGCAAGGAGCAACCAAACACAAGCCCGCCAGGGGCATTTATATGAGGTTGCAACAGCACTCATTGCGCTAACACGAGCGGAAGGGGATAATACGGATAGTAAAAAGCCCGAGGGACGACATATTGAATGATATGAGTACAACGGGGTTCAAAGGAAATGTTAGAACAATTGGGGAACTCGCCTATTTCTGCAAGGCCCCAGGAAAAAACGGGTCTCGGGATGCAGCTCTGGAGGCCATCTCCAGCACTGCTCTCCCGATCCTGACCTCCGTCCGGAGAGCGTCCTTCAGGTAGCACTTTGTAGAGGTGTTTGGGGTTCTCCAGCATGCTGTCTGGATGATACCACCTACAGAAGCACCCCTAAAGAAGGCCCACCCATGGAGGTAGGGTATGGTCCACCATACGTGGAAGCCGTTCCGACCTCATGCATCTGGGTTGAACTGGCGGCTCATGCCAACAGTACAAGCACAGATGGGGGTATGGCTGAGACTAGCCAGTGAGCAAACATGTTGCGAGAAGCCAGTCCATACAGCGGGGTTGATGAGATAAATAGCGAGGAATAGGCAGCTCCGAGCAGCCTGGTTCAATCGATACACCACTTAAGAGTGGCCAGCACGCTGAAAAGGGTCCCATGCATCAATAAGCCTGAGCGACAGGGGTACGAGACAGACGTCCCCCTGAACAACAAGTGGATAGCCAAATTATCCAACACGAACTGAGGGCCTGGGGCCTCTGAGAACACCTGCTATGGTCGAAAGATGACTCATCATCATGGAGGCCACGTGGTCGCTTTTGACCGGAAAATCTGCAACCTCCCCTACAGAAGCATTTAGGGGATGCAGAGATCAGATTCAGCACCATTTGGGAAGGGTGATGGAAACCGCTATCGTAGACTTTCCTGGTAGATGCCCTGCGGCTGCAGGCTGCAAGAACCGCAGCTCGTTGTGGAAGGCTAACTGTGTGAAGGGGATGCTTGACACCACCCAGCACGTTAGGTGGAGATCCTGCCGAGCCAGGTGAGTGAAAAAACTCGAGCTCGGCAGGAGCAGAATGTCTGTTCTATGCAGAACAAAGACCGGCCGATGCATTAGGGGGCTGGGCAGTCTGGAAAAACCAGGACTGGCAGAACCAGAATGGGAGCTATGAGGAGGACTTTACAATCCTGTTCTAGCTTGGTCACCACGCGAGGAATGAGGGAAAGGACAAAAAGGCATAAGCCAGCAGCCCGTCCCTCCGCATCACCAGCGCATGCATCCGACATGCCTGGGGATTGGGGACCCTCAAGATAGACCAGCAGCCGCTGGTAGCCCTGAGCGCAAATAGATCGACATGGGGCCGATCTAAAAGCTGGAGGAAAGGCGAGGCAATCTGCGTGCGCAGAGACCACTCTGTCGGCCGGATACACCTGCCTGAGAGGGCAGAGCATCGGCAATGGCGTTCTCCTCTCCCAGGCGGTGCGCCGCTGAAGGCGTATGCACCGATGGAAGATGGTTCAAGTGAGTGCACATGGCCGGGCAGACCATGTCTCCCCTCCATGGCACCACGAAAGAAAACACGGATGTGACGTCGCGACAGACGGGACAGATCAATCCGTAAGATAGGACAGAACAGCCGGAGAGCATTGAATGACTCGAGCTATGTTGCACTGGCGTGTGTGGATGGAAGCCCCCAAGCCAGAAAGTGACATGACTGTCGCAACAGATAGCGATAGTTGAGGCCTACAAAAAAGGGGCGGCCCGACACAATGTTGGGGACGTCCGACAAAAATCGAAGGTGCGGGAGCGGCCAAGGCGTGACTGGCACGTGATGGTCCAAGGGTTGAGGCCTCGACTGGTAAAGGGAGAGCAGGTGCAGCTGGATGACACTCATCCTCAGCCTGCAGAGCATGCCTACCATAAGGCCCAGCAGCTTGACCTAAGCTCGTGCTGGGGCCATCGTCGCCCGGAGACAGAGGGATATGCATCGGCAAAGGTTTTGGCTGCAATCCTACTCGAGCCGGGAAAGCCTTCTCCACACTCGCATGGAGGTTGGAGACTGGGAGAACCAATGGGATAAATACAAGGTCCCAAGTATTAAAGGTTGAGAGCTGGCACTGCAGCCACGCAAGACTGTCTTACTATGAGTCACAAGTCGAAGTACATGAGAAACATCATGCCCTGCCGACGCAGTGTGGTCAAACGGCCAGACACCTACAATTTGGAGGTGGAGCACCATGAAGTGTTGAAAACTGATCCGGTCTGATAAAGCGAGAAGGTACGCTTCCTTCAGATCTAGGCTTGCTCCCCTTGCCGGCGATCGGGTAAGCTCGAAGGTATATCCGAGTGTACCTATATGAAAGCGACAAGGCAGAATGAAACTGCTGGGAGATTCCAGTTTAGAATCGGGCGCCATGTCCCAACCAATAAGGTTGACATGAACCCTGATTGTGGCCCCTCTTCGGGGTAATACATGTACATGTATATGAATTGCCCCTTTCTCGAGGAGGGACACTTTAAAAGCCTTGAGAGAGAGGCGCCCTGATATATCGGACAGCACTGGAATGGGCTGAACGAGCATTTTCAATGGACCTCGACCATGAGGGGCTGCTTGGACACCGAGTGCCTCTCATTCAGCTGTCTACTTGTCTTTGTTGTCATTGAGAAGGCAAACTAAAGATCACCGCCGTTGACAATAATAATCGCGCTCCAGAAACAAGTACGCATGCCATTAAGCAGTGTACATAGACCCAGAAATTCAATGACACACCTGGTCCAATGGGAACGCCGGGAAAAACTTGTCACCGGTCATCGCTGGGTCTGTTGATCCTGCACGAGTGCGCGTAAATGACCTGTAGTCCCACTGTGAAGGCCCCTCCTCAGTGGGGACTGTAATTGAACAAGTCAATTTTTTTTTTTTTTGGCACGAGACAAAGCTCGGCTCGGAAAGACCACTGCACTGGGGTCACACTCTCATCTTCAGATAAATACTCTGAGGGATGAGACGATTGTGGCGAACAGGGGAAATCCTGGGCGGCAGTATGGACAGGCTGAGTACACATACATGTGGTGTGGGCTTATGGCTGAATGGCTTAACCAGAGACAATAGACAATGACTGGTATAGGCTCAAAACTCAAGGGGACGCCGGCGCATAGCTTGCGTGCGGCAAACTCCTTTGTCCCCGAGCCACCCAACCGCGACCAACGATCGTGAGTGACTGAGCGTGGAACAAGGGATCACCCTGTCGATCCACGGTGCCTATCCGATTGAAAAGGGCTTAGCAAAAAATTCACTCCGTGAAAACAAGTTGTCGCCAATGCAGCGTTTGCTGCGGTGGGACCACCTAGATAAATACACGTAGTTGCCCGAACCCGGCGAAAATTTGTGCGATCTTCGGTCTGACTTTTTTTTAATTTTATGTATTTATTTATTAATTTGTATTGTTCTTACTTTTGACGGACAGCCCCGCGGGGAGACCGAGGAAAGGATCCAGTGCGGCTTGAGTTATCGGGACGCCGGAGCAAGAACCAGAAACGAGAACGACGGCCCGGGGTAGGCCCAGGCTGGGCCACATGCACCGTCCACAGCCCGTCCGGCCAACGGCGCCCCGAGCCCCGTGGGCTGAGCGTGCGTTGCGCGGTCGGGGAGATCAGACAAAAGCCCATCCCGACATCGCGTGGCGCTTGCCACCGTGCCGAGAAGGCCAGTGTGCACCGTGTCCATGGAGCCTCAGCGGCCAGTCGGTTGTGACTACCCCGGGTCCGAAGGTGCAGAGGGCGTAGGGCACACGGTCGAGCCGCGTTTGCCCTGGCGACCGCCCTTCTTGGGTTTGGCTCTGGCAGAGGAGGTTAGTTTTACGGGAACCTTGCCAGAGCCCCCTTCACTTTCTTCGTGCCTTCCGAACTGGTCGCAGACGGGGACCGGTTGTGGCCTCCGACCCGACCGACGGAACTGCCAGCATCCCCGGCCAGTTGTGGCTGGGGTTGCCGACTAGGGGACTGCCGCCCGGGTAACGGGTTGTTGTACCCGGCGGAGTCCGTGCACGACCAAGAGCACCGCGGTCCGCCCCGGGGAATGGTTGTTTTCCCCAGGATTGCAGGACCAGCTCTTTTCCAGACACTTCCGTCCTTCTTGGGTTTGGCTCTGGCACAGGAGGTTAGTTTTATGGGAACCTTGCCAGAGCCACCCTTCACGTGTACCTTCCTTGTTCCGTCCAAGCTGACCGCGGACGGGGACCCGGCCAACGGAACTGCCCGCGCCTCCGGCTGAGACTGACAGGCAGGGGACTGCCGCCCGGGTAACAGGGTTTACCCGGCCGAGTCTGTACACGAGAGCACGGACCGCACTGGGGAGTGGCTGTTCACCCCAGTATTTGCGGAACCGGCTCTGTCTGATCGCTCGCACCACAACAACAATATAAACATACACAGAAGAAATACTAAAACTCTACAAACGTTGTTACAAAATACCTTTAATACTGAAAACTCTTTCGCGTGAAATCACGGATGGAACGTAAACACGTCCTACCCGCCCAGAAGCTAAGAGAAAAGAGGACGCTTACGTGGCATACATGCCGCGGGGCACTGTGGGTAGGTCAATAGGGGGCGCTGTTGTATCAATTTTTAGCGTGAATACCTAACGGTCTAGGGAAATATGCATAAGTAGTGGCTCTACAGGTAAGACGAGTGAAGTAGACCACAATAACATCAAAGACACACTTAACGAGACCTTAATAAGCACAGATATCTGAAGGCGAACAAAATTATTTAAATTTTAGACACACAAAATGACATAGCTTTAATCGCTTCAGTTATATCGCGGGACCGTACTAAGCACATGTTAGGCGGACAAAATAATTCCACTTACAAGTAAACAAAACAGCATAACTTTAAACTGAGTTAAGGAGACGAACAGAGTGGGGGGTGAATGATTTGTGATACCTATTTGTTCTAGCTTTGATGGATTTCCAGCGACGTCCACTTCTTAGTTTTGTGTAGTGTTCATTCAGTGGATGGGAGGGATCAGTTGAGAGATCAGATGCTTTTTGGATTACTTTTCCTTCTGTCACAAGTGAATTAAATTTTGGGTGTTTCTTTTGTTTTAGTAGAACACTGTAAATAAAGAGTGTCTTTTTCTTTTAAGTCCTGCATGTTGTACAGTTCATTAACATACATTTCTTGCAGTGCCTAGAGAGGGCAGCCTCAGTGTGCCCCATTTGTTAAAGGATGTGCTTTGTGAGTGTGTTGAGTGTATATAATGGGTGTATTGTGCCGTGGTTAGGAGGGCGTGGAGAGAGAAATTCCTGCCAGATTCTTGTGTTGGGTGTAGTCTCAGTGAGAGCCTACAAGCTTGAAGTGAAGACATGTCATTGTGAAAATGCTCATTACTGTGTACATCAAATACATATGAAGAAAGACTGTGCACTGTTTATTGCTGGGAACTTGGTTTCCTGATAGCTACATCACTACCTTGAGGAGTGTAAACCAAAGCATTGCAACTCCTAACTGTGAGTTAAATATTACAGTTATTTTGTGCTTAGAAATTGAAGCCAGATATTTATAGTTTTTAGATGCCTTTGAAGACCTATATGTACTTTATTTTTATGTTCTTTTTTGTCCTTGAACCTGTGAAATGTATATGATTAGCAAAATGGAAGAATATCACTTGTAGAAATCAGAGATTTGAAGTTCCATTTATTTCCTCAAAGTAAATAAGTCCTGGTTAATTCCACATTAAATTCATAGACGGCACAAAATACTGGTCCTGGCAAAGTATTGAAGTGGGTCTCCGTCGGCCACTGCAAGAGCAGGAATCTTTGTGGTTACTACTATAGACAGGGCTTGTTCAGCACACCTGGAGCCGGTGTGGCGGTCTCAGCTGACTCCCCGTCTCAACTGTCCCCCTTACTAAATATAGTACCAATACGTCATGCTATCTCTGCGCACATCAACGGTAAAGTCGTCTGTTTAAGTGTCGTACTGAGCTGTGGTCGAGCTGTGCATTCCATGCTTCACAACACAACAGGTTTTTTCCTTCTTTTGAAGGCCACGCATTGCTTCTGTGATTTATTAAAAAATACTACAGGAAAGGAATGGACACGCTATAAAAACACAAGCTGAACCACAGGGGTTTTAACGTAAAAACATGGAGGTCAAGAAAAGGGGAGGGGGTGAATAAGGGAAGAAACAGAAAGAAGGGGAGAGAATACAGGGATGGGGAAAGAAATGGGGAGGGGGGTTGTTTGGTTTAAGAGTTGTTCGAGGTCAAAAGGTTGAAGGTTGACAGATGGAGTAACAGGACTTGGGTAGACATAAACCCATCATAGGATGTAGGACGAAGTGCTATTTGCCTTAAATTGGACCTGTAGACTCTTATATAAATTGAGGAATATTCGCCAGAGAATGCTCACTCTACGTACCCAAAAGAATACTTAAGAAGTTATTATTGAATAATCTCTCGCTATAAGAGGCACGGTACCGTGCAATAGTTACTGTAGTAATGGGGGGGGGGGGACATCTCAACAAGGGAGACCAAGGAGACCGTGCACGTGTCGGACTGAACTGTCCCCCTATGCCGGGGGAGACAGCTGAGACGGGGAGTCAGCTGAGACCGCCACACCGGGACTAGTTCAAGACGAGTCTTTGCAGGAGTCAGCGGGACTAACCACAACCCGACAGACCAGACCCGACCCAGCTTATGAACTGAGAGCGACGAAATAGTCCCGATACATATATGAGGCCACTTCAAATTATGCTATGTGAAATAATGAATACTGTGTGATTAATATTTTTGTCAGAAACTGAAAACCTTGAATTTTGTGGAATAAGGAATACTGTGTGATTAATATTTTATTCGTGAAATAACCACAAGGGAAACTGACTGAGTTTTTAAGTCATTGAAAAGTGAACAAAGAAAAATTGACTGGAGCGGGATTCGAACCGGCGACCTCCTGAATACCGTACAGGCGCTCTACCAACTGAGCCACCCAGCCCTATGTTGGTGGTGACCCCAATAGTCAACTATCTTTGTTCGTTTGGCAGTCAGAAGCCATGAAACCACGCACACACCGTCACACCCCAGGGATCGTTTCAATGATACACGCAACAATGCTGCAACCTGGGAACGGTACATGGGGGATCACTCAAAGAGGATACGGCTTTTTAATTAATATATTTGTGAAATAACCACAAGGGAAACTGACGAGTTTTTAAGTCGTTGAAAAGTGAACAAAGAAAAATTGACTGGAGCGGGATTTGAACCGGTGACCTCCTGAAAACCGTACAGGCGCTCTACCAACTGAGCCATCCAGCCCTACGTTGGTGGTGACCCCAATAGTCAACTATCTTTGTTCGTTTGGCAGTCAGAAGCCATGAAACCACGCACAAACCGCCACACCCCAGGGATCGTTTCAATGACACATCCAACAATCCTGCAACCTGGGAACGGTACATGGGGGATCACTCAAAGAGGATACGGCTTTTTAATTAATATTGTAAAGAACCACCCCCTGGCACACTTGGTGCAGGGTGGCCACTGGTCTCCCCTCTGAGGAAGATGTGGACTAGTCTGCTCAATCTACCCGCTACAGTTTAGCATATCCTTTGATTGTACTTTTCCTTTATTTAGCTACCCTCACTGTCTATTATGTTCTACTGGTAACAGGTAACTACCTACTTGGAATGTCATTAACCCTCCTAATCCCTCTTTTGTTGGGGCCTTGGGCTCTGGACCTTGGTTAAAACCAAGGCCACTGGAATGTGCCAGTTGAGTCAGCCCTGGGGTTTCAACCAGTGAACACCTATCTGTAGGTGGAGGGTGTGGTCCCTCGGCATATGCCACTGGTTTGGAGATGTCAATTGATTTGCTATCCTTGGTTGCAGTTGCAGCTAGCATGCTAAACTTAAGTAAGTTCGTTCCTTTTTGCAAATCCTTACCTTACTTTTGGAACATCCTCTGAACTTTATTTTGCCTTACTGTACCGGACACTAGACACCCAACCTACCATAATTTACAAATAACTAAGCATTTTACCCCTAGTTTCTTTCATGAATACGTAGTTCCCGTAGAATATCTTGCTTCCATTATTATTAGTATTGTATTGTAGTTCTTTGCGTAGGTTAATAAATAGGTATTTTGGCTGTTTTAGGCCTTGCACATTCATTTCTGCATCCCTTCTTAATTAAATTTTGTGTCGTGTGACTCGACTTCGCTACATTTGGTGGCAGCGGTGGGATTGGTGGTTTTAAAAAAAAAACATTTACCACCGATCCAGAGATGCGAATCCAGTCATTACGCTCGTATTATTTAATGAGACTTGTAGTAAGACTACAAGCTATTGCGGGTATCCAGGTACGCAATGATTTCAATATTCAGGCGCCCGGTTACAAATACTTGAATTTGCCCAGCCCTAAAGAGTAATAAACAAATGCAACTGTATTGTATACTGCCCAATGAACAGTGCTGTCTGCATGCATCAGCTCTCCTTCAATTAATAAGAGAAAGGATGCGTCTTTACTCTGCGACTCGTCTTAAGTTTTATGAAATTGGCCCATATCACATACAAATAAGATTATGCCATCTGAATTGTCCATATGATCCTATAATGTAGTAGCAATTAAATCCCATAATATTTGCATATACCGTAAAGTCCCATGTATAAGGCGCACCCATGTATACGGTGCACCCCAACTTTTGACATCAGCCGGCAGAAAAAAGCCGTGAACGACCAGAAAAATATAGAAAACTGCATCGCTAATTTTTCTCAGCTCATTTGTGATTTGTATTTCAATTGAGAATTGCAAATTCGAGAGAAATAAAAACAATGAATTACTCAATCCAACTCACAACTTTCAGGGGCGTTTTGCCCGAGTTTGCAACAACCCGAAGTGCGTCAGTGTCACACAACGCTGCGTCACGCCACGCCGCAGCGAAAGCAGTAGACCTACATGTACATGTTCTATCGTTAAGCGTGCGGCGCAACCTACATCCTGTCGTGCACACGTGCAAACAGTATTCGATCTCCACCATAACGGACAATACATCCCGTTCCGTATGCCTCAATTCCAGTCATGTATTTTTTGTGTGATGTATTTTTTGTGTGAGTGGACAATTTGTCTGCGTGTCCAACTACCATGATCATAATGTACGACTCGATCCAAAGCTATCGGCATTTCCCTCACACGAAATACTTACACGTGGTATGAATCGGGCCGACGAATGTTGGCAACTCATACCGACCGTATGCCGAGTCGCCGACCAACTCGCACGCTGACCCGATCATACGTCGTCCAACTCGTACACTGACCAACTCGTACGTAGGCCGGCCAACCAGCACACCATTTCTAATGAAATGACTTTTCTCTGAATTTCAGGGATTCAGTTGTTTTTTTCCTGAAAAAAACCAATCCCTCAAATAAAATCTCGCGCAAAAAAATATCCCGATAAAAAAAAAGACCAACCCCTCGAAAAAAAACCCTGATTAATTACCGGTACTTGCGTACGAGTTAGTACTGTAATTAGCGTATGGTGAGTTGGTCGGCGTACGGGTTAAGCGGCGTACGAGTTGGCTCAATGCACCTCAAATTGTTCATCCTACGTCCGCAATAGCGCGTAGCTAATTTTGTGATTGGCTAGACGATCTGCGCGCGCTTTACAAATTGTCATCTTACAATATAACAAATCAAAATGTCGGTTCACGTTGCAGCGAAAGGATAAGGATATTTCCCAATGGAACGTGACTATTGCTGATTAAAATAATGACTCCAGACACAGGTTTGATAATTTATTGAACAATCACGACATTCTTAAATGAAATATGTACGACCATGGTCCGATGATCAGACCGTCACGGTCCAAAGCTTGCATGCACTGCAGTGCTAATGTAAATGCACATGTCCACTCGCCCGTCGTCGTGTGCTCATTACGGCGCTCCAACCGTGTTTTCGCACGCTATTTTCCGTGTCTCTAGTCTAATCCTAACCCTTACTGATTTTTGCACTTAAGTTTTCCTTGGCCAATCACAAGAATCGGAAATATTAGATTTTTTAAATGGTATTTTTCATGTAACATTCGCTCAATTTTCAGTCAGACATTGTGCTAAAAGCGCTGCGCACTTGCGCTAAAAATAGCATCGAACCTCAGACAAACATTGCAACGTGGCCATGCAAACGTGTGGTGAGTGGAAGTATAATGTGTGCGCGTCGCGCGTGGTGTGACTTCATTAGTGCGGAATGCTATTGGTTACCGTTGCTGCCGGTGCATCACATGCTTTAACTAGGCGCGGCACAATGATCACAACCCACACTCTCGAGACCACCAGCGGGCTGTACCCATGTATACGGCGCACCCCCAACTGTTGATTTTTGCCGAGGTGAAAAAAAGTGCGCCGTATACATGGAACTTTACAGTAATACAAGGGCTTAATTAAGGAAAACAATATAAAAATTGAATGTTACCTTAAGCTTGTTCTCACGTCTGTTGACAATGACAGCCGTAATCTGTTGATCCATAAATATCAAGATGGCACAGAGGAGAGCTGGAACAATTGCAGCAAAATAGGTCCACCATGGATTCACAAAGAATGGAACCAGCCAACTTCGGTCACTTCGGGTGGGCTGGGTGAAGAGAGAATATAATGAAGTAACTTTGATAAACTATGAACTACTGAAACCTTCTTTCCCATTGAGGCACTTCTTTGAAATGTTTGCCAGAAAAAACAAAACGATTCATTCCCTATAAAAATGTATATAAAAGCACCCCTAAAGTCTATCTGCCATTTTGCTTTCTCTTTCTCTATGCAGAGCATGAAGATGGTAACAAATTTCACACAAATATTCCTCCAATAGTGCTGCGCACTTGCGCTAAAAATAGCACCGAACCTCAGACAAACATTGCAACGTGGCCATTCAAACGTGTGGTGAGTGGAGGTATGTACTTATGTCCATGCATGGTGTGACGTTATTAGTGCAGAACGCTATTCAGTCACACAACTGACAACTCCTTAATTACCAGAGCTGTTTAGGTGGAAATGAGCTGGGCTGGCATTAGTGGTGGTAAGGTATAAGTTACCCAACATAGGTTTGCCATGGGAGGGACTTCGGTGATGGTTTCCTGGCTTCTGTGTAGCTGAGGCCAGGATCATCCTGCCGTGAGCGGCGCTGCTCCACAGGACATTCCTCGGCTTGTATGTCAGTTACTAAAACTCCTTGGAAGTAAGACAAGGATGTGGACACTGCTTTTATATCATTGGCCCTGACGTATTGTTGAGTTTCTTCATCAGGTTTGGATGGCCAGTCTAGGATGGTGAACTTGATGGCTGAATCTGTCCAGCAGGCAATTTATTGAACAATCATGACATTCTTAAATGAAATGTGTATGTCCGACCATGGTCCGACGGTCATGGTCCAGAGCTTGCATGTACATGTACTGTAATTATAAATGCACATATCCATTGATTTTTGCCAAGGCGAGAAAAAGTGTGGAGTATAAATAGTCCTTGTACGTCCATGGAGGGACATGGGGGACATGTTGTCCTGCAGTTAAGTAGACATGTGTCGTTGAGTGTCCCGAAAGATAGGTCAATGGGCGGTGCTAGCGTGGGACGGCCAGAGGGTTCGTCACCGTCCTGATAATCAGGAAGAGAGTGGGCGTGGAGCCACCCTTCATCCAGGCTGGATGGGGCCAGGAGGGTGGCCTGTTTGATCAGAAAGAATGCTCGTGGGCTCAAGGGGGTTATCAGTGGACCAGAGTTTAGAGAACCCTTCCATCCTTGGTGATGTACCACCTAGGGCTGTGCATTCTACCCGGGTACTCGAAACCCGACCGAAACCATACCCGGCTCCATTTTGTTTTATTCTAGTACCCGTAAAATAATTAGAACCATGGCCTTTTTCATATAATACATCACTGATCTGCAAAATATGTAATTTTTTGCAATGTCAAAAGCAGATTTCTTACCGCAAATCTGTACTGAAGCCGGCAGCAAGCCATGTATCGATGCAGCCCGGCCGCCATCTACGGTACTGGACAACGGGACGCAGCCCGGCCGTGTTATACATGTACATGTATCGACCAAAAATCCTACCGCGTACTGCATACACACAGTACGTACGGTGTGCTTGTAGTCCTGCCCACACGTGGTCGAGACTGGTGCACGTTGTTTTGACATCATGGCTATTACGCGTGGCCGTGTGTGGGGCAGATACCAGTCTTAAAACATTCAAGATTATGACCATGCTGACTGCACGATGCATCTTGTTTACGTCTAAATCAATGGGCTCGTCGCCCTAGGAATTTTTTTCACGTTATTTCTTAAAATCTAGCACATGTACGTGAAATGTGTGTTTCTTTTTGGCCAACTGGACCAAATTACCGACTGAAATTCAAGTAAGATTTAGCTGATCAGGAAAATGCGATTTACGGTACAGTCAAAATATTTGTAATTGCATGGGGATCTTGCAACGAAATAACAACCCTGACAATGCATACATCATGTTTGATGTCGGTGTTCGATGTCGGTAAAAAGAAAGCGCAAAATTTTGCTTGGCCTGTCATGTCGGTAGAAATAACGTAAAATAAAATTCAACACCCCTAAAAATAGCTTAATAAAGGTCAGGGTGTTTTTGGGAGGGTCTGGTAATTTTTCAACACGCCTGCATGGCTCGGCGCCCCGGTACGGTACTCTCCAACGGCCATTACGCAACATACTTCCGGGTTCTTAATTTCTTATGTTTTATATTATATCACGGGTACCCGCCCGTTTCGGCAACGGGTACTGGGGTCCAAAATTAACCGTAAATGCACAGCCCTAGTACCACCCGAACCTTCCAAAGGTGTTTTAGGCGGCTACCGGTGGCTTCGTTATTGGCGGTCGTTGAAGGTGAGGTGGTGTAGTCCTCACCGTCGTTCCCCAGATGATCAGGGGGAGGGGCCGTAGCAACGGCCTCTGTCCCTGGCATGACCTGCTCACTCTACGTGATAGATCGGGAGCAGCCGGGTACCTGTTTTGTTGCTGCAGAGGGCTGCCATGTGGATCGTTGAGCGGTTGTGCGTGGGGACCCTCGCAGCTTCCTGTTCCGGTAGCATCAGAGGGTAATGATTCTAAATATAACACCAAGCCGCTTTATAAATTCTCATGGTTGGCAATACACCTCTACCTGTGTAAACACAATGTAAACACACTCCAATGCATTGTGTTACGCGTGTTTGATTTCACTCTAGCCACATTGTCAGGAGGTTCAGTGACCCCAGATCAAGAAAAAACCTGGATGTGCGACCCTGAGAATAGTGCATGTCCCAATTAACGTGTAATGTATATATGCGCATAATTACTGATGTATGAGTTGCCGATCCTTGAATAAGTGGTCAGAGACTACAGGCAGGATCAAGCGGGCCAAACCCGGTAGCATTGTATGGGCTGGTGTGGCTATTAGGCGGTTAAGCAATGTGCGGGAACCCTCAAAGCTTTCCGTTCGGCTCTGCGCGGTAGAGCTGGACGGTAGGGAGGGATGTATCGATCCCTGTGTCAATGGGCACCGGACAACTCTACTCCAAGATGGTTTGACTGCAAAGACAACTTGACTCAGAGGCAAGACGACTCCATCCCTGTAGCCGGTGCCTACTGGTGTTAGGGGTCAGGCTCAATCAATAGTGTTGTATGGACTAGCGTGGCCATGGGCAAGGGAGGTGTATGTGGAGATCTTTGCAGCTTTGTCTTCACTCCAGTGGGACCAGATGGGTTACTGATCTCGTATTGACAGCTTATAACTGCAAGTGGTAGCGGGCTGAGGCCGGTGGCATTGTACGGGCTGGTGTAGCTATTGGGCAGTGCAGCTGTGTGTGGAAACCCTGCAGTTTTCCAATCAGACGATGGTAGGGGATATGTCCCTATTCCCTACATTGGCGGCTTAGGCCTGTATCCTGCTCTCCTTGCTCCAGTAGTGGCCGAGCAGTAGCGAGGGATGAATCACCAATCCCGGTATTGGCGATTGGTGACTGCTGGGGCCAGGGGTGGGTTACCGACCCGGCCTGCCCCATCAGAGCTGGGGCTGGCAGCGGCAGCAATGCACGCCCCGGTGGACACATACTAGCAGCAAGATCTCGCCACTGGACGCCTGTGTATTGATGACTGGCAAGCGCTGAAAAACCGGGCAAAGACCATAAGATACCAGCAAGCTACCGCCCAATCTCACTACTTTGCGTTCTCTACAAAATCCTGGAACGGCTTATACTCCAGCGTATATCACCAGGAGTAGAGGACATTCTCTGTGTGGATCAGGCAGAATTCAACAAGGACCAAAGAACAGGAGAACAAGCACTGGCCCTAACCACCATCATCGAAAATGGTTTTGAGAGCAGACTTAAGACAGGGAGTGTGTTCCTTGACCTCACAGCTGCCTATGATGCGGTCTGGCACAAAGGCCTCACAAAGGTGCTCCATGCCTGGGCAACAGCTACCATCAAAACTCTGCTGACCAACCGGAGGTTCAGAGTTCACCTTGGCCACAACAGGAGCGCATGGAGAACACAAACCAATGGGCTTTCCACAAGGTTCAGTCCTAGCTCCAACACTGTTTAACATCTACAGGAACGACATACAAACCACACCAAATCCCACAAATTCACCTACGCTGATGACGTCTGTCTGGCATTCCAAGCACCAGACTTCAATCAACTGGAACAGGTGCTCACTGAGGACCTTACTAAACTGGACCAGTACTGCAAAACATGGCGTCTAAAACAAAGCCCAAAGTCTCTAGTGTATTCCAGCCAGAGAGAGAAGCTGCCAGAGAACTGAACATCAATCTGAATGGGCTTAATCCAACCTAACTTGGAGTCACCCTCGATCCTATAACACATAAACGGGATGGCAGCTAAAGTCAAGTCCAGAAACAACTTGCTCTGCAAGCTTGCTGGTGTGAAATGGGGCGCGGCAACCTCCACATTACGCACCTCAGCTCTGGCCCTTGCATACTCTGCAGCAGAATACTGTGCCCCTGTATGGTCCAGGTCATCCCACTGACATCATGTGGACACCCAGCTCAACACAACTATGAGAATCATAACTGGAACAATCTGCTCAACTCCACTCCCGTGGCTCGCAGTCCTATCAAACATTGCACGAGTAGCATTTACCCAAAGGATACTCCAGAAAGTGAAAGACTCCCCATATCTTCCAATCCATGCAGATATCTACAATCCGCACACTGGTCGGCTCCCATTCATAGCTACCTATATATTCCTGAGTTTGTATTCCCTTGAAATTGTCGAGTTTTGTATCTCGTGCCAGACGCAGGGTTTGCTTATTGTGAAATTCAGGTTTATCAACATCAGTCAAGGAGGCGAAGAAGATCGAGACAACAAACACTTGGCGATTTATTTCAACACTGCTGGAAACTCAGCAGCTCCTCACTTCATCCTGATCAATCTCCTTATTCTTTGAACACCGAGTAAATTTATTTAATCCCCTTTCTTTATATTATTCTCATTCTAGAACAAAATATGATCTAAACAATCACACTCAAAACTCAAAATGGACACAATTTGCGGTTCACTGTCATATTATTTTGTAATATTACATTTTAATCCCAATGACTTCAACTCATAACAACTTGAGCCTTTTTCTTCACCGACGTTGTTTTGGTGTTTAAAAACTAGTATGTTTTGAGGCAAAAAAGTGTGAAAATGAAACTAGTGTCAAAAATGAGCCGTGGAAATTTCTCTGCTAACTTCTTCCTTGGACTTCCATTCATTTGTAATCAAGAAACATCCTTGTAACATGCAGGTTGACAAATTACATGTATTGTACCATTTCCTTTTCTGGGTAAACGACGACATTTTTGGAAGAAATCCATGAAAATAAAATGCAGCATGGTGTTACAAGTCTCATGGAAATCCCTTATGTGGATTAGTAGTGTTGCTACTGAAGAAATTACATCATTGGGTCGGGTTTGGGATTTTTCCCCTTTTGTGGTGAAAAAATACATTCTTTCATATTGAAAGAATAACATAATGAATAACATATCGTCAACATATTCACGAAGGGGCGAATTTGGCAAAAATCAAGATTTTTTTGAAATTCTTTTTTTGGCCAAAATCGATTAGGGGTATTGTAACGGACATCTTGGCGAAATTATTTTGGCCCATTAAATCAATTAGATCATGAAAATCAGTAAAGGGCGAATTTCACCAAAAGTGCTGTTTCAAGGGTTAGTTTTCACGAAGGGGCGAATTATCAAAAATGGACATTGTTCTATGGGGGGCGGGGCGCGCACTTTCAGCGCGTACGCAAATTTACGTTTTCACGAAGAGGCGAATTCCAGCGCGCGCGCGAGCGCATGCTATTTTTAGCCTTGGGAGCAGGGGGTAATTTTTAGACAAGCCATTTCCCAGAACAGCCATAACAAAAGTTTGGCTTAACTTAAATGAAGCACAAGGGGGCGCACTTCAACATTTTATCGCTCGGCGAGACGACACAGCCCCTTTAACCCTAACCCTCTGTACCTATAACACAACACAAGTGCTGTTTAACAATCATTAGTACAGTCTCCACCGGGGAACTGGATAATTAACCACGCATTGGTGTATTGAGGTATGCAGGACAAAAATATTTTGAACGTGTGCGCAAAACAGATTCTGAAACTGTGAAAAAATAATAATTGTATTCTAAAAAAATACAAAATTACCACATTACCTGGAACTGACTTGGAACAGTTAGTTTCGGTGTTGGAAGTCCCATAAGTATGTCGAGAAGAGTCATGGAGATGAATGCTACAAATACCCCAAAATTGCTGATGAGATAGCGGATCTGTGAGATACAAAAAGACATTGATATCTCTCTCTCTGTATGTATAACTACTTATTGCATTATAGGGTAACATTTCCATAGGATTGTGCACAAACCTTTACTTACCTATTTCTAAACATCCTCCAAACAATGAATTTGAAATTGACATATGTTCATATTGAGAGCATTCTCTATCTACTTTAAAAATTTGGACATTAAAAAAGTGCGTCTTTAAAAGGTAGATAGGACATTAAGTCAACCTCCAACTGTCTCCCTAAGTACCATGGTCGCCCTAATCTTCGCTGACATATATACGAAAACCGGTATCCCTATTATGCTATATATGTAGGCCTATTAACACATAGCTACCTTTTACTGTTTATAAAAAATGAGCACTTCGGGGGAAATATACATTTCCACCCAACGTTTCAAGTACTTTTTAAAGAAACATTTTTACTGTCCATTTTTTTGCCATAAGATAGAGAATGTTATCAATATGAACATGTCAATTTCAAGTTCATTGGTTTGGAGGATGTCTAGAAATAGGTAAGTAAAGTTTGTGCATGACCCATCCATGGAATTTCCCCCTAATGGTTGATCTAGTACTATCATTATATATACAAGTGCTACATTTTGCAATATTCAGAAAGATTAATCAGATTAAAGCAGTCACTGACAAAGAAAAATTTACTGAAGTGGGATTCGAACCAGCGACTTCCGGAAGATTAATTTTCACATCACACTTTTATGTTCAGCTGTTATTTTGGGTCAACAAATCAACAGAGTCCAATGAAAACAGTTTTTTAAAGGTTTGGAAAATGAATTACTTTGGTTTGCATGTTTTCAGGTTTTAACAGTTTGACAATTTCTACAGGGATGTGAGAGCTAGTTAGAAAAAAGTCAGAAAACAATCTGAAATCAGGATATTTGATATTGTCGCAACCATGAACCAGTGAAGTAAAGTCTAAATCACGTGTAGGCAACATAGCAAGCCTACATAAACAAGTATCGGTACACACTGTACGTACGACGTACACAAAACTAGAGATTTTGCAAATCATGACAGGTTTTTGGGGATATCAAAAGCAGATTTCTTAATTCAAAATGTGTAGCTTTTACACACCAGTCAAGTAGCAATTGGTACCATGGCTCATGGCCAGCCTCAGTAGAGAAACAAATAGAGATTTTGAAGCAAGAAATCTGCTTTTGATATCCCAAAACACCTATCATGCTTTGCAAATCAAAATTCCGATTTAAATCGGAGATTTCACATCCCTGTTAAGATCAATGATAAAACCTATCATTATTTTGTAGCTGTACATGGATGGCTAACAATTGCTCAAGGACCCAAATTTTATTTCTATTTTAATTAATTCAGCTCACATTAAATAAACAAACATGATATGTAGAAAAACATGTAAAGGAAATTACCTGTGTTGGGAAGAATGTGGTAAATTTGAATGTCTTCAGAGCATATGACATGACAAATGTGCCACAGAAGAGTATGATGCAGAATAAGAAGACATCAGGCACAGGATGATGTTGGTTGCACCCTTCTCCTTCAAGTGTACCGTTAAGGTGCTGACACTCCTCCATCGAAATTTCAGCCCAATCGGAGGTCAATCCATAATTAAAAGTGTCATTTGGTTGAATGCAGATGCAGTCGGTCTCTGAATCATTTCCTTGGTGAGTGGACTTGGAATGTCTACAAACAAAATGAAATAAATGGAGTTATAGACAAATCCCATGAATATTGTAATGGAATGTTCTGAAATTATCCAGTATACACTGTTAATACACAAGCAATTTCCACAATTATGCAGTGAAGCATTTTGCATTTTCCCCTAGTGCTCTGATACTCATGAGACTTTTCTGTTCTACTATTAAACGGAAAACAACATCTGATAATGACTTTCAGATGCATTTCAAATGTGCATGTACACATATATTTTGCCACCTAAATTACAACCTTTTATTTTAGCAAACTAAATTATAAAAAGGGCTATTATTGGCAAAATGTGTACATGCACATAGGTTTGATAATTTATTGAACAGTCTCGACTTTATTAAGTGGAATTTCAGGTTGAATTTTTTCCAATTCGTGCGTAAAGACATTCGTGAGCCAGCGTACACTCTATTTGAACATTCAGCTGCAGTTTTTATGGTTGCCGTCTGGTGACAGTATAAATGTGCTACAAGTTTTCTCTTTTGCTCCGGGACTCCAGCTCTTTCCATTACTGCAAATAGCTTATGATGCTATACATGGTCAAATGCTTTTGCGTAGTCTATAAAGCATTAGTAGAGATTTTGTTGTTTCTCAATCATTCTCTCACTGAGACATCTTAACAGGAAGATGCCATCTCTAGTACCCTTTCCTTTTCTGAAACAAGTTGTGTCTCACAATAGGGTTGATACGAGCAAGCATGATCTTAAGCAGGATTTTTGAGGCATGTGGTATCAGGCTGATTGTTTGAGGGTTGCCTTTGCTATCTTTGGAATAGTTATGAAGTTGCTCACTAGGAAGTCATCAGGAAGTTTACCAGTTTGATAGATGAGATTGATTAATTGGTTAAATGCAGCATTCCCTGTGGCCCGTTTCTTCCTCCAGCATTCTGCTGGTAGATTGTCTTCCCCTGGGGCTTTGTTATTATGGAGCTGTTTTGGCTGTGATTACAGGTAGTTACCCTCTATCATCCATGAAAAGTTCCTCCCCTATGTACTCTTCCCATCTTTTGGTGATTTTATTTTCGCTGTGAAGTATTGCTCCCTTTTTTGGTTTAATCCCTAGTTAGATTTGAGGCTTCTTCTCTTTCAATTCTTTCACCTTTCTGTGGAGTTTGACACTGTTCATTCTATCAAGCTTCGCCAATTCTTCAGAGCTGCTGATAATAGTTTTCCTTTGCACTTCTACATTCTTTCTGGATGTTTCTACAAAGTGTTCTGTATTCTTCCTGGCTGACGTGGTCTTTCACCTTTCTGCGATGTTCTGTCATCTCTAAGATTTCTGGTGTCATTCACTGCTGTTTTTTGTCTGATGTTTTCTTCCCACAGATAATGGCTCGTATTCATAAAAACTAGCAGATGCTTCTTAGTACATACTTCTAGTAAGTACTTTTTTCTCCAAGTATTTAGCATAAGGTAAAGCTTATACTTAATTTCATATTCATAAAACAAGCATTTGGTACAGAATGCTAGACTTGGAAACGCAAAGCATATGCTTTGTGGTTTTGTGGTTAAGTACCTATTCAATTGCCAGTGGAATACCGATTGGGTTGACGTTAATGCGATTACATGAATAATTTCAGTGAATAAACCATTGCCAGAGGACAGCTACTGAGCAAAATGCTCGGTGCAGGCAAACAGTTGGACCCATGGGCGGATCTAGCCTTCAGGAAACAGGGGGTTGATAATCAGTGCCATTTCGATGTATGAATTTTAGGAATTACAGCGCATCCGATATTCTTTGTTTACATATTTTTTGTCCTGATTTTTCACCGATTATATAGGGCATAAAACATGGTAATTGGTAACAGTCAAATCACAAGCAGGTATGAAAATGGTTTTAAAATGATCGGAATTTTAAAGGGTGCCAATTTTTGGTCTCCATTTTACTAATAATTATTAACAATACATTGGTCTGCGCTAAACCCCGCAAAACATCCCTCTAGACCCGCCACTGGAACCCGTTCCACAAGGTAACATATCAGGCAGCATGTCAGACGAAGATGTGACGGGTAGCTAGCCAGTCCACATTTTCTTCAACAAAACAATAAAAACACATGAGGTACGATGGCCAATACAACTGCCTGACATTATAAACATTTGTTTTCCTCCCTGCACCTTCCGCAAGTTCCATGTAGAAAGCCATGCCAAGTACAAGTAATCACAATGACGTTTACGCCTGGTCTGGAGCAACCTTAGAATTTTCCAAGGATATGCTTGTAGTTTATGCTTAATACTACTCTTTATGAATGCGTATTGAAGGAGATGCTTTTACTTTTAGTATTTGCTCGATGTCTTGAAGGAGATACTTTTACTTGAGGCATATGCTTAAAAGTATAAGCATATCCTTCCCTTTTTATGAATATGGTGCGTGCTAAATACTTGAAAGTGAAGTAAAAGCATGCTACATTTTTATGAATACCAGCCTTTATCTGCAACTACTTCCACCCGGGTCTTTATTTCTTGCCAAAGTTGATTTGGAGTGAGTAAAGTCTCAATGGTCTCATTGAGTAATTTCATCTTGACTTCTAGCTCCTCCCTGAATTGGTTCCTTTCTTTTGCTAACCTTTCAAGGTTCCATTTCTTAGGATTGCATTTCCTTGGCACCTTCTTAAGTCTGGTGTTAATGATGACTGGTTGTGATCAGAGCCACAGTCAACATTTTATCTTGATTTGGCGTTATTTACTCTGTTACTTACTAAGATGTAATCAATTTGGTTCTTTGTGATACCATTAGGTGCTCTCCGAGGGTGTCTGCACCTCTCTCTGTAAACCATGTTTTAGTGATGAACCAATGATGTCGTTGGGCAAATTCTTTCAGCCTGTCATGGATGCCCATAATTCTATGGACAATCGTCCAAAAAGTGGTTGACCCAGGCAGACCACCGAGAGAGCTGACCGGCATCTTATCCGGACTTCCCGCCAGAACCGTTTCATGACCGCCCCTGAGCTCCGCGTCGACCTAGCCCAAGCTACGGGGATAGAGATCCATAGGTCAACCGTTTCTCGGCATCTGGCAGCAGCAGGGCTGGATGGGCAAGTTGCCAGGCACAAGCCACGCCGGCCTCACCGACTCACACAAGGCTCAGCGATTGGCGTGGGCACGTCATCACTGTGTCATCCAGACCGTGAAACGTGGACGATCTGGGATCATGGTTTGGGGGTGTTTCAAGCTCTTCCTGTGTCTGTGACCTGGTGTTGGTCTCGGAGAATATAAAAAAGATGGTTTTTATCAATATTCTCCGAGACCATTTAATTCCTTCTGCCCATCGTTTGATCGGCCTGGAATTCCTGTTTCAGCAGGACAATGTCCCACCCCACACTGCAGGGATAACACAGGAATTTCTGGCCGATCCAACCCCAGATTTCATCCGAGAGATGGGGGGCAGTTGGGATTTCCAGCTAATGGAATGACCGGCCCAAAGCCCTGATCTCAATCCGCTGGAGAATTTGTGGAACAAGCTCAAGCGCCAACTTCACCGCAAAGTTCGCCCTCGTAACAAGACCAAGCTTTTCCAAATTATCCAGCGGATTTGGCATGGTTTGGACCACAAATAATTACCAACCTGATTGGGTCGATGGGTCTTACATGCCAAGCAGTTATTAAAGCACTCTTTAATTTGTACAGTGAGATGCTACTTGAGGAAGCCTTGGAGAACTGCACAGGTGTAATGATAAATGTAGTCAACTTAACCAACATCCGTTAAGCCGACAACACTGTTATTGGCTAACAATGTCCAGTCTCTTCAGACAATGCTGGACTCGCTCTTTACCATGAGTATTAAGGCTTACGGCATGGAACTGAATGCAAAAAAAGACCAAAATAATGTGCATCAGCAAGACAATCCCAGATATATTTGTAATCAGTGCGAATGGTCTTGAACATTGTTAGACAGCACCCTCCATGATCAATACGTTCAGCAGCCAATATGGGACGATATCAATGTACATGTACAGCACACTATGTAATTTACATGTACTGTACATATGCCTACATGTGTGTATGCGTACTGCATATAATGCATGCGACGTCGTTGCGGTACGTACTAGACTTCATTCCCATGCAAATTTTCAGAATATATTAATGCAAATAAGGCTACGTCATGATGCACCGACTGTGCGGGGGGTTATTGCCCGGAATTTTCTTGGCAGTTTGGTGTATGGACAAGACGGTATTACAGGCTTGTGTGTGTGGCGTAGACGTTATTTCGGGTCGTTTGTTGTGTTGACATGTACACGTACGTGCGATCTGTTGGCCGAGGACAACGACGCAATACCATCTTGAACAAGACTAATTCAATACCTGTGTTCAGCACAGTGAGTCGTTTGACAACTACTATGTACGCTTGCGCAAACTTGCAGAGACATGTGGCTTTGGTCCACTTATGGATGACCTTGTCCGTGACCAAATTGTCTGTGGCTTGACTGATAGTGCCACTGAGAAAATAATTTGACTCTGTCAAAATGTTTGGACATATGTCGTGCCACTAAAGCCTAAAAAATGCATTAAAGGGCAATGTCAAGCGACCACACTGTTGATGACCAAGTTCATACTGTCGGTAAAAAGAAAGTGTACAAACAGAATGCCCGTACTGAAACTAGAAACTGTTGATACTGTGGTCACAGGAATCAATTGATCAAATCTAAATGCCCTGCTTTTGGAAATAGTTGTGCAAAGTGTGGTAAACCCAACCATTTTGCCGAGAAATGTAGACAGACTAATTTGAGACAAGGGGTACAAGTATAAATCAAAGGGCAGTGCCCATGTTGTACAAAGTGACAGCTCGTATGAAGAGGAGTGTGTTTGGATCACAATGATTGATACTTATACTGATAATGAAGTTGTGTATCTAAAAGAGAGTGCAAATAAGCAGGATGCATGGAAAATATTTGCTATGATGGCTTATTTTAAAGGAAACTGTCAGGCAACTCCAATGCAAGTGAATTCAGGTGCCACATGCAATGTCATAACAGAGGTTTGTTTGCCTTCAGATACTGAAATAACTAAAACTGAACATAGGTTTTCTATGTACAGCAGGGACACTATGCCAGTTGTAGGCACTTGCAAACTGCACATAAGAAATCCTAAAAAATATAAAAAAGTTTCTTGTGCCATTAGTGGTCGTTAAAGGTAACAAACAAGCACAATTGCTAGGTTCAAGCACAGCACAGCAAATGAAGCTGATAGAAGTGAAGCATGAGAACATTGCAGTTGCTGATACACATGCTTTCAAGACATGTACTCCACCTACTATGCACGCGACACAGACTGCACAAGACCATTCGCAAACTGTCTCCTTCAGACCAACGAAACAAGAAATCTTCAAGAACTATGCATCAGTGTTCGAAGGATTGGGACACATGCCAGGCCAGGTACATTTGCAGGTCGAACCTGGTTCCCAGCCAGTAGTGATGGCTCCACGTCGCGTTCCTATCGTTATTAAGCCTAAGCTCAAGCAAGAACTTGACAGACTTGAGGAACTTCAAGTGCTGTAGAAAGTGAATGGACCTACAGACTGGGCTTTCAGCTTGGTAAATGTTATCAAACCCAATGGAAAACTTCGTGTCTGTATCGACCCACAGCACTTGAATACAGCTCTGAAACGCGAATACTATCCCTTGCCAGTTATTGATGATGTCCTTCCAAAACTGGCAAAGGTCAAGATCTTCAGTAAAGCAGACTGTAAGGAAGGATTCCTACAATGTGAGTTGGATGAGGAATCATCTCATCTAACAACCGTTCAAACACCTTGGGGCAGATACCGATGGTGTTGACTACCATTCGGACTCTCACCGTCTCCTGAACTGTTTCCGATGAGATTGGATCAGTGCCTCGAAGGTCTCACAAGAATTCACATAGCTGATGACATACTGATCACGGGTCAAGGTAGCACAGTTGATGAAGCTATCTGAGATCATGACAGGTCTCACACGAAATTCACATGATAGCTGATGACATACTGATCACGGGCCAAGGTAGCACAGTTGATGAAGCTATCTGAGATCATGACAGGTCTCACACGAATTCACATGATAGCTGATGACATACTGATCACGGGCCAAGGTAGCACAGTTGATGAAGCTATCAGAGATCATGACAGAAACATGACACAGTTTCTGGATCGCTGTAAACAGATTAACATCAAACTAAACAAAGCCAAGTTCGAATACAAGTGCGATGAAGTGACATTCATCGGACACCGTCTCACAGGCTAAGGACTTAAGCCAGATCCTAACAAGATTGAGGCTATTATCCACATGGAACAGCCAACAGATGTGGCTGGAGTACAGAGATTTATAATATCTTGCTAAATTCCTTCCAGATCTCTCTGACATCAGTGAGCCACTACAACGACTAACACACAAGGAAGTTCAATGGTGTTGGACTGAGGAACAATCTCGGGCGTTTCATACCATAAAACGGCGCCTGATAGCAGCACCAGTGCTCACATACTTTTACCCCAAAGTATCCACTGAGGGTCAAGGATATGCTTCGGAGAAAGGACTAGGGTTTGTCCTACTCAAGCATGGCAAACCAGAAATGTATCAAAGTAGAGCATGAGGATGAGAGCCTGCAAACTGTCATACACTATATCCTCAGTGGATGGCCATACAACAAGCAGCAAATACCCTTGACTGCACACGCATACTACAGAGTGAGGGATGAACTCTCATACCAAGATGGAATCATCTTCCGTGGAGAACGTTGTGTTGTTCCCATGGCAGCACGACAACGAGTCCACGAAAGACTGCATCGAGCACATACAGGCATCCAAGGAACATTGCGCATGGCAAGAGACACTGTGTACTGGCCGGGTATGACCAGTGATCTCACAGACTTCATCGCTAACTGTGAGACATGCAATACATACCAGAATAAGCACACAAAGGAGCCACTCATCAGCCATGATATACCCAATTACCCCTGGGAAAAGATTGGAGTAGATCTTTTCACACATGACTCCAAGGATTATCTCTGTACTGTTGACTATTATTCCGACTACCGGTATTTCGAGATAGACAGCTTGCCACACAGGAAAGATGCAACCGCCATTTTCAAATGCCTGAAATGCCATTTCGCCACACACAGTATTCCCACTACAGTTCAATCCGACAATGGTCCACCTTTCAACTCGCACAAATTCGCCAAATTCGCTAATGAGTATGAATTTGAACATACCACCAGCTCGCCAGAGTACCCACAAAGCAATTATGGCAAAGCAGAAAGTGCTGTCAAAATCGCCAAAAGACTCATACGGAAAAACACTGATAGCAAGGGTGACTTAGCTCTCGCTCTTCTGACTTGGAGAAACACACCAACAGAAAGAATGCAAAGTTCTCCAGCCCAACGTCTCTTTGGACGTCACACCAGAAGTGGCTTACCAATCACACTCAAACAGCTGGAACAACCAACGTGAAAAGCACAAAGCTACAGAAACAGGCTACTCAGAAACACTACTACGACAGGCATGCAAAGGTCAACTACCAACAGACGGAACAGAAAGCATATCAGGAAGAGCAATGAACATTTCACACTGCAAAGTGAGCTAGACTTCCCAAGTTACAGCTCGCAAATGCAGGAAAACCGTACTACGCCTTCAAGTCTGACTCCCAACAGTCTCAATCAGGAAACGCAAGTCATAAAACCTGCTGAGACATTCAGATGCAGAAACAGAGAACACAAACCACCAGGATATCTCAAATACTATGTTACATGAACTCATTGTGCACTGTCAACAAAACTGGATTAGAACATTTTTCATTACATGTAGTTATACTGTATAAGTATATATAAAAAACTCATATTTCCTAAAACTCATGAAACCCATAAACAATTTTGGCCGCATTTTTAATAGTAAAATGTTGTTTAACATTGTTGTATTAATCTACATGTACATGGATTGTGTTGTGTTGTTAATCAAACATGTAAATATGTCAAAAAGTGTTAGACAGCGCCCTCTTTTGGTTGTTTAAGTTTAGTCCAGTTATGTTAATGATGTCACACACTCAAACGCTGTACATCTACTCTAGCAGAACACGACCCTACTTTGATTGAAGATTACTCTCTGGTGGTGGTGGTGGTGAGCTTCCAGACATCATCTTGGAAGGCTTTTAGTAGGTTCACAAAGATAAAAGTGCAACGATGACATCAAGCTGTGGTGCGGTACAACATCATATGTAGGAGCAAAAAGAGCAGCTGAGAATAGTAGTCAATGGAGAACCTTGGTGGCCAACCTTCGCAGCGAAGACGGCACTTGTTGATTGACTGTCAGACATTGCAATGCTATTCCTGTGGCTAAGCAATTTTAACCAGTTCACGATGGATGAAGTGATATCTTGCGAAAAAATGATGACATGATATCTCGCGAAAAAAATATGTTCACATCCGGAGGACGTGATAAAACGGCAGAGGTTTTTTTAAGAAAACAAGCAAACATTTGCCGGATGACGTGAGAAGGCGCCACACTTCATCACACCAGTGGCAGATGACGCCTTGGTCGGAGATTTCTCAGTTGCTGAAGACGTGAGAAAGCGCAATAATTTCTCGTTGTGATCACCGGATGATGGTATATAACATTGCTTTGAATATTTTGGGTGGCGGATGCTGTGTTTGGCTGTACCTTTTACGGAGATTTTCCAAGCTTGGGAACGGCCAGTTGTGTAGGCCGTGTTCGCTGTGGATTACATTGCCGGAATCCTGTGTTCTATGGGCTATTATCTATTGTTTTTTCTCGCTCAACCATGGATCATTGGGTCAATGGCTATCCTTCTATTTCCATTTCTTTTTGTGTTAGACTGTCAAACAATTCACAGGGAGATTTCATACTGGATCTTGTCTATAATTGCAGGCCTTGAATTTGATTCTGAAAGGGGCAAGGCCACTTTTCCATTGCAAGGGGCACTTCCATTGGAAAATCATAATGTCTATGGAAACATTTGAAGGGGGCACGAAGGCCAAGAACAAGGGCAATGAAAGCCATGGCCTCAGTTTCAAGCTTTGTAATTGTCGTCATTATTGTTTATTATTTTTTCTCCCGTATCCAGTAGCAATTGTCACTTGGCAAAATGTACAAGACTCCTTCGTACCACTTTTTCAACATCTTTACACCAGAACAATGATTATATAACAACCTTTTGTGTTTGGCTTATTGCTAGTTGTGTTCCCTTTCTCTTGTTCACTATGGAAAGCATCACTGGGTTCCACAGCTGTTTCCCTCCCGTGTCCATGACGAGGTCTTTTGTCTCTCCTCACTCAACCACAGAGCGTTGAGTCAACTGCTTCTCCCATACTACTCCTCTCCTTTCCACCGGGGCTGTCATCGCAAATTACGGGGATGTTATACCCCTTGAAAGCCCACTTTCTTCTGTAACCACAATCACAAAGCCTGGAGGAGTTCCCAGTAGAGTTTATAATCGACTTATAGGATTACTGCACTGGGCTCTGTACCATTACCAGTCACGGATGACGACCATTTTGTAGGAAAAATTGTCATACATTCCGCGGTGGACGAGATATCATGCATCGGACGAAACCATAAAAATCGTCCGTGACAGTGGCGCACCCAGGGGGGGGGGGGCTCAGGGGGCTTGAGCCCCTCCCAAGAGGGTCCCTGAAAAAAAAAAAAACGAAAAAAAAAGAAGAAAAAAAACGAAAAAAAGGGGGGGAGAGGGAAAGGGAGAGGAGGAAGGGGGGGGGAGTCACAAAATGTTTCGTGGGAGAAAAATTTTCTTTGAGCCCCCCCCAAGACAAAATCCTGGGTGCGCCAGTGGTCCGTGACGGCGAAATTCAGAGTAAAAAATTTAAATACCACCACCAATGATCTTTAGAAGAGTCCACTAAACGGTCCCGGGGGAAACAGTGTAAATTTTGGAAAAAAAGTATCTGCTTAAGCACAGTGAAAATAATACCGCGGATGGGCTCGTTTTCTTTTTTTTAATACCGTCGTAAAGTAGTTAACTATCTATTATGGCAAAAGTTCACAAGATACGAAACATACTCTCTGTGGAAGAAACAGTTCTATGTATGTCTGGTATTCTGAAAGTCTATTTTATTTTATTTTTATTGGCAGACCAAAGTGGTGGAATAACCTTTTACCCTTGAAAAAGCATGTGCAATGGTGTTCCTCTTCCTCTGCTTGATAGCTGAATTGACTGAAGAGATACATTGTGAGGGGAGATCAAACTATTCTTGATGGTTTTCAGAGTCACTAGGCAACAAGACAATGGGAGAGTGCTCCTTTATATATGAAACAACAGTGCAATTATAAACAAGTACGTGTTGTTTTCTATACTGTTCTTTAACCTCTAAAGAGCATTAGAAACAGCTAAAACAGTTAAAACATGGTTGAAATGAAAGGTAAGCTCTGCGGGAGCTCAAGTATGCAGACAGGCACCCTATCCACCTTGGAAACATGGCCGTCGGCGGTCCTTTCGACACATCTAGCATGCTTTATGGGGCTGGATGAGAAAGTTTGTTGAAAACAATCTGCTAAAATAATAATAACAATATGTTCATTTCTATAGCGCTCTTACACAAAAAAATAGTTTCACAGCGCTTTATAATATATGGTACAACAGGGAAAAAGTAAATTAAAATTTAAAGGTAGTATCATACCAAGAACCAGAACAGATTCACAGATTTACGTATAACTTACAGGGTATGAAGATGGTCATGGTAGAAACATGCCGTTAAAATTTTTCCACCCGACTATTTATCCAGAAATTTGTAAAACAACAACCGAAAATCTTTTTGATCTTTTAAAAGATCAAAAATAAAAGAGAAAAGACTTTAATAAGAAATACTGTGGCAGTTTTCACTGTTTCCTCAGTGAAACCAAAGTATGATACTACCTTTAAACAAGTAAGTTTTCAAATATTTCTTAAAAGTATCTAATGAAGGAGCTGTGTGGATGTTAAGGGGTAGTTGATTCCAGAGGGCGGGGTGCATATGATTGGAAAGCCTTGTCGTCAGTTACTGTGGATGTTCTGGGTACATGAGGAAGTGTTCTGTCAGTTGTTGAGCGAAGTCCGTGTCTTGCAGAGTGATGGGTTGAGAGAAGAGTGCTGAGAAATGATGGGGCTTGGTTTAGAAGACATTCATATGTTATTGTCAGGATTTTGAATAAGATGCGTTGCTGGACGGGGAGCTAATGGAGGTCTTGTAGCAAAGGGGTCACCATGGTCTCATTTTCGGGCTTTGAATATGAGTTTCACTGCACGATTCTGGACCCGCAGGAGACGTTGGATCTGCGAAACATTAGCTCCATACAGGAGTGAGTTTGCATAGTCTAGGCGGGACAGTGAGATAGCTCTACAAGCATGTTCGCATGCTTCCTTTGTGATGTGAGGTCTGATTCGTGCAATATTTGATAGATGATAGTGTAGTCCCCTACATATTGCTGACACCGGACGATCCATCTTCAGGGTCGCGTCAAACTCCACCCCAAAACTCCTTGCAGATGTGGCTGGATGGATAGTAGTGCCTGAGAAGGTGAGAGAGCAGTCAGTCACGAGCTGTTGTAACTGAGGTGTCGAGATGACAAGAAATTCAGTTTTGTCACAATTCAATTTTAACATGTTCTGCTGCATCCCTTTCAGAATGTCTTCAATGCATGGGCGGAAATCCCTCCCCGATCATGGGGGGGGGAACAATTACACTTCATAAGAGAGTAACTTTCAGTATACAGTGCCATGCCTGTGGCCTAGCATACGCTTGCATGTTTGTGTACCGTATCGTAATGTATGGTAGGTGTGCCGATCACGAGTCAGTGTTCTCCAACTTTGAAAAATAAAACTATATGAGGCTATGCATGGTAGAAGTACAGGTTTTTTTGTAACACCATGTGACACTCTTGTGTAGTATGGGGTGGGTCTGCAAAATCCTATAACTTTTTTTAAGAAATGAAGTTACGGCGTGGGGTCCGGGGCCCGCTTAAGGGCCCGGCAAAATTTTGATTCTAGATGCTCTGTAGTGCATTCTAAGGCAATTCCTGGCCACTTTCCTCAGACTTTTTTTAGGGAAAGTTTAAAAGATTTTAATCAGACTTGCATGGTATAGAAGAACATAATAGGCTTTTTGGTAACATCATGTGACACTCTTGTGTGAGTACGTTATTTGGTCTGAAAAGAGCATGATAACGGGATGTTCCAGCCAGTATGCCAGTAATTTTAATCAGACTTCCATTTATTTAGCACATAATTACTAAACAGAACTTAAAATAACAGATTATAAATAAAGATTAGTACCACTACGTACTCCTATAATTCCTAATTTTCCAAACTTCTATTTTTCAGTTATTGATCTGGGTGAGTGGGTGGTTTAAGAAAACACGCAAGTTGGGGGTTTCAAAGGTATTAAAGGAGTTGTATCATACTTTAGTAGGGAAAACCAAAACATAAATGTTCACATATACCTATTACTTACAGGGTATAAAGATGGCGCTGGCAGATACCATCACAATTGTTCTGCCTGAAATGGTGTACTTTTATCAAGAAATTAGTAAAACAACGACAGAAAATATTTTTGATCTTAAAAAGATCCTGTGTTGTATTTAGAAATATGCCTATATGGTGAAGCAAATAATGTAAACCTCAAAATGATAAACATATTTTGGATGAAGAAAATGCAAATGTTTTGCTCTATTGTACTCAAATTCTGCAATTCCACAGAAAAATCATGAGAACTTTACTTTCATTACAAAGGTAATGACAGATGACAAATAATAAATATAAATGTACCTTAATATTTTCAAATATGGCACCTTGTGTTTTTTTATGGATGTACGAGAATTCTTCGGAAATATAGTTTGATTAAAGCAACCTCATTCAAAACGCAGTAAGAAGTTTCGCGAAACTCCGACGACGAACGAGATTAAATCCGTCATGAGTCAGTGCAAAATCATTGGATTCGAGCATGGTGCTCTATGGAAAAAAAACGGTTTTAAATGGATGAGTCGAACGGGAGACGCGTAACCAGATATTGTATACACAAGAATGTATACGTATGCAGACTGTATGCGGTTTAAGTCGATTTCAGTGCAGTAAACGTAACGTGTATGCATGCGGGCCGGCCATGCAGGGGCATCTCAACTGCACGTCGTCGATTTGAGTCGCATGGCAAACATGACAGTTCACAAAATTTTCCCATTGGGAATGAGCAAGCGGTCAGTGTGCAGTCGACAAAAACAATTGCTCATGGTAGAGGGTTAAAACATGGAGGGGACAATCGACATTATGTCCCCCACTTCCAAAATCATGGGGGGGACGTGTCCCCCCTGTCCCCCCCGGGATTTCCGCCCATGCTTCAATGCATGCTGACAAGGAGTGTAGAGCTTGCGTCACTGAATCACCTTGTTTCTGATCGGCAAATATATAAAGCTGGACATCATCAGCATATGTGTGAATATGTACACCTTCGTGAAGCCTGATGACATCAGGCAGTGGTTGAGTGTACATATTAAAGAGGGCCAACTACAGAGCCCTGTGGCACACCATATTTCAGTTTGAGGTTCAGACAGTTCATAGGCCACCTTACATCTACTTGTGTGATCCGACAGATATGATGAAAACCAGCATTTGGCAGTACCAGTGAAACCAAATGTGTCAGGATTGGGTGATCTACACAGTCAAATGCCGCTGACAGATCCAGGAGGACAACATAGGCAACCAATTTATTACCGATAGCATGTTGTATATCGCTCTTTACTTTCAAAAGTGCAGTCTCAGTGCTGTGATTTGGATAATATGCTGACTGAAGGTCTTCAGCAAGGTCGTTCTCTTCAACATGCTCTGAGACCTGTTTGATTGCCACTTTTTAGCTGTCTTTGAGAGGAAGGGGATGTAGGAAACTGGCCTGTAGTTACTCAAACTATCACGATCAAGGTTCAGTTTCTTGAACAAAAGTGTGATGATAGCTTCTTTAAGAGGTGCCGGAAATACCCTAGATGACAGGGATGTGTTGATGATCGACATGATGTAAGGGAGAAATGTGTCAACATTCTCTTTGAGCAACCACGTTGGAAGTGGGTCCAGTGAACAGGATTTGTTCGGAGAGGAAGTTATCACCATGCGAACTTCATCTGAGGTCACCTGGCGAAATGCAGAAAGCTCTGTTGCAGGAGTCCTCACAGGATTTCCCCAGACGCATGGATTCCAGATGTGGATGGGATGGACGAAAGTGTTTTACGTATCCCTGCTACCTTCTGATGGAAGTATGAAGCAAATTAGTTTGGTAGGACATTTGCTGAGGCAAAATCCTAGGGGATTTGTCCAGAAGAGTGTTAATTACCTTGAAAACAGTCTTTGTATCCGCATCACAAAGCTGATTATTGGAATATGAAGACTTCTCCCTCTCTACAAGTCTGCAGACTGCATGGATCTGATTAAGATATTTCATATGGTTTTTATTTGAAGGTTCCTTTCTAGTCTACGCCTTTCACATTCTTGCCATGTAAACCTCTTCTGTATACCACGGCGGATGAAAACGAAACTTGTGAACCCGTTTAGTGGCCGGACACAAAAAAAAAATGTGAGTGACTGGTTTTGGGACAGGAATTTAGCCTCAGGGGAGAGGAGTATTCCTCCTGGTTCCCGCCAGGGATGGCCCTTTTCAATGGAAAGGGCATGGAGTTCACTAGCACGACATGCTATGGAGGCCGCTAGTAAGAATAGGGCGATATGACTTCAAGGTTATTTTATTGGGTTTTCCGCGTCAGCGAAAACCCTTTGTTTTTGTTCTGTTTTTTTTCTTTTTCTTCTTCTTCTTCTTCTTCTTCTTCCATCATTTGGATTTCCCATAGACTTTGTATAGGGGCATAGTACACGCCACTTTGGTCACTTCAAAACATTCGATCTTAACCAAAGTTGGTGCAAATAAAGTCCCTATAGTGTAGATGTATGCCAAAACTTTTCGTCATCATGACGTCATCAGGTGTCATGTGACCAGCGATTTGAATTTAATAATCAAAATCTTTAAAAATCAACAAAAAATCAACGGTTTGAGATATGAAGTTGATTCTTTCACCAATAGTGATTATTAAGCAGGGTCTTTCTTTGTGACACATTGCTTGACCTCTGTGACCTCTACTTCCGGTCAAACAGGATGTAGCTTCTCATTTAAAAGTGGTAAGAGCTATGATCATGATTCTTTCACCAAAACTCAATGTTAGGCAAGGTCTTTCATTTGTGTTACATTGCTTGACCTCTGTGACCTCTACTTCCGGTCTCCGCAGCTTCTCATTTAAAAGTGGTAAGAACTATGATCATGATTCTTTCATCAAAACTATATGTTAGGTAAGGTCTTTCTTTGTGACACATTGCTTGACCTCTGTGACCTCTACTTCCGGTCAAACCGGAAGTAGCTCCTCATTTGAAAGTGGTAAAAGCTATGATCATGATTCTTTCACCTTTGTGACACAATTCTAATTGACAAGCAATATACATGTTCCATAAACCCTGCAACTAAATGGGTTAAACTTTAGTTTTCTACATTGAAAAATAGATAATTTTATAAAAACCATGTCTTAATAAAAAAAAGAGATGTGTATTAATTTGAGAAATATTTTATGTATCATATATGCGGAAAAGCAATGTCTTCTGTTTTCAATAGACACAACCTCTAGTTTATTTTATTACCTTTTTTGCACAGAAACATTAAAAAGACACATAGTGCAAGATGGAAGCCCCGAACAGGCACACAGGCCCACAAAATAAGGGCCCTTTACAACATCAAAACCGAGAGACAGACTGACAGAGGACAGGCACAATTAACAGGCAAACAACCGAGGACAAAGATAAAATAATATTCCTAGTAAAACATTTGAAAAGATGGGGAATACTACTTATTAAATTTCCAGCAAGATATAGGAGATATGATACATGTACATGGAGACCTTTCCTTGTTCAGTTGTTACTAGCAGAATGCTGCATAAAATGAGCTCTGATTAATGAGGCTCCACTCTTTGTTGTCAATTAAATTTTGAGAACTGACATCACTAACACCGTTTTCAGGTCTTTGTGTACACATCGCATTCTCTCAAACTCTGTCACTGATGCCTTACGTCTCCATCTTACAACAAATAATTGAACAAAAACCTGAAAATGCTAATCAATCTTAAATTAATTATCTCTCTTACTCTTGTAGCGGTTCATTATCATGAAACAGAAAAATCATGAAATTAATTTTACTTTCTGGACTGATGAAGACTGTTAACACTTTATAATCCTTTCATCATTATTATTTCTACTATTCAATAAAATGATCAAAATCCATTTCTGTTTGTCTTATTATGACCTACATGTAACTGTCACCTGTATTCACTTATTTTTGACCTATTGAGCCTTATTTCGTCATAATTGTCTTGCCACATGTAGGCAGCATCTAAGAAGTGATTTATCATTATTGTCATCCTTATTTCCAAGAACAATTGTAGTCACATACTTTCATTTCCTGACATTGATTGACACCAGGCTGACCAGTGACCCTGCACCAGTCTGACCAGTGACCCTGAGTGACTCACAATGTTCTGCCTCGATTCTTAGTATTAGTGTAACTCCAGAGTATAAATCATTCCTTGGAAATCAACTACTTTCAATTGTTTTATGCCTCAGCGTCTGATATAAAAAGCCTGCTGAGGGTATATTTCCCAGTCTTACTGCTAGCCATCATACAAGCAACGTTGCTTTTCTAGTGCCACATGTTCTCGAACTTATCATACGTGGTCTGGCGTGTCCTACTCAAGATCTTGTGGTCAATCTACAGATTGTGGGTTCGAATCCAGCCATGGACTAATGGAGCTTGCGTCCTTGGGCAAGACGCTTTATCACACATTGCTCCTCTTCACCCAGGTGTAAATGGGTACCTGTGAGGGTAGAGATGGCTTTGTTTGTTTGATTAGCCCTGCGCGCTTTGCAGGCAGCTGCGGGCTGTATACTCCCCAGGGAGCTGAGATTGTTTCAGGAATGCAAATGGGCCCGATGACCAGGGATAATAAAAATGTATAAAGCGTTGTGATACCCTTCTTTTGTGTAAGAACGCTATATAAATGCCCAAATTATTATTATAATTATTATTATTATTATAGAAGGGTAGTTGACAAACATACCCATAATTGGTGAGAGGTGGAGTTGCTAGGCAGGCTTAAACTGTCGTCAAACCCTATAAAATTTGCCTCTGCGGCTGATCTGTAACCACGTGCGGTGGGGACTTGAAGGTCAGGGCGCAAAAGAAGGTGCAAAAAAACCTTTTGTGACTGTTTGAAGAGCAGAAAAAGGATCAATGTCCTTCTGAACGTGCCAACCAAAGATAGACAAGAGAAGACCTAGTAGGAGGTTCTCTACTTTTGATAGTCAAGGCAGCAGCATCCTCTGGAAGGGCTGCTGACCTGAAGGAAAGCTGAGAAGCGACCAGGCTGAGAATCACAAGCCGTTTAGTCGCATGAGGAGATCAAGCTGAATGGTAGGGCGAAGGGTTATGAGGAAAACAAGCCTATTGTGGTAAGAATGGGACGATCCGGATAAGTTCATAGCTATCTTGGCGAGTACCGAAAAGGGTCAACACTCGATGTAACAGGGAGATCGGAGGGAAAAACGGTGATCTCATCCAGACAATACTCCGGGAATCAATAGTTTGAACAAGAAAAATAATGCAGGTTGCAGAGAAAATGGTTAGCCAAGTCCCTGAAAAATGCATTTTCAGCCGGGAAATAAATAGTTTGAATGAAAAAATTTAAAATGTATATTAGCATGGAACTATAGTAGGTCTACGCTATAATAGCGCTCCGCACTTGCGCTAAAAATAGCACCGGACCTCAGGCAAACATTGCAACCATGCAGGTGTGCGTGGGTGTACACTACGTGTGTGAGTCAATGTTTGTCTGACATCAGGGAATTTTGTGACGTCATTAGTGTGGAGCGCTAGTATATGTAGCTACATTGCCAAAATTATCTTGCCAGGTGAGTCTGTTGTAACCCTGAATTTGACTTTTATCTTCTATCATGGATTCCTAAAAATACCTGATAATGACCCAGTAATGTTCATTGTAAAATGGTGATAGTGTAGGCCAAGGCAACTTACTCCGGTTAAAAAAGACTTACTCCGATTTAAAAAAGAGCTACATGTATGATGATGAGTAGGCATAGGCCTATTGCCTTTACAAGTTAAAAGTTAACATTGTGCAATGATTTTCAATAAATCAGTTTGGTACCGTAGGGTATATATGCAGTAAACATTAATGTATTTAATTGTTGTTTCAATAATTGCAGATGACAAGCCGCAGTTGTCAATGAAGCTCCAGCGCCAGAGAAACGACCGTTGTACCATCATAGAACAATATGAAATGGATAGGCCTAAATTTGCTTAAAATAAACTTGTTTATATTTATACAAAGTAAGCCTATACATATAATATAAACACGTACATGAGTTATGGTTCTGTTATAGTAGTGTATTTACGAATGGTGAAAATTTATTTGGAAAAGCATGATCAACCAAACTTAAGTAAAAGCATTGTATATGCCGCAACAGGGACGATTGAATTGAAACAATATTATTACTTGTATAGAAAAAAAAATCATTTTAGAAAAAAACCTGTTGTTTTTGTAATTGTTATGTGTCGTCCTTCATTCACAATACACGTGCATCTTTTTATTAACTCGTAAATGATGTGTTTCTCGAAATTATTCAATTGCCATTGCTGTAAATAAAATATCATTTCTTTTAGGTTGTTTTAGCAGTAATGTATCGTGGCCCTGAAGGGACATATTTTTCACGACTAGTCGTGAATTTTTTTGCGACTAGTCGTGATTTTTTTGCAACTAGTCGTGACTCTTTTGCGTCTAGTCGTGAATCTTTTGCGACTAGTCGTTAATTTTTTGCGACTAGTTCGTGAATTTTTTTGCGACTAGTCGTGAATTTTTTGCAACTAGACATGAATAATTGTTCAGTTGGCTAGGGGGTCGGCCGGCCCTGCCAGGCCTGGTAGGGCCACACACGTCTCACGTACATAGTAGGCCTACATGTACTTTGTGCATGCTACATTGTAATTTGCGTTGGTCACTGTTTTCAGTCGGGTTCCCATGCCTTTTCGAGGTCGAGACTCGAGGAATACCGGTATTCTTCAATATATTCGTTAATGCTCCGTGCTCCAACCATAGAGGTATAAAATACATGTACTTGTACCTCCATGAGCCTTCAACTACTATGCTCCGACCATTTTAATTGTGATACCGATACTAGTAGGTTGAACCATGGAGGAAGGAAAAGGGCTACAATAACATGATCTGACGCTAAACATACATTATCAATCTGGAGTAAGTTTAGATGTGTGTAAAGGGGGAGCAAAATCATACATGTGGCATGTGGAAAGCAAAAAAAGGAGAGACGGGTCCCATTTGTCTATAAACCACAAAACAAACAAATTGATGGATAAGTATAACGGGAGACATCTTACTTTATTTATTTTGTAACACAGAAAATTAGAAGAACCTGAATGCGCTCCAAAGTTTTTGAGAAGCTTGTATCCGTGTGGTGTAAACCAAGCTCAAGAAAAAAACTTTAAGAGGCATCATAATTCTAGTTCTATTTGAAAATGGTTAACGGCGGTGGGAGTAGGGTGGGGTGGAAAGATTTCTGAGGTGAATTTCAAGGTGTGCAGATTTTTAATCATTGTGATGAATTTCCCAGCCTTGGTCCTGGGGCCGATTTCACTAACGTTTTGCGATCATCGTAAAGCCCAAATCCATCGCTAAACGGAAAATTGCTACACAAAGTAGCGATCGATTCTCCATTTAGCGATGGATTTGGGCTTTACGATGATCGCAAAGCGTTAGTGAAATCGGTCCCTGGTGCCATTAAAAATTATCAACACGTCATCCCTATATCTCATATAAGCTACTATTTCGGGGTTGTTTGGGAGTATTATATCTTTTTCATATTTGAACAAAGTGATATCACATATTTTAGGACTCCATCCTTCCTTCCTATCCCTGTCTTTCCTTTCTTTCCCTTGTTTTCTTGTTTCAACCCTTTCTCTTTCCTCTTTCCTTTTCTCCTATAACCTAACCCAAACACCCACCCCACCCGTACTTCTACATCTACCCTTTCCTCTCCTTGTCCCTTCTCCCTCATTCCACACACCTCCTTCTCCTTTCCCTTCCCCCACCCTCCACCGACAACTCACCTCTACCTATAAACCTTTCCTATTCACCCATTACTCTCCTCTTTCTCTTCCTTTGTCTTTTCCCTCCCCTGTTCCCTTTTTCTTTACCATCCACCTTTCTTCCTCCTCCCCCTCACATACCCCACCCTACCCCTAGCATTACCTCCCTTTCCCTTCGTCCTATACCTGTCTTCTCCTCCCCCTTCCTTCATTCCTCCCTTTGTCCCTTTCGTTTTTTTCCACCCCATCCCACCCTTACTCCCACCGCCGTTAACCATTTTCAAATAGAACTAGAATTATGATGCCTCTCTTGGTTTACACCACACGGATAAAAGCTTCTGAAAAAACTTTGGAGCGCATTCCGGTTCTTCTAATTTTCTGTGTTACAAATAAATAAAGTAAGATGTCTCCCTATTATATTTATCCATCAATTTGTTTGCCTTGTGGTTTATAGACGAATGGGACCTGTCTCTCCTTATTTGCTTTCCACATGCCACATGTATGATTTTGCTCCCCTTTACACACTACCGTAGTTGGCCCCACCGACGGAACCTATTTACATTTCGGTGGTTGGCCCTGAGATTTTCAGAAAACCAGTCCCTGACCACCCAGCAAACTAAAAAAAAATTCGCGACAAGTCGCAAAAATTTCACGACTGGTCGCAAAAAAATTCACGACTAGTCGCAAAAAAATTCACGACTAGTCGCAAAAAAATTCACGACTAGTCGCAAAAAATTCACAACAAGTCGCAAAAATTCACGACTAGTCGCAAAAAATTCACGACTAGTTGCAAAAAATTCACGACTAGTCACAAAAAAATTCACGACGAGTCGTGAAAAAAATGTCCCTTCAGGGCCACGATAGTAATGCCATTTTTGTATAAAAGATACCCGGCGGGATAATATACACAAATATTTAGCAATATCAGAAAATGCTACAAAGTCCCATGCTCAAAGTAAAAAATACCGTGATCACAGGGCGAAGAAAATAATTAATTTTATCGCTAACACGATAAAATCCATTCTTCACCGCAGAGGATCCCCTGCAGACTGCAGAGCCGAAGTACACGATCAGTATAAGGCTCTGACAGTCTGTTCGTAACAGCGCCCTTAGGGTGATTGAACATGGGCGTCGTCACTCAATGGTGCGCTGCTGGTAGAATGTAAGACGAACGTTTCTCTCAAGGTCTTTGTTTTTGCCAAGTCATGGTGATGTAATGTGTTGCCGGCAAGACGTAAGACAAACGTTTCGCTTAATGCCTTATCTAATACCAATTTTAGCGGGAAAGATCACTTCGGTTCAGCTTTCCTTCGGGTTAACATCATCTAATTTTGAAATCCGTGATCACAGAAAGTCTATTCTGTTTCGTTATAAAATATTCTGTTTCATCATTTCGGTCAAACTCCTGCCTTCGTTTGGATTGACAACGAATACAGTTGTTGAATAGATTCTACATTAATGTAGATCTACATTGTCATTTATTGACTTTGTGAGCTAAGATTCTTTGGCGGCCGCTTTCAATTCGGAGATTCGAACTTGGAATTAGTCTATCTGCTGTTTGTCGACCACACTTTCTTCTACGGAGCTATGCCTCGCCCAAGCCGGCAAAGGAAGCGTCCGGCGCATTTGAATTCTCCGTCCATACCCACTGTACGGGGGCGCGGAGGACGTGGACGTGGAAGCGGAGGCGTGCTGCTAGCTACCCTGATCCGCCCGTTGACCAGGGTGTAGTGCAGCCTCCTCAGCACGCGGAGCCTGTAATTGTGCCTTTGGCCAGCTCTGCCCCGGCCGTCCAAGTTACTATTCAAGAGGACCCTGCTGCTGGACTCGCACACACTACCGTTGAAGGACGACACCGTGGAGCAGACAGTGCGACAGTGCCGTCGCCACCCGACAATGCGCCTCCAGTTGGTACGTCCAATTTTCTTGCTACCGTTAGTAGTGGTTGTGACGGTAATCATAGTTCTAGTAGTAGTAATCCTAATTTTTGTACTACATGTAGTTCTTGCGTTGTTAATCGTAATAATAGCAATGGCATTTCAAGTATTGTGGGGCTCAGCCTACCTCAACCCTGTCAGCAGGTTCAGGGGATTGTTGCTCCTAAGGTGACAGGGTTTGAGAGACCCACCCCGTTTCCATCGGCACAGGCCACCAGTTTAGGACTACATGTGTCACAAGCGGTAAAGGAGAAGATATGGCAATCGCAATATATTGACATGTCATTGTTATTTCCGGCACTGTCCATGGTAGTTGAAGATGGTCGGGTGGTATTTCGCCCGGCCTCAGCTCCGACACTTCGGCTGCAATCACTTAATCATTGGACCAGCGCGTTCCATACATTTATGGCCATTTTCACTGCACGTCACCCTTCCTGTTTTTGTGAAATGCTAAAATATGCTGAAACTATTCGATTGGCTGCCGCGCAGTTCCCCGGGTTGGGTTGGCGAAGTTATGATGAACAATTCCGCTTGCAGCAGGAGGCTTACCTGTCCCACTCATGGGCAACTTTGGATACAGAGCTGTGGGTGACAGTGGCGCCGGCTACCAGTTTTATGCCTGTTGCAGCAGTTAATTCCATGGGGAAAACATTCCCCTCTAATAACGGTTTGTCTGCTTCCCACGCATATAATACGGGGATCTGCAGGTGGAACCCTTGCAAATATCCCCATAGATGCAGTAATTGTACACGCTTTGGGCACGGGGCCGCCAGCTGTCGCGTGGGTAAAGGCAAGCGATCTGAATCAGCTGCCAATGGCGGGACCACTACTAGAGCTTTGGTTCAGGGGTCCAAGCTATCTCCGGCAGCACGGAAGCCGGCAGGGGTCCCACCTTGATGCACTCTGGCTCTTCTGCCAGTTCACTGCCAGCCTCCGTGCCGGAGACTCGGGCAATCTCTGCTGCTAATTCTGTCCTTCCCACTCCAATTAAAGTACACATTCTGCAGCATTGGCTTTCCTTTTATTCGGACAAACAGAAGGCTCGTTTGTTAAGTGAGGGTTTTTTCTAATGGGTTTCAACTCAGCTACAGTGGGCCACGCGTGAGTAGGGATTATGATTGCCTCAGTTCTGCTGCTGAGCGACCGGATGTAGTTTTAGCAAAACTAAATAAGGAATTGATGTAAGGTAGGATTGCGGGGCCATTTAAGGACAAACCATTTCCTAATTTACAGTGTTCACCTGTTGGCCTTGTTCCAAAGCATGACCCAGGTGAATTCCGCCTAATTCATCATCTTTCATTCCCGTTCGGTAACTCTATTAATGATAAGGATAATTGTGCAGTACATTATAATTCCTTTGATTCAGCCGTTGATCTAGTTATGTCATTGGGCGAGCACTCATGGATGGCTGAATCTGACATCAAATCAGCCTTTCGGCTTCTTCCGGTGGCCCCCTCTGATTACGAGCTTCTTGGGTTCGAATTTCAAGGGGATTTTTATTACGATAAATGCTTGCCGATGGGTTGTTCCGTGTCATGTTCATTATTTGAGGCTTTTAGTACTTTCCTGGAATATCAGGTTAAACGAGTTACACAGTCGGTCTTTATTACCCACTATTTAGATGATTTTTTGTTCATGGGCGAGACTCGGGCCGGTTGTGCTGCTTTGTTGCAGACATTCCGGCATGTTTGTGACCAGTTGGGAGTGCCTATTGCAGAAGAGAAAACAATGGGTCCAAGCCAGGTTATCACTTAATTAGGTCTGGAATTAGACTCCGTACAACAGCTCGTCCGTGTATATAATAAGGTTGAGGCACTACGACAGCAAATCAATTTGATCTTTGATCAATTTGATTTGTCACTTATTTCTGATTTGCCAAACTGGTAAGTGACCATGATCTTGTTGGTAATAAAAATGGTAAAAGCTGTGCCAAAAGTCAATTAACTGTTTTGATTCATTTTTATTTGGGTGTCGTCTGAGAATAATGCAGGTAACAGAAAAAATAACATGGTCGGCCAACATGAAACAACCGATATATTTTCGACCGGAAATTAATTGGTAGTGGGGAAGAAAAATAATGCAGATCGTAAAGAACACAGTACAAAATCCTAAACTAGAAAATAATCACAGCTGGGGAATTAATGGGAAGAAATTATGCACATCACAGAAAAAATAGTACCAAGTCCCAGGCTCAAAAATAATGCGGGTTGCAGAAAAATTGCACGGCCAAGACCCTGAGAAAATATATTCCCAGCCGGGAATAAATATTTGGGGGAGAAAAATAATGCAGGTCGCAGAAAAAATGGTCGGCCAAGTCCCTAAAAAATATATATTCCAACCAGGGGAATTAATTGTTTGGGTATTAAGAAAACAATGCAGCAAAGAAATTGGTACCAAGTCGCAGGCTGAAAAACATATTCCCTGCTTGGACATTGGGCTAAAATATGTATATATGTGTAGGATTGACCTATATTCCAAGCTGGGGAGTGGGGAATAAATTCTTGGGAGAAAAAATAATGTGCACATTCGTGCAAAGTTCTTAAGAATTTTACAATGGTGTGTCTTCCTGTGTTCACATGAGAACAAAGTGGAACAGTCCATCGCCTGACGAAAAATAACGTCTTGTCAGTTAACTCTGGTGTCACGTGACAAAGACTGAGCGTGACATCTGCGGGTAAAATTTGCGTATTCATTGGGGTCAACAACAGAGTGCATAATGAGCTTTTTGGTCAGCGTCCTATCCACGCATGTGGTATGTATTGCGTAATACCAGTGCATATCATATACATGTAAATTCTTAGAAAACGTCATAAATACCCAAGGCAAGGCTTATACTTTGATCGCCTGCCATGCAGCACAAAAAGATTTCGAGAAATTCGAGGGCATGAAATAATTTCACTGAATTATGAAACCATGGAGTCTGTTCCTTGCTCCATGAAGACACAAAATGATTTTAAGGGGCACGGTTAGTAAATTATTCCATTCCCAAGTTGTATAAGAGCCGCAGCTTGCTGTTCTCAAATCCCAATTTTTGTGTTGCAAAATCCAAGGCCTCCAAGTTCAATACCATCAGCAGCCACATGGTACGATATCGTGTACAGTGTACATGTACAGTAGGGACTACATGTGTGTATACGTATTGCATATAATGCGTGCGATGTCCTTGTGGTACTAGACTTCATTCCCATCCAAATTTCCAAAATACATTAATGCAAATAAGGCTACGTCATGATGCGCCGACAACGTGGGGGGCAGTTTGGAGTAAAGTGAGAAGACGTTATTACAGGCTTGTGTGTATCTGTGGCGTAGATGCTGTATTGACAAGTGTGATCTATTGAACAACCACAAGGACGTAATAACGTCTTGAACCAAGACTAGCCTTAAAGCCAAAAATGCCCAAAGAGAGTTGAGTGCACGCTACGGGGCTGAGTTGCGCTCTGAAGAGGGAGATACTCTGCCGGCATGCATATCGAGGAAGGGCTAGGGAAATGAAGATGGCGAGGCCTAAGTCTAGGTCCAAGGGACGCTGCGGTGGTCACCCGGTGGTCACCAGATGAAGAGGGCCTACTATCAGACAGTTGACCAGGAAAACAAATATACCTGAATGTGCTGGCAACAAATGGTAATGGTTAATACCTTATAAGAACCTGAACTGCTGAGTGTAGGAGGTTAGTATCCTTTCGGTCAGGGTGAGGACCACTTGCACTGTGGAAGAGAATGTAGGCCTGTAGTCAGTGTATCCATTCAGACGATGGTTGGCAGCAATGTGAATGGCAGCAAACAAGCACAAAAATCTCACAACAAGAAAAGGACTGGAGATATATAATAATAAAGGAGCCTATACTTAGTACAGAGCAAGTGTACGAAGAGGCTGAAATACTGAAATCAGATACAAATCTGAATTCTCGCATCCCTCGGTAGACGATCAGACACCAGCTACCAGGCTGAATTAAGAAAATGCAGCTAGGATGCAGCTAGGTTGTGAGGAGTGGGATGTCTTGGAACGGCAAGATAAATCTAAACTTGGGAAGGCAATAAACACAATAGGGAAAAGTAAAGTGACAACACGGCAAAACGAAAATAATGGTAGGCGAAGAAAATCAATCCAAGTGCCTTGTGAAATCGACCATAAGTCTAACTGAAGAAGCAGTGGCAAGGAAACGGGCAGACTTTGGAGAGGTTCCGATAAGGGAGACTCTGGGCAATTGAGAGAGGGAAGTTTGAGGGCGACAAAATGGATCCCGGTAGTCTGAGAGATTGGGCAGCACCATAGGATAAACTTTGCGGCTGACTCGAGATGTGAAATCTCTAGGAACATATGAATTAGGGAAAACTTACTGCAAGGAGGTCACTCCCACATCGGGGGAGGACCTCCATGCGTACCCTGGATACAGAAGACGGCTAGTATAGGGAAGTGTAGGAACATACTCCAAGACTCAACCCAACGGACAACTAGTGAAAGCGGTCAGCCAGCCGAACATCCCAGAAGGCCCCTCCCTCGATGGCAAGCAAACTCTCCATTAGACTCCGGAGAGGAACATGATAAGCAGAAGACAAGGCCCAACTGACAAAGGAAGGAAGGAGGAAAAAGAAAGAACATCCTACTCTGAGGAGGGAAAAATGCTCTTCTCTTTTAGGAGAAGAGCCACGTGAGAGACAAACCTAGGCCTTGGCAGAAGCAGAGGGCACTGAGACGAGACGAGAGACATTTTCAGATACTTGCGGAAAGAGAGAGGGAGAAGGACCCTGGACTGTGGATAAAATCCTCTGCCAAGGGAAAAATTCCTTCCATAATAAGTGAACAGAACGAACCTGTCTAACATTACAGAGATGGTCACAAAGAGATGATCTTGGAGAGGAAAAAGTCAAGTTCTACTCTTTTAGGTATGAATGCTGACTGTCAGGGAATGTTGTCCTGTTCCAAGTGGGTAAAGAACCTTGGAAACACTCGGCTGACAAAGGTGAACACAATTCATCCTAGGAGTGGTGACAACAAGGGGAGAAACCTAGTGAAGAATGCAGGGAGACAGCTTTAATCGCGCAGATGAGACTCCTGTAGCATAGGCTGGGCTCCTCGGGCAATATATCTAAATACAGGAAGTGCACGCTGCCGAGTATATGATGATCATGACGATGTGTTGTTACCCGTCAGTACTCCTCCGTGGTCAAAGTAGGATATATCCGATCAACATGGGAGTAAATTCCCCCAGGAATCTGGGCCCAGGGAAGTGGGGCCCCAAAGGCTGGAAATGATGTACAAATTCTGAGGCACAAAGGTTCCCTTCCGGTGCATGTGAACAGTGCATGGTCATGTATGGTGCATTGCGTGATGCGTGCACTGAGTGTTGCTCTGGGTCACACGCTCTTTTGGCCCGAAGTGGCTGACCCCCATTTCAGACAGGCGTTCTAGCGTCGCGCCGAACCAATTAAAAGGCAAGATTTGAATTAAGTACATAGAAAGTTCGACGTCTGAAACAATTAGGAGCGACCAGGCGCGCCTGATGCCGAAAGATCGACGGTCTGGGTCGTTCAGAACGACGGTCTGGGTCGTTCAGAACGACGCTAGAGCGACATCGTTTCAGACGTCGCTCTAGTAATGAGCCGAACTCAATGCAAATGTATGCAAATGAGCAGAAAACTGCAGTGATATCCCACAATGCATACATACAAAACTTTTTGGCATGGAAATCGTCTGCCGGTCGTACATCATTGGGTGTTTTTTTCAATAGACCTTTGCCAAGGTAGGCTATACAAAAACAACAAAATTAATTATTTTGAAGGCAAAGTCAAAGATGGGGTAGGCCTTATAGTAAAAAACAAAATATGATGGCCACAATGCCAGTCGTGTCAGTTGTATACGACGACAACAACAGTCACAATCGAAGTACATTAAGCTTAATGTCAATTTCCTCCTCGCAACAACCAAGTCGACAACGTACGGTCTGCATCGTAAACAACACCACCCGAAAAGTCTTCTACGGAGCTGTTGCTATGGCCCCAAGTTGTCCGTTTGTTTGTAGCCCTAGTTTTAGGGCTACTCCAATGTATTAGGTTCGCCTGTCTGAAACCAAAATCTGAATTGGGTCGACCTAGGGTCGCTCCTTATCTATTTAGTTCGGCGCGACCCTGGCACGCCTGTCTGAAACGGGGGTAACAGTACTTTTATACATTTTGGCGGGTCAGAAGAGGTTTTTGGCAATCCTTCCCACGCTTTCGCAGGGACTGCAGCTTGGGACGTGGGAGAGTAAGGACGTGTGCATCATGGTGTCTGTGGGAATCACATAATCTATCCCTGTTCATTTGTTGATGATGATGATGGCGTAAAATAAATCAGCTAATCAAGCCATTTGACGAATCAACTACACCGTGTTGTCCCACTGGTAAACATTTTGTTATTGTTTTCCGTGTAATGTTCATCCAGAAAAATCAAATAAATGTAAATGACTCTTGAGAGATCTTTTTTCGGAAATAACAGTCCGATGGGTTAGCACTGTACAATGATAAACAGCTACAAAGAAAACGTGAGTACTCAGCGGAGCGAGCACTAGAAAAAAGGGGGTGACCTGGTGTTTGAGCTCTGTGTCATGCAGTGTGTGTGGTGGTGTGTGTGTGTGGGGTGACCTCCTGCCTACTAGTGCAGATGCACTACCGCTAGACCACTGAGCTACCTGGGGTCAGCAGGGTGAATCAATTCCAATATCGCGGCAAATGCCGCAACTAATCATGAATATTACTGATTTTGGGTCGGGAGATAATATGCAAATTAGGCTTTCCCTTCAACGATGTTGATGACGTTGGCACATGTGGGATTCTAACCCACGACCTCCTGCTTGCTAGCGCAGATGCCATACCGCAGGAGGCGTGGGTTTAAATGCAATCTGAGCCAGCACATGCTTTTTCAAACAAGCACCGAGTACGCAGTATTATCCACGTAGGTGAAGGGCAAGCCTAATTTGCTTATTTCATAAAGATTAGTCTTACTATTACTTCATAAGATATTCAAACAAAACTTACGTTTCAAGCGGGTAGCTATGGTTGATCTCTAAAAGATTCTCAAAAGCCTCTACAATGAAGATGAATGCTATCAGGGCTGCAAATGCCTCCTCAGTAAATCGAGTGATATATCGTACTAAAGCACTTGCATCTGTTGCCACTAAAATGATACAGATGACACAAGTCCAGAAACCAATCCAAACACGAAATGATAAATAGTTGAGTCCTGCAGACCTGTATAAAAATATAATGAATACTGTTAATAAGCAAAAGGTAGATATTGTATTTGGTTGAAAGCATCAGAGGATTTTTATAAAGGTATGCTCAGACAATGATATTACCGGGGTATGCATTTATTTAATAAAAAAATACTGCTAAACAAATTGCTTAAGATTAAAAATGTTTTTTAACCAGAGACGACCATGCAATTTAAGATTAGTCATGTATAATCTACTGACCAATATTCAACCAATTTTCTCAGTTTTGTTTTATGCTTGGCATTAGGAGAGCCACACATTTTGTTTTACACTGTTTTCCTAAACGTTGTGATTCTTGCCAGAAAAATTACAAAAATATCATGAAGTCCAGTTCTGAGAAATTAGGTTGGCTTCCAGTATAAAATAAAGGCATGGTATAATACGCTTTATGCCATGTTTACAAATATTAACTTTTCACACTCTACATCTTCTTCTATAGAATGTTAGCTGCAGCCACTTGGTAAAACGTAATATTTATGGCTATCATCATCTTCGTCGGCTTTTCCGTGTTCAACGGAAAAGGTATTGCTTTTGTTCTGTTTTTTTTTGGCTTTCCGCTTTGTTTTTGTTCTGTTTTTGTTCTTCTTCTTCTTCCTCTTCTTGTTGCCAAATTTCCCATATACAATGCACTAGGACGTTCTACAAGCCACTTTGGTTACTTTTAAGCAATCAATCAATCTTTCATTTGTGTTACATTGCTTGACCTCTGTGACCTCTACTTTTGGTCAAGCAGGAAGTAGTTCATCATTTAAAAGTGGTAAGAGCTATAATCATGTTCTTTCACCAAAAGTCAATGTTAGGCAAGTTTATTCTTTGTGACACAATTCTCATTGACAAGCAATGTGTTGCATAAACCCTGCAACAAATGGGTTAAACTTTAGTTTTCTACATTGAAATATGAATACCTTTAAACCATATGTCTTAATCAAACAAAATAATTGATGTGTATTAATTTGAGAAATGTTTTATGTATCATATGCGGAAAAGCCATGTGTTTTGTTTTCAACAGACACAATCTCTCGTTCTTCTTCTTCTCCTCAAGTCTATGGGAATTTGTAAACAAATTTTGTCTGCGGCACTTGGTCACTTTTAAACAGCCGATTTTAACCAAACTTGGTGTGAAGGAAATCCATATAGGGTAGTTGTCTCCCAAAACGTTTTGTCATCATGACGGCATCAGGTGTCATGTAACAAGCAATTTGAATTTAATAATAAAAATCTTTAAAAATCAACAAAAAATCAACGGTTTGAGATATTAAGTTCATTCTTTCACCAAAAGTGATTGTTAGGCAGGTCCTTCATTTGTGACACATTGCTTGACCTCTTCGACCTCTACTTCTGGTCAAACCGGAAGTAGCTCCTCATTTAAAAGTGGTAAGAGCTATGATCATGATTCTTTCACCAAAAGTCAATGTTAGGCAGTATGTCTTTTTTTGACACATTGCTTGACCTCTGTGACCTCTACTTCTGGTCAAACAGGAAGTAGCTTCCCATTTAAAAGTGGTAAGAGCTATGATCATGATTCTTTTACCAAAAGTCAATGTTAGGCAGTATGTCTTTTTTTGACACATTGCTTGACCTCTGTGACCTCTACTTCTGGTCAAACAGGAAGTAGCTTCCCATTTAAAAGCGGTAAGAGCTATGATCATGATTCTTTTACCAAAAGTTAATGTAAGGCAATTTCCTTCTTCAGTGACAAACATGAACATTGAAAAAGTACATATTAAAGGTACAATACATGATTGGTAAAGGTCACAGGACTGCACTCATACTTTGTCTGATCAAACATGTACATGAAATAATAAACCTGTGAAAATTTGAGCTCAATCGGACATCTGAGTCACGAGTCATGAGAAAATAGCGAAAACCTGACTTGATTTTTCTTATAAAACATGAAGAATAATTGGCTTTTCCGATTGTGATCGGAAAAGGTAATACTTTTGTTTTTGTTTTTTTCTTTTTTGGCTTTTTCGATTTCAATCGGAAAAGGTATTGTTTTTGTTCTGATTTTTTGGCTTTTCCATGTTCAATGGAAAAGGTATTGTTTTTGTTCTGATTTTTTTTTTTTTTTTCTTCTTCTTCTTCTTGGCCACTTTGGCCACTTTTAAATTGCCGATTTTGATCAAACTAGGTCAAAACAAAGTCCCTATAGGGTAGTTGTATGCGCAACATTTACGTCATCATGACGTCATCAGGTGTCACGTGACAGTGTCTTAAAGGGGCAAACTTCAGACATCAATTATGAATGAACCCTAAGTCCGATTGAGTTGAAACTTGGTATGTATCTAAGTCGGGAAGTGTTATATCGAAAAATTGCAATGACGTCATCATGACGTCATTCCCTGATTTTTTATGATTTATTGAAATTTTGGGTCATTAAAGTTCTTTTAACGATATCTAGTAAACGAAACAAGATATCTTTGAATTTCTTTTTGATAATTCTTCAGCATGCAGTACAGCACCATAGATGAACACTGCATAGACAAAAAATCGGTGACGTCATCATGACGTCATAAAAAATGCGATTTTTATAACGCATAGCAGGAACAGCCAATCACCTTGAAAATTGGTAGGTTGGTAAAAGGGAGGTTCGGGATCGTAATTATGAAGTTACGTCAAGACAGCGTCATTTGTTTATTTTTTATGATTTTTAAAAATATTTTTCACGCTTCCCCATTGACTTGTACGTAAAAATATTGGTCAATAAATGCAAGGCGCGGGCATGTGGTTGATTGCCTGTGTTATATATGCCGTATTCTCCTTCATTTCCTTATCATAGTTGCCAGCGTATACTGTTTTGACAAGACAACTACGCATGCGTAACAATCTACCTTTCAAGGAATGCATGAATCGAGCACACGGTTTTGAATGGCGCCCTCTTTTGATTAAAACAAGAAACTGCGGTGGTGTCAGTATGTTATTTGAAAATCAACAAAAAATCAACAGTTTGAGATACTAAGTTGCTTCTTTCACCAAAACGTGATTGTTGGGCAGGGTCTTTCTTTGTGACACATTGCTTGACCTCTGTGACCTCTACTTCCGGTCAAACAGGAAGTAGCTTCTCATTTAAAAGTGGTAAGAGCTATGATCATGATTCTTTCACCAATAGACAATGTTAGGCAAGGTCTTTCTTTGTGACACATTGCTTGACCTCTGTGACCTCTACTTCCGGTCAAACAGGAAGTAGCTCCTCATTTAAAAGGGGTAAGAGCTGTGATCATGATTCTTTAGTCAAAAGTCGATGTTAGGCAAGGTCTTTCTTTGTGTCACAAATATGACCAATACATGTGAGTTTATGATTAAAGGTGCACACCTCAAATGTATAAAACATAATATCATAATCAACTGTCTTTGTGTGAATATAAGGTTATGACAATTTTTTCAATAACAGCGGATACGGAAAAGCCTTGTGTTCTGTTTTCAACAGACACAATCTCTAGTTCTTCTTCTTCTTCTTCTTCTCCTCAATTTGTATTGACTTTGTACACAAATTTTGTCTGCGGCACTTTGGTCATTTTTTAGCAGCCGATTTTAACCAAACTTGGTGTGAAGGAAGTCCATATAGGGTAGTTGTCTCCCGAAACTTTTTATCATCATGACGTCATCAGAGGTCATGTGACAAGCGATTTGAATTTAATCATCAAAATCTTTAAAAATCAACAACAATTCAACAGTTTGAGATATTAAGTTGATTCTTTCACCAAAAGTGATTGTTAGGCAGGGTCTTTCTTTGTGACACATTGCTTGACCTCTGTGACCTCTACTTCCGGTCAAACAGGAAGTAGCTCCTCATTTAAAAGTGGTAAGAGCTAGGATCATGATTCTTTCACCAAAAGTGATTGTTAGGCAGGGTCTTTCTTTGTGACACATTGCTTGACCTCTGTGACCTCTACTTCTGGTCAAACAGGAAGTAGCTCCTAATTTAAAAGTGGTAAGAGCTAGGATCATGATTCTTTCACCAAAAGTGAATGTTAGGCAAGGTCTTTCTTTGTGATACATTGGTTGACCCCTGTGACCTCTACTTCCGGTCAAACAGGAAGTAGATCCTAATTTAAAAGTGGTAAGAGCTTTGATCATGATTCTTTCACCAAAGGTCAATGTTAGGCAAGGTCTTTCATTTGTGTCACATTGCTAGACCTCTGTGACCTCTACTTCTGGTCAAACAGGAAGTAGCTCCTCATTTAAAAGTTGTAAGAGCTAGGATCATGATTCTTTCACAAAAAGTGAATGTTACCTATAAGGCCTTTCTTTGTGATACATTGGTTGACCAATGTGACCTCTACTTCCGGTCAAACCTGAAGTAGCTCCTCATTTTAAAGTGGTAAGAGCTATGATCATGATTCTTTCACCAAAAGTTAATATTTGGCAAGGTCTTTCTTTTTGACACAAACATGACCAAGTATATTTAAAGTAGGCTTAATATCTTAATCAAATGTCTTTGTGTGTAAAAGGTTTTGACAATTTATTTGAATATCATAAAACGGAAAAGCCTTGTGTTCTGTTTTCAAGAGACACAATCTCTAGTTTACTTTATGTTTGTTCCAAAAATCGTTCGGACAAACGATCTTTGGAAAAGACACAAAATCTTGATTTGCTTGAAAAACCCAGCATCTGAAGAACCAAGATTTCCCATGGTGACTGTTTGCACTGTTTACGAACTGTTGAGTCCATTTTCTGTCTCACACTCAATAAATTTTTTTGGAGGCCTTGCAAATCCTATATGCTCCCTTTAAGAGTAGACTTAATATGAAATGTCTTTGTGTGTGAAAGGTTTTGACGATTTATTTTAATATCATAAAACGGAAAAGCCTTGTGTTCTGTTATCAACAGACACAATCTCTAGTTATTATCATTATTATGGTCTGGTGAACCAGGGTTGGCATGGCCAGAACGGGGCGATCAGGAGAACGTGGCATAGTTCCTGCTCTAGCTTGTCGAGGATGCGGGGTATTAGGGAGATCAGAGGGAAGGCGTACCCAAGGAGGCCCATCCAGTTGATCTGAAGGGCATCCGTCGCCCAGGCACATGGATGGGGGTACCTAATGCAGAACGTTTGAAGCTGGGCATTGTCGGCTGAGGCGAACAGGTCGACGTGAGGCCTTTCCAGACGGAGGAAGATCGTCCTTGTGACACCAGAGTGGAGGGTCCATTCTGTCGGTTTTATCGACCCTCGGGAGAGAGCATCAGCTGTCACGTTGTCCTGACCGGCAATGTGGATGGCCTGTAGGTGGGCCCCAATGTCCTTTGTCCACTGAAGGATCTGCCAAGACAGTACACACAGCTGAGGGGAGCGTGTGCCCCCTTGATGGTTGGTGTACGCTACCGTTGTCAAGCTGTCGGAGTGGACTAGTATTCGTCTTCCCTTGAAGCACTCGTAGAAGTGCCGCAGGGCATTGAAGACAGCCTATAGCTCGAGCACGTTGATGTGGTTGCGCTGGAAGGCCTGGTCCCAGGTCCTGGACGGGTACTGGAAAATCATCACGTCCAGCCACAGGTAGGCTGCAACCGCTCAGACCACCTGGGTGAAGACCCGCAGCGAAGTGGAGAGGCCGAAGGGGAGCGACCGGAACTCATAGGTCTGGTCTCTGTATGTGAATCGAAGGAACCTCCGGTCTTGCGCGTGAATGGGCACGTGCAGGTATGCGTCTCTGAAGTCAATGGACGTCCCCCAGCATGGAGTCGGTAGGGAGCGTAGCACTGTCTTGAGGGTCTCCATCCGGGAGCGTCTGGGGCGAATAAACCTGTTCAGTGGTTTGGAATTGATGATAGGATGCCACTTACTGGGTTCCTTCTTTGGTGTCAGGAAGAAGGTGGATATAAACCCGTCCTCTGTCTCGTTGGGTGGTACAGGGAGGATGGCATGCTTGTGAAGGAGGCCGTCTAATCTCTGATTCCAGTGCCATGCGTTGGACTCTGTCGTGTGGCACTGGAGTCTGTCGTGGGATAGCCTTGGGCGGAGGGGTGCTCGTGAACTCGAGGGAGTATCCATACGTCAGGGTAAAGAGGACCCATCCGTCCTTGGTAATCTCCCGCCAGAGCCCTATGAAACTTTGCAGATGGCCGCCAACGGGTCAGGGATCAGCAGTTGTAGAAGGTGAAGCGGGGGAGTCACCGACGCCACCCCCCGAAGGAGCTAGGGGCGCACGATGAGGATCCACGTCTCTGGAGTGTCTCGTCGGATCTGGCTGGTGGAGCTGCTCGTCGCTGGTTCTGACGTTGTAGTGGGGGGCGAAAGGACTGGCATGCCTATCGTTGCTGGGTTGGAGGATCCTGAGGGCGGAAGGAGCCGCTAAAGTCCGGAGTAACGAGGGAGATTTCTTCACAGGCCCGGGCAATGTACTAGGACAGGAGGAGGAGGAGCTGTACCTTTGAGACCCTGGCAGGAGGCTTTGTCGAGCTTAGTCAGGCTCGATTCAATCAGTGCCTTGTCCTTATTGTGAAAGACCGTCTTGAGTGCAGGTTTGCCAGAGTCGGCAGCTATCTTGTCCTTGGCTGGTTCTGGTATGGACGGGGTGGAGAAGAAATTTTTGTAGTCCTCGGCTGGGAAGTTGTAGTATTTGGACGCCCTCCTGGGGGCAGGGTGCCATACCTTAGTCGTGGCAACAATCTTGAACATCTCCACGCAGGAACAGTCTCCGGGAAGGTATGTCCGGAGGTCTTGAGGCGTGGAGGATGTCTCTTGAAGGAGGTGGGTCCGGAGTCCTCCAGGGGCGCAGCATCTATTGGGAGACCAAGGATCTGTTTCATATCCCGTTGTAGCAGATGTAAGCGGCTCTCAGAGGGAGTGAGGTCGCGGGCCGATTCAATCTTTTCCTCCAATGATGTTGGGGGCTCGGCCTCTGGAGCTGCTGCATCCTGCCTTGTGTTCTCCTGGGCAGCCGACCATGACGGTTGGGGAGCGCCAGACGGAAGCGAAGCCGTAACTACATCCGGGGCATGGCACCCTGGGTGGCTCCACCGATCCCGGTAGTAGTGTGCGGGGAGCCTTGGTGTCGCCGTCAGACGAGCCTGCAACAGAGAATTAACGGCGGGGCGCGCACACCAAGGACAGCAGGGGAACTTCGGAGTTGTCTTCCCGCGTTCTATGAGCCATGGTAGCTGTGAAAATTCACTGGCAATGGAAAAACATGTCGTGTTCAGTAGGAATGAACAGAGTGTTGTGGCCGTCAGCGGTATACGTGTAGTTGTCTGTAAACCACCATGTAATCGCCAGACGGACAATAGCGGGCATATGGAGGCGCATTCCTACGCATAATACCGAGAAGAAAGGCGAGTGGCTCCGCGACCTCCGGCTTGGGGTTCACGGTGACCATGGACGGCCCTACACTGTGGTTTCTCTGACATCCGCAATCGGGCTCGGGAAAAAGGTGGAGCAGTGGCAGGGCATCACCGCTCTTACCCACAGACGGTCGGGGTGTGCTCGGCAGGCCCAACCAGGCCTCTGTTCAGCGAGTCATAACACGGGGCCTATAAAAGGGGCATGTCACGTCTCCTCCGGTAGTGAGCGTTCTCCCCACGCTCTGGTAGCGACCGTGGTATTGAGCTACCCCCGGCGAAGGCCTCTTCGGGTCAGGTTAGAAACGTAGCCTTCAAGGCATGCCTAGCATCTAACTGCCCGGGATCGTCCGTCTGGCATTAGTACCAGCAAGCCCGGAATGAGGGGACAGCACCCAACTCAGCCATTCCGTTTTTGCAGTACCGCAGGCGGGTAATGAGGGGTCATCTCACATACACTCATCCATCCCCCTAACTTGCATTTAGGCCTTTCATCGTAACGTACAGAGCCGGCTGTGTACACCCAGCATCTCCTGGGAGAAAAGGGTACCGCGATGACAGTTTAAAAGGTGGTACCTGCAGGATGCACAAAAATATGGGTGTCGATCCCGGGGGAATATACAGTGTGTATCAAAAAAACCGCAACAGGATTTAAATTCATATTTGTGAAGATTGTGTTAGCTTTACAGCAAAGTGAGTAGTATCATGTTAAAGCCACATTTCTCCTCTTTCCAATGGTATGGTTTTTTATTCATACACGGTCACGGATGGCTGAGTAATCATTCTTTTTCCACAATGGGTCAGAATGGACTTGGGACCAAGTTTTACACACGGCTTAGAGCATCAAACACATCAATGATTCTTTGTTGGAGAGTTGCAATATCAGGTGGAGGGGTAATAAACACTTTGCTCTTGAGATAACCCCCAGATGAAAAAGTCACAACAAGTCAGATCCGGTGACCGCGATGGCCACTCCACATCATGATACAAGGCAATCACTCGATGTCCAAAAACCTCAGCCAATCTGTTTCTTACTGCAACTAGTCGATGGGCTGGTGCACCATCCTTTGCCCCTGTTCAGGCGTCTGAACACACCCCTTTGTTGCATAGGCAAGTTTTCCATTAATTCAGGAATCCCAATCACATTTTCATTTAAAATCTGTAAGTATCCATTTCCGTATCTGACTTGTAACTTGTTTCTTTGGCAAAGTGTTTATTACTCCTCCACCTGATTTTGCAACTCTCCGACAAAGAATCATTGATGACTTTTGTGTTTGATGCTCTAATTAAGCCGTGTGTAAAACTTGGTCCCAAGTCCATTCTGACCCATTGTAGAAAAATAATGATTACTCAGCCATCCGTGACCCTGTATGAATGAAAAGCCATATCATTGGAAAGAGGAGAAATGTGGCTTTAACACGATACTACTCACTTTGCTGTACAGTTAACACAATCTTCACAAATTTGAATTTAAATCCTGTTGCGTTTTTTTTTTATACACACTGTATATCCCAGTATTTGAAGGGGGGGGGGGGGGGGGGGGGGGAATGGCGTGTATTATCACCCCCCCCCCCCCCCCAATATTTTGGGGTTGAATGTCATTCAAGTTTATTGTATAGAAATATTACATGATGCTTTTTTATTTTTGTTGTCTTCGCAGTGAATTTATACTTTGTTTAAAGGTAGTATCATACTTTGATAGCTTACCAAAACAGAAATGTTCACAGATTTATGTATAACTTATAGGGTATGAAGATGGCGCTGGTAGAAACATACCGTTAAAACCGTTAAAAATCTGAAAAGACTTGATCAACCGCACCACGGTTCAAATTCAAGTTGAATATTTAAAGGAATGTTTTAGTTATGAAACATTATTTTGTTGGGGCCATTTTGTGAATGACTGACGCCAAGCAAGGGCTCAGTGAATGTGTTGAAAATTAAAATATTTTGGTTAAAAGTATTTGGTTGTTTGGCTTGAATTTATGACAAGGTTCGCTCATTGCACTTTTTTGCACAAGGAGTGCTTCCAGCGTTGTTACTTGCAGGTTTGGACGAAAATCTGTCTGGTTCTTTCTCACCATGCTGAAGATTTGCTCACAGGATGCATTTGAGTGTGGAAGTACCAATATTCCTAACATCACAGGAGCTAATACACCATACACAAAATTTCCATTAGATGAAGTGACTTTGCCGCAGGTGTCCGCCTGAAAGTATGCATACTCTTGTTCGAGTAGGCTCAATTGAGATGTGTCAGGCAGCTGAACCTGTTAATGAAGTAGGCAAGTGATGCATACGTATTTTCATCTCTCATTTGTACATCCACAACAAAAGTTCATCATTTAAAGGGAATTTTGTCGCTTTGTACTGACATGCCGTCTCATAATAGAGGCGCACAGCTGAGTAAAATGCAGCCACTCACTGTCAGTCAGCCATCCAGAGGGATTCTCCTCTGTTTTTTGTTCTGCTTCAATGAATTTCCTCACCTGAGCTCCAGCATCTTCTTTCTGATTGAATTTCAGAGTGAAATTCACCTCACACACATTTTCACTGTACCTGATAACTGCTGGCTTGACAAACCGGACCAGTAATTTTTTTAACAGACTGACCGGTTTTCTTTGTTATCTGTGAATGAGAGGGGCTTCGTTTTGAAGTTAGGTATTTAATCCATCATATACAGGAAGTATTTCATCGAGGAAGTAGCAATAAAGTTTGGTTTGAGGTTAAACCAAAAGTCTCTTAACCCGCTGAGGACGAGATTCTGTCATCTGCTTTGATGCCTCAATGGGCTTTAGCCCTGATGGTTTCTTGGCAGCTGAACTGGTACTGGGGGTAGACTTTGGCTCTGATGGTTTATTTCAAGCTGAACTGGTACTGGGAGTAGGCTTGGCTCGACCAGGTTTTGCTTGAGTAGACCCTCCCTGGGTTGTTGTACCCACAGAATTGGCATCTCTTACATGGCATAATGAGATACTTGATGACAGTACTTGTACTTTATTTGCAGCACAGGGTGGATTCTTTGAAACTTGAGCCTTCCGCTTCTGACAGGTGGTACCGGCAGTTTTTCAGTTTTAGATGTAATTCCTTTGCACTCTTCTTTGAAGAAATCAGTCAATGGTTCATACAGGGCAAGAAGCCGCTTGATGCAAATCCCAAGAGATAACCACCTGGTGTTGCAATGCTTAAGCATTTTTAGTGGCTCAGAACCACACTGAATCTACTTGTCGTGCAAGTTTTTCTTCTATTTACTGCTTTTGTCAAGATAGTAATAAACATCTACAAGCAGTTCGTCAACTGCTACAGGCAATTTTCCAGCAGCCTTCTCTGCCGCTATATGAACCAAGTGGCACAAACAACCAGCAACAGACTAATAAGTAAAGACTAATTACAAGTGGATACAAATTGGCTAAATTGGAACACATGCTCCAATATCTAACGTCACAAAATCACACAGATTTGTCTGCTGCCCCAATTAACGAAATTCAGAGAATCTGAATTTTGGGGAGCTTGCGGGTTGAGCATGTTGAGAGAAATATCATCAAAAAAGACTCTCTTTCTGTGTTCAGTGTGAGGTAATTTTTTTTTTTCTCATGTCAAGAATTTAAGGATTATAGTTCTAACAAATAAAGCGAGGTTTGTCGAGTGTTGAACATCCTTTTTAAGCCAGTAGTTGTTGGCACAGTGTTGGGCTGTCTACATGCATTTATTTGCTGCGGGCATCCCTTCTGACTTGGCATGGGTTATTATACAAATAACTAATGTTTATGAGTGGAATGGTAAAAATAATTTCATGAGGTGACAGATGGACTGTTCCATTTCACGAGGCGAAGCCGAGTGGAATGGAACAGTCCATCTGTCACCGAATGAAATTATTTTTACCATTCTACGAATGTGAAACATTCATTATTTGTTTTATATAACATCTAAGTAGATCTTTGTCATTTGATTTTGATTGGAGGATAACATTTTAAGAGTTAGCGAGACAAAAAAAGCTTAAAATCTTAGCAAACTTTATGCTCTTATTACAGTAACGCGCGTTGCACACCAACGCGTACGCGCGCACGCAGTGACAAATAAATGGAACGCCGCTTGACCAATCACGTATTAGAGTTCCTGGCGTGCAATGGTACAAATCGGATGGCACCAAAAATGCACGGTGGATGGTACAAATTTCAACGGTTGTGACGTAAGCCATGAATTGGTCTATTTATCAAATATCACGTGACATACAATCCTCCAATCAAATGACAAGGATCTACTAAGGTGTTATATAATCTCATATGTTAGGCACGCAGCCCACTTGGACTCTATTACCAGCTTCATTTCATGCCTACCCGCGTCCTTGGGCAAGACGCTTTATCACACATTGCTCCTCTTCACCCAGATGTAAATGGGTACCTGTTAGGGTAGAGATGGCTTTGTTTGTTTGTTTGATTAGCCCTGTGCACTTTGCAGGCAGCTGCGTGCTGTATACTCCCCAGGGAGCTGAGATTGTTTCAGGAATGTAAATGGGCCCGATGACCAGAGATAATAATAATGTATAAAGCGTTGTGATACCCTTCTTGTGTGTAAAAATGCTATATAAATGCCCAAATTATTATTATTATTATTATTATTATTGTCAAACCATTCCATTTGGTACAGAAAAGTACGTATTTGGTTCAATTTTGAGTCTGCTCTGCAGTGATGGCATCTATGCAGCCATTAACCAGTGCTGTGCTGAGGGTAGCAAGGAACTGCTGGACTCTAAATGGACACGAGGCTCAGCTGGCATCGATGCGTGGGAGACTTGTGGTCTTGGAGTAGTGCATCTTTTTAAGGGACAAGATTGATCTTGGCCAGACCAGAGTGGTCCCTGTAATCACGGACCTATTAAACACAAGGAGTATTAAAGCAAGGACTCGGATCGAAAGGGAGCAGAGATGGACACTGCAAGTACTTTTACGACCGCAGAAATGATTAAATAAACAAAAGTGCAAATCAAATTATGCTCCGCTCTCTGGCTTCAAGTTGTGGGTACTGCAGAGGCAATATTTACACTCGTTCAAAATGTCCGCCTCCGCAACTGAAATACAGTACCACTCGGCTTGGCATGAGACTCCCACACCAATACAACTACATCCTCGCAATTATATACAAACTTTTATAACCGTAGAAATTTAGGACTAGAATTGTGATGAAAATATTATGGGTCATATTTCGTGGTAGATTTTTGTAGTTGTCTTGATGGTGTATATCAAGAAAGTCAATAACTTATCTCAAAATCTCCCCACCTGTTGTGGATTGGGTCTACCATACCTACCCCAGACGGTTACTACTATATTCAAATTCCCCTGCGCCAATTTGCTAATCCGCTGAAAAGACTTGATCAACTTAGGTGCATCCTGACCTCCCATAATGCATACCGACATAGCCGCCATGATCGCCCTACTTTTCGAAGCCAGGAGGCTCGCGACCAAAAGTGGGGAGGACGGGCGGGACGCAACCATCTGGGGTAGGTATGAACTAGTGGACCCAACCCACAACAAGAGGGGAGAGTCTACTGCATTCAACCTACTCCAGACTGGTATGGAGTGGCGGCCTACTCATGGCGCCAGTCCAGTCAACCCGGGTTCAAACCTCACCAGAAACCATTTCCGCGAGTTAATCCTCGTTGTAGGGTTGGAGTTCTTGTAGTCAGGCCTTCACGCCTACATTGGGGATGTGTCTGACGTCCCGTGCGTTGGTTCGCCAAGAGGGTGATGTCCAGTGAATGCTCCAAGTGGACCTCTTGAACACGTGGTTCAGTCCTTCGTCGAGGGCCCAGGCCGAGAAGCCAAGTGTTGCGGATGAGTTTACTTCGCATACCAGGATAATGTGACCTGATGGGGCCCGGTCACCGTTATCCTCTATAGAGTCCTGTCTTTGTCCCGGGGGACTGCCTTGGATAGGTGGTAGTGCAGACAGTAGTGCGCTGTGCCTGGAAGTGTAGCGATGTGTGTGGGGACCCTTGCAGTTTTCCGTTCCGGTAGTGTCGACGATAGTGGCAGTGATTGTAATAACACCAAGCCGTTTCTATTTACTATATACGACCTGTATAGCGCATGTCCCAATCAGTGAGTGATGTGATGTAACCATGCGCATGATTATTGGTGTAAATGTTGTCGATTGCTGTATGTGTACATGCATTGATGGCCGGTGATCGCATGCGGGGGCAAGCCGACCCCGGCAGCACAGTACGGGCTGGTGTGGTCATTCGGCGGTGAAGCTGTTTACGGGGAATCCCATAGCCTTTCCGCTCCACAAGGCCGGGTCATAGGGGTGGATGCATTATTGATCCATGGACACCGGACAAGGACTGACCGGAAGAATTTGAACCGGAACTCAAACTAGAATGGGGACGTCTGTGCTTGTGATGGTGACAGTGGTGTCTAAGTTCTGAGGAATAACACTCACCCCACAGGACCACACGTAACAGGAGCAGGAACCACTCCTACATATAGCAGGAGCTACAATAGAATATGACTACACCTGATTGGCGCTAGAAGAAAAGAGGACGATATGCTGCTTGGTATCATGGGTACTGGGTATGGGCCCCAGAGGGCACTGTGGTATACGTAAAATCTAGCGAATTAAGCCTTCGGCCTAGGGGGAAATGTGCAAATGTAGGAATTAGCAGGTATTAAAGTGAGGGCCCGAAGTGGACTGCAACATTACGTTGCTTTCATGCAATGGTGAAACATGTGCAGTCGCTAGCATAGGTCACGCCATTTTCTACATGACTGTGTGGCCCTAGGCTGCAAAAGTGATTGTTTTGATTTTTCCTGAAGGCAATTAAATTCATAAAATGTGGGTCTTTAGTTGTATGCACCTGTTGGCAGGGGGGGGGGGGGTAAAGTGACCTGTGAAATGTGGGTCACTTAAAAATTGTACAATGAAATGATTGCTGCACAATTTGTGGAAATAAAACTTTCTGCCTAACATGTGTAGTCTCAAATAAGATAATAATGTGTTACTGTGTCTTCCTTATTTGTCTGCTTATTACACTTGCAATCATTACAATATACCTTGTGTTCAAGATCTGTCACATGCATGAATGACACTGAGAGACTGCATTTTCGGGTGCAAAAAGATGCAAAAGATATAAAAGTTGTGATGAAAGTGTTGGGACATGTTTTGACAAAGGATAACATATTTTGTGGCCAAGCTCTAAACAAGCTTGCTTATTAAAAAGATATTATATACTATATTGTTCATGCATTATTTTGCAGGGTTATTAGTGTTCTGTTTCTACACAACTCCTTTGATAACACAATCAACTGAATGCATTGAATACATTGAAATAGAAAACTACTGGAAATCCAGAATCCAAATCCCAAGACAGAAAGTATGTGTGAGGTGTTGACAAATACAGTATACCAAATGACATGATTTGGAAAAAAAATGTATATGTGATGGGTTAAAGGTTACCTGTAATCGAATTTGGAAAAGGGATGAGAATGCTTTCAGATTATTGCTTAATGCATAATTAATGACTATATAAATTTAAACGTTTATTTAAGTGCTTAATTTTGACCCCAAAGTTTAAAAATCAGTACATGTATGCCCCGCTCCCAAAAAATCCACCTCGGACCCGCTCCATGCAACAATGCATGTGACGTCATCGGCAGTAGTAGGCTTGCACCGCAGTTGCTCTTGCTGGCTCGCGCACATTGCATGTAGGATTTTGCTCTCCGATTTGAACAAAAATGCGGGGTCGGCAGGTTTGCGACTTTTTTACTGTGTGGCGTTCTGCCGGTGACGTATCAAGGTTTTTCGTCGCGAAAAGTGGGGTGCTAAATTATGGGTATAAAATACCTCCTTTTTTATGTACAATATTTTTTTAGCAGGAACAATGAATCAATGATAGACATGTTGAGTTTTATGACAATTCAGATGTATTTAACTTCATATGAGTTTTGATTTCAGGTAAACTTTAATAATGATATTTAAATAATATTGACTGGCCTTGAGGGAGATACCACATATATTTCCCAAACTAGTCTCATATTGCCCTGAGTCGAAGACGAGGGCAATATGGGTCTAGTGAGGGAAAAAAATAAAATAATTATTCTTCCGCTATCTTTTGGTTTCAACCCATTCAACACGAAGTTACGCGTTGAACGCGTAACGCGCGTTGAAGTTACGCGTTCAAAACGCTGAAGTGAATATGGATATTATGGACCGCTAATTATTGTACATAGGCGCAATAGGAAAATCACTCTTTTCGCAAAAGAGGGGTGTATGAAATATTATGGTCACTCGTCATTCAGCTGAGCCCTGACAGACAAAATACGCGTTTATATCTTGTCTCCAAAATGCCTCATTCAGGCAGTAATCATCCATATGATGAGAAACCTCATCTCCACTTGGTCTTAATTGCAGACGGAACGATTTGGTTTGATTTATATTATGCAACAACAAAGGTAATACTGGCTAGCACACTACACTAACTGTATGTACACCGATGTCTACAACACTTACGTGCATAGCTGAAACATGATGGTCTCAAAGATCAAAATGGGACCTGTACTTCCGATGATGGTTAAAGGCTGACCGGAAAAAAGATGATATACAACACCACATATTGCTCCTCCTATCAGACTCTCAAAGGCTGCCTGTAAACACACACACACAACAAAAATGAAATAAAATGGACCTAACAAAATATAAAATATATAAAATATGAAATTATAAATGTCCTGAATTATGAGATATCAAACATAAATTTGGAGGTGCAGTATGCCAAACACATCTGATGCAATAAAATGCCATTACCGAATGGTATCGTATAATAGTTTGTTTCAACAATTTTAACAAAATGATGCATGTGGAAGCCATAAATTTGGGGGAAATGCTAGCAGTTATTTGATTTTGTGTATACAACATGAATAACTTATTCAACAAGGCCAAATGAGGGTTAAAAATTCCTGAATTAACTGTTAAATGGTTAAACAAAGAAAATCTGAGCCATAGCTACTTTATAATTGTCATCCAAATTAATAAATATCATAGGGATGGATGAAGAATAACGTGAATATAACAGTTTCACTCTCCTTTTCTAGGAGCAGATGGGAAAGAGTAAATATTAAAATAAGTCTTACTTGGCTAGACATATTGATATCAATCTTCAATAAACTTATTTATAAATTCTTGAGCATGTAGAATGTCATGAATGTTAAATGATGTTTTTGGTTGGGAAATAGATAATATGCAAATTAGACTTGCCCTTCACCGACGTGGATGAGCACTGTATACTCAGTAGGGTGTAGTGAATTACAAAAAATTTTGAATTTGAAGTTCTGAATAGGCTAAAAGGATGTTCTGGCAATATACAGGGTGTCTAAAAAAAAATATTCACTTTTGAAATGGCCGCCAAATATCAAATTATATGATTTTTGGTGGAAAGTTTTATATGTATGGAAAGCTCAGACACTCAACTATCATATGACATCAAAAAAATTCCGAAAATGATTCATGCTTGGGTGAGCACCGCTCACTTTTGTAAAGGGTATGGAAATTAGGTTGCACAGGAATTGTCCTTTCAATTTGTGATAAAAAAACCTTCAATGGATAATGAGGAATTACCCCCTCCCCCTCTCCAATTCAAGTCTCCTAAGATTTGTTGAACATCTCATTGCATAACTTAATATCCAGGTGCCGATTATTGAATCTTTAAATACAGTTTGGTGAAAAAAGGAAAGTCACAGATGTTGGCTACTTATTCTTCAGAACATGGTGATAGCAACAAGTCCAAATTTGGGAAATGAAAGAATTTGGAATAAGGGAAGCTGCTGGTCTGTATATTTTGCAGTGGAGATCAATGCATATGAATCATCAAGATTTGCACAATCACACCCAGGAAGGGGGAGAGACAGAGGGAGGAGGGGGCAAATGTCCTCTTGACCCTTATCCCACCCAACCAACAAAGTCCTACACTATCTTACATCCACTGCATTCTCTAGCATAACCCCATCCTGACTCACACCCACTGAGTACCATGGAAAGTTACAATGCTACAATAATAAATACAATATTTACTCATGCATAAAATGTTAATCCCATAAAACACATATTTCACTCAGCAGACCCAAGCCCAACACAATTGATTCTAATTGTGTTTAATCATCTACTATTCCGTAAGCTCCAAAGGACTTTCCTCTCACAAATTGAAAGGACCATTCCTGCCCAACCTAATTTCCATACCCTTAAAAAAGTGAGCGGTGCTCACCCAAGCATGAATCATTTTCGGAATTTGTTGATGTCATATGAAAGTTTAGTGTCTGAGCTTTCCATACATATAAAACTTTCCACCAAAAATCATATCATTTGTTATTTGGCAGCCATTTCAAAAGTGTATAGTGTTTTTTTAGACACCCTGTATAAGACCTACCAGACTGAAAAAAAAATTATCAAATTTGTTTTGCCCAACCTAAAAATGGATTGAACATTCTGTTAAAAAGTGCTGAGTCATGGTGAGTCAGCGTTTTACTGTTTTTTTAGGTTTTCAATCAAAGTTTCGTTTCTGATCGTGTTTTCTCAGATTTTCCTTTTAAATTTGCAAGAAGGTGACTTTGGGCAATACCCTTAACTGTTTCACTAATGATTTAATTAACTAAACATTTTAATTGATTTGAATCAAAGAAAATGTTAAATATCAATTGAAGTCCTGGTGCATAGCACATGTGCATACTTTAAAAGGACATGTAAGCATCAATATTCTGCTTGAGGAAAATGTTTTCATCTACAATGTTCTTGATCCCTGTCTACTCTGTTCTCATATAATGTAAACATATGCCTCCTATACTTGGCAAATATTTGGTACTAATAGGGTTGTCTTGTCCAGGCTTGTAAGAGTAAGCTCTGGTAAATTGAAAAAAAATCAGCTTTTCGAATGAGATTTATTCTCATGTCACAGCTGAAGTGATAGAGACTTGGAACTACGCTTCTCTAAAAATGTCCAATTCATAAGCAGTTTCAAAGAACAATGAGAATTGGTACGAACAGGGAATGCAATTCAGCCACATGTTTGGTGCTGTGAGGTTGAGAAATACATGAATAAGAGATTTACACACATGGCCTATGAGTCTGATCTTCATAATCTTCTGGACATCTGTACAAGTGTAAAGCTCTAAAGGCCTTTTCACACTATCCAAAATCTTGGGGTTGGAACCGGATCGAACCCCGAGATTTTTTTTCAACCCTTTTCACAATTGAAAAGTTTCAACCCCGAGCCAAACCGGGTAGGACGGCCTAGCTGGATCGAAATCAACCCTGGTAGGGAGCAGGGTTGAAAATCTCAACCCGGTTCCAAACTGCATTTTTTGACGCGATCCGTGTCGAAAATGATAGTGTGAAATGGCCCCGAGTTGAGTTCGCTCCGGTTCATGAATTGCACGATGCGCTACCGGAAATGTGACATAATGCGGTACAAAGGTCAATAAACAATCGTGGCCAGCTGGGCGCGTTGAGTGAATCTGTACTGCGTGGAACTGTGCACATTAACGAATACGTTACTCTCGCTGGTTAAAACCTCTCACCATCCTAACGATATTTAATCATATTTCCCTCGGAAAATGGGGCCGAAAAAAACAGAAAAGGCAGCTGAAAGGCCATCATGGCGAGAAGATGAAGTGAAGCTAGCGATTTGGTCGGAGGGAAAAATCCAGAGCCAACTTGACGGGACAACGAGCAACAATAAAGTGTTTCAGAAAATATCTGAAGCACTTGCTGCACAAGGAATTGAAGACAAATCGGCCAGTCAATGCAGAAATAAACTCAAAAATCTCAAGCCAGATTACAAGAAGGTTAAAGATCACAATCGACACCAGTCTGAGGGGAAACGAAAGACATGCCCTTACTTTACTTCAGCCAACTCGATGAAGTCATCGGTGGCAGGTCGACTATCGAAGGGCAGATTCTCGATCCGTGTAGAGATTCCACAGTGTGAAAACACGGGCGCAATAGCCGGGTTGAAAGTTAGACGGTTCACGTATGAGCCGGTTCACCAAAAACGTAGTGTGAATCATTGCGTCTTTTCGAACCGGTTCAAAACTTCCCAGGCTGAACCGGAGCAGATCCGGGTTGGTTTCAACACGGATCGAAAAGGAGATAGTGTGAAAAGGCCTTAAGTCTACATCTCCCTGACTGTCAGGATGACTGGAACATCGTTCATCACAGGAAAAGCTGCAAACAAAACTGTGATCTTGTTCATTTAAGCTGTAACTGTCAGGAAAACAAAGTTCCTGAAAGTTAGGATAAGTTTTTATACGATGTAAGTATACTATATACAGGTCCACAGTCAGTCATTTACTGGAGGGTTGGAACAAAATTGAAAGAGCAGCTCTGTACTCGGTTGATGCTATAGGCCTGCCATCTCCTCCTTTTAATACCATGTCTGCCTGAAGCAGTTGTTGAAGATCTGAGTTGGAATCAACACTTGCTATATACTTTGTCAGGTAGTCATCAAGATGATCTTGGCCTCTTGGAATCAGGCCCTGTCTGCCATTCATAGTGGTTAACATTGGCACAGAGAAGTTTGTCTCTGTATGTCTGCACCAAACATCCCAATGATGCTCGTAGATGATTAGTACATATTGTGGTCAAGTTCTATGCTTGGAAAACCTTGATGATGTGGAGATCAAAGGATGCAGTGATGATGATGAGAGTGGAGATGTGGTAGATGATGGGTCATTTTCTTAGGATAAATCTATTTGGCCCTTCAAAGTGCCAACTGTACAATTCCATGCAACCTCAAATAATTGACGATCAAATAATTGACTGAAAGAAAGAAGTACATGTACTGACAGAACCACCACTGATCAAAAACGAATCAAATGGGGAAATAAAACAAGTACAGACAGAACCCCTTGTCGGCCCAGAGTACCCATGTCACATTCAACCAGTGGAGCGTGGATGTTAAATTATAAGATGCTAGGCAGCCACAGTATGGAGTGGATCAACGAGATAGATTTATTAGACAGAGACTAGCATCGAGAATAGGGATAAAAACATTTTCTTCAAATCAGGACTTTGATACTTATGAAGTGTGTACTAAGCATAAAGACTCAACTTGTTCTGTATATATTTTCACAACTTAGCTGATTTGTTTCACTTTAACAGAGCTTACTCTTTCCAAGCCTGGACCAGATATCCCTACCAGTACCCAACATTTGCCAAGGATAGGAGGCATATGTTTACACTATAATTATTAGAACAGAGTAGATATGGACTAGCATCACTGTAGATGAAAAAAAAATCCTCAAGTAGAACATTGATGCTTACATGTCCTTTAAAGTATGCACATGTGCTATGCACCAGGACTTCAATTGATATTTAACACATTTTCTTTAATTCAAATCAATTTATTAAAATCATTAGTGAAACAAGTTAAAAGTATTGCCCAAAGTCACCTCCTTGCAAATACAAAAGGAAAATCAGATAAAACACGACCGGAAATGAAACTTTGATTGAAAACCTAAAAAACAATAAAACGCTGACTCACCATGACTCAGCACTTTTTAACAGAATTTTCAATCCATTTTTAGGTTTGGCAAAAATTGTTAGATATTTTTTATTTCAGTCTGGTATGTCTTATATATTGCTAGAATCCCACCTGAGCTAGCATGTGATTTTTTCACATGCTCTCACAAGCACTGAGCAGTGCTCATCCACGTCGTTGAAGGGCAAGTCTAATTTGCATATCATGTAGAATGTGTTGGTATCCAACCAGTTTAAGAATTTATGGGTAAATAATGACTTATTACATGTAAAACAATTCAAATACAGTGAAAATGCATATTTACAATATAGTCATCCGTTGCACCTCCAAGCAATCCACCAAATGTAATAATGGGTGTAATGCAAGCAATGTACATAAAAATGAAAGATGCTATGCACTGTATACTGAGGGCATCCGTGAAATCGCTCAAGTAGAAGGGCATCTTTGTCTTAACATCATTGATCAGTCCACCAAAGAGCCTATAAAAATACCATAAACAAGTACATCATTAACAATCACAATTTAAAATAATTACAAACACAATTTTGCTCATAAAATATTTTCTGAGCCATTGTAAATATGCCATTCCCAAAAGGTAAAATTCACCGAGTGTTCACACGCTGTGTTCACGACTGCAAACTGCACAATCAGCGTGTGCAGAGGTCACAAAACCATTACGTCATTGGTTATAACATCGCTGATCTATCCCAGCTACTTCCGATTATAGGGGCTGACGCGCGCTTTGACCGTACACAGCAGTTGTTTGAAAAAAAAACCCGGGTATTACGGCAGCGAATACAACAGCGATAACAATAGCAAGACCCCAGCTAGCTCGGTGGCCTAGCAGGTAAGGCATCTGCACTAGTAAGCAGGAGGTCGTGGGTTCGAATCCCACCTGAGCAAGCATGTGATTTTTTCTCATGTGCTCTCACAAGCACTGAGTATACAGTGCTCATCCACGTCGGTGAAGGGCAAGCCTAATTTGCATATTATCTATTTCCCGACCGAAATCAATTAATATTCATGTTTACTGCGGTACCCACCGCGATATTGGATTTGATTCACCCTGCAGACCCCAGCTAGCTCGGTGGCCTAGCAGGTAAGGCATCTGCACTAGTAAGCAGGAGGTCTTGGGTTCAAATCCCACCTGAGCAAGCATGTGATTTTTTCTCACGTGCTCTCACAAGCACTGAGTATACAGTGCTCATCCACGTCGGTGAAGGGCAAGCCTAATTTGCATATTATCTATTTCCCGACCAAAATCAATTAATATTCATGATTTACTGCGGTACCCGCCGCGATATTGGATTCGATTCACCCTGCAGACCCCAGCTAGCTCGGTGGCCTAGCAGGTAAGGCATCTGCACTAGTAAGCAGGAGGTCGTGGGTTCGAATCCCACCTGAGCAAGCATGTGATTTTTTCTCACGTGCTCTCACAAGCACTGATCGAGTATACAGTGCTCATCCACGTCGGTGAAGGGCAAGCCTAATCATGCAAAAACGACAGCAAAATGTTACAAATACGATAGCGAAAATTACACTCTCTGATAAAGCCGTAATGCCCACTCTGTCCGCGGCCAAAAATCGCCGTGTGCTGGACTGTGCCCCCTTTCTTCTCGGCCGTGGTGTCCCACTTAATTTGATTTCTCACTGCAAAGTCTGTACTGACCGAACGTCGGCCACTGATCCATGTGGTACCGAGCGATACTTGACTGCACTTGACAGTGGAAATTTCGAGATGCCGTGCTGACTTCACTGTGCAGTGTGCACGTGGCGTGCGTGATGGGTTTTATGATCGTCGCTTTCAGAAGACTTTTGCACAATTTTTTTAGATCAAGTATGTGAAAAGTGTAGCTACTTGGCCAAAAGGCCAAAATAACCGACTGAAATTAAAGTAAGTTTTAGTTGATCAGAAAAATGCAATTTACGATACTTTGGAAGGACGGTCAGAATATTTTTACGGAGATCTCGCAAATAACAATGCATACATTTTGTAGGCCTACACCTCAATGGTGTTTTTGGCCACGATGCCTTTCCTTCATAAAAAAAAAATGACCTCTTTGCCCATGCTTTTGGCCCCAGTGCCCCTAAAATGTCCACTTACTTGAGGCCAAAATGGCAGTGCCTAATTAAAATCATTAAAATTTGAGGTCTGCAAGGAACGACGAAGTACCAGCTAGCACAAGAACATGGCGCAAAATGCGTGAGAGGTCGGCAATAAACATCAAGCGGAAGTCATGTTTTCTCTCACAGGTCAGTTAGCACTCTTCCTTACTCTATGGTTAGCAGTGCTGCTCAAGTATCACATTTCGCTGTTAACTAAGAGGATCAGCACAAATTTCAACTGTTAACTTTCGGACTTAGCAGCGAAGTTAGCAGCAAAGTTGACAGCGAAGTTGGCTAAAATTGCGTTCCAACGGCCACAAATTTTCACTGCCAAGTTAGCAGCGAAGTTAGCAGCTCATGTGAACATAACTTATGAAGCAGGTAATAGCCCCCCCCCCCCACCAGCTGGTATATACTGTATAGGGTCTCTAGTACTGCTGTTATCCCATCAGCACTGAAGCATGCAATTTATAAATGATAGCTTAGGTGGGCATGTACACAGATTAGTGTGGTAACGAACACTACTTGCCAAGTACAAAACTCTGTACAAAGACAATGGGGCTTACTGACAATAAGATTTAAAAAATCATAAAAACAACAGTCAAAACATACAGTGACTTACATACAAGTGACGCAAGACCGCCAGGGTACAAATGTTGAACGTTGTTTGTTTTTGATGTCATTTTTTAAGATGTCATGATGACGTACGTCACAGTATTTTGTTTATACAGTGTTCATCAATGTTGTTAAAAGAACTTTAATGACCCAAAATTTCAATCATAAAAATCAAAGGATGACGTCATGGTGATGCCATTGCAATTTTTTAATGTACCACTACCAGACTTAGTATACCAAGTTTTAACCCAATCGGACCAAGGGGTTTGTTCAAAATTGATGTGTGCCACTTTAAGGCGTTGTACCGGGACTCCTGATGACATCATGATGACATCATTGCAATTTTTCAAAATAACACTTCCCAACTAAGATACATACCAAGTTTCAACCCAATCAGACCTAGGGTTCCTTCATAATGGGAGACTTTTGGAGAGTCGGTCTTGAGTCAACAGCACATCACGCGCAAACCATACTTGCGCAATTGTGAGCATGCACGTGTTGTATTGCGCGTGCGTGCGCGTGCGCTGTTGACTCAAGACTGACTCTCCAAAAGTCTCCCATTGATGTGTAAAGTTTCCCCCTTTAGGGTGTGATGACACATGATGACGTCATAATGACGTCAATGTTCGGCATACATCTACGCTCTAGGGACTTTGTTTGGAGCAAGTTAAGTTAAGATCAGTTGTTTGAAAGTGACAAAAGTGGGGTAAAGAATGCCCCTTTGCCAAGTCTAAGGAAATTCTGGCGACAAGTAGAGGAAGAGGAAGAAACTAGAGGTTGTGTCTGTTGAAAACAGAACACAAGGCTTTTCCGTTTTATGATACTAAAAAAATATCTTCATAACCTTATACACAAAGACATTTGATTAAGACCTTGGTTTATACTTTTGAAAAGTGCACCTTTAATCTTAAGTCATGTGACTTGACCATGTTTGTGCCACAAAGAAAGACCAATTGCCCAACATTGACTTTTGGTGAAAGAATCAACTTAATATCTCAAATCGATTATTTTTTGTTGATTTTTTAGATGTTGCAATTGCCAAGGCTTCTAGAGGGCAGCCATCACATGAGGGACACTAGTTGCTCACCAATGTTTTGTTTACTACATTAAGGGGTGTGTTACCTGTAATAATTTGTGCACAATTAATAAAAAAGCACTTGTGCATGTAGAATGCACTCATTAAGCATATAATGCATTATGGCCCCTGCTGTGATGGCCCCCTGCCATGGCAGCTCCCATGCATTGATGTCTCACTGGATCCAACCCAGTGTGACATATAGGGCCTGTTTGTTTCACGCAAAGGATCATGAATCCTTCGGATCCGGATCCCATTTTAGCGTACCCTGCATAGGAGAAGGATCCGAAAAATGGGATCCGGCTCCGCAGATTCCTCCGAAACAAACAGGCCCATAGTTAGGTTCACACCACAATGTTTGAATCTCAATGACATACTGGCCAGGGGCCAATTTTATACATCTCCTTATCATAGTTAAAGGCATTGCATACGTTTGGTAATGACTCTGAAAATTTATGGCAATAAAAACTTACTTGGTGAGAAGTACAGCTGCTTTGGATAGTTTAATGCATATTGAGAAACGTTCAATTCGAAGTACCGCGGTTATGGTAAAATATGTCACTTTTTATCTCCAAAAATTATGAATCTGAGAAGCGTTATGGCCGTAACGCTTCTCAGCCATTGACTTACTGTTCTCTGGCGTGAAATAACCGCTCTAGTTTTTCGCCAAAATCTCAAAAACGCTACCACCTTTTGAATTGAAACTTTCACAGGTTAGTTTTATGGTATATATATACAATTATATTGGTTTGAAACAAACAATAGGCTCAAATTACCAAACGTATGCAATCCCTTTAAGCACAATAATTTGCTTTATATCATGAAATGTCTTCCTTGATATTTATTGCTTGTGACCTGTATTTTAAGGTGACCAGACGTCCCCGATTTCCGGGGACAGTCCCCGATTTGACAGTGCCGTGCCCGATGACAAATTGTCCCCAAAAATGTCCCCGATTCGGGGATTAAGAAATTACGAACTATTCAGCCGAACGGACTAAACCTCCAGGAAGGCAATGACTAATATTCTTGTTTGGTTATATCTCCTTTTCATTCATCAGGTACTCTCTAATCCCTCCTGCTTTTTGCATTTGACTTCTCTCTCTTGCCTATCTTGATCTCTAATCCTCTAATTAACTCCTTTGTTAATCCCCCCCAACACCATTCTTTCCAACCATTTTGTAGTAGTCTGTTACCTTTGATCTTGCCTATCTGACCCCCACCCTTTGTCTGACCTATCTTACCCACCCTGACTCTCATACCACCCCTTCCCTTTGTCCATATCCTCTGATCTATTCATGTATTTTTCTTTCACTTGCATGTTCTTTTAGTTCATCAAATAGCCTTTGAGAAAGATCCTGCTAGGATCGAAACGTGTCAGGCCTAACTTTAAGTGTTTTCTTTTTAAAAATAAAAATCGACCATTTCTGGATGGTTTGATCACATTTGTGTAATTCTCTCGCTGAGGGCGCTACACATGTGCTGCATGCATCGGTGATACCCTGTCCAATATATTGATACAATGCGTGAACGCAGTTTACCTGCGTAAACTGATGACGTGCAAAGGGGTAGTCGCCGTATGCGTGATAGCCGGCGAGTCCCCTTCACACGTCATCATCAATGCAAATTAGGTAATCACGTGATCACATTTTTACAAAAATGTCTTTGGCGCCGTGGTCCTTTTTCCGGGATAGCAAATTCTTTTTTTATTATGTAAGTAGAGGAAAACTATATAGTCATTCAGGAGGAAAAATCCATATTTCTCTTTTCCTTGAATACTAGGTCTTGAATGCACAGCACTAGTAGGTTGACTGCAGTAGACCACAGGATATTGCAGATGGATTAATGGTAGGGTGCTTCCCTTTCTTTATCTCCCCATGTACAACAGATATCACAAGTATTTTAAGGGGCACTGCATTGTGGGCACAAATCAATGTAGGTCTAAGTGTGTGCCATAGGTTTAATATGGTGGCATATATATGCCGCATGTTACAAAATTTGGTGGCATAATGCGACTTTTATTCATGTGTGACTCTGCCATGTTGAACCTAAAATGAAACCACTTTCTAGTGAGAAAGAAAATAGAAATGAAAGAAAATAACAACACAGTGGTTATTGTCCACAAATAACAAAAATAACGACAACACGCTCTAATTGGTTGTAAATGAAATTTAGAAAACAAAACATGGTATAGCGATAAAGAAAGAAATACAGGCCTTTCGGTAGTGTAAAAATTGTTGTGTGTTGTTCGAACGAGCCCTAGAGACAGAGGACGATGGTACCAGAAAATTGCGAGTGCTAAGGGCCCTATCTACGTTGGTATAAAACACTAGCAAATTGGGGCCTTAGGCTAGAGAAAAATGCAAATGTAAGGTTTAACAGGTAAGAGAGTCCCAAAAGTGGACCATGTATCCATTGGCTGCACCTTCTCCACCTTTGAAAATATTCAGTATAGTGTCCTTACGCATTTTTGTGGCCGTCATGACGCATGTCATTATGGGCGAATCACAACGACTAACTGCATGCCGTTATTGTGCTTTTTGCAGCAGTTGACCACTAGCTGTTTTGATTTTTTTATGTTCATTTTACTTGATTTCTAATTATCGTAAAATAAAGCAAACAAAGATTATTCAGAAAAAAATCTGGCCACTATAAAAACATGTAAAGAAAAATGTGCGCAGATTTGTGATGTACGATGTATCGTTATAAGTCATTATAATGCATGTGCAAACATTGCATAACAAAATGCCCAGATATTTGTGAACTTGTGATGTACGATGTATCAAACATCACAGATATGTGCGAAGACATTTATAGTGATGTTCGATGACCCTCCTGCGCCACCATTCTTTGCCGTCTTGTGCATGACATGCATAGTTAATTTTACACTGTGAATATTGCGCACCCCAAGTGTCATGGCGACCACCGCATCTTGCACTAGATACGAAACCACACTATAGGCTCAAGCATAAATGTGCCAAATTTCATGCTTTTATCATTAACTGAAGTGTATTTTGCATCCATCGGTATGGTACAGTAGGATGCTTAATGTAATGACACCGTAATCTGCCAGTTGTTACATTACTAGCCAATAGATGAGAATTTCACTAGCTTAAATGCCAGACACCGCAGATATGGAATAAGCACATCAATTACAGCTACAATCTTTACAAATTTTAGAAACAAGTTCTATGCTGCTTTAGTGTTTTGCCAAAGAGGTACATTGTTCCAAGTGTCATAACAGCAAATTAAAAAAACCTACCTCCCTGTACGTGCTAATTCAAATTTAGCATCCTCTTCTTGGTGAATACTGAGAGGTATAGGATGAACAAAATGCTCTGACTGCCGTCGCTTTTCCTGTGAAGGAGTTGACTTGGGAGGTTCAATTCTAATGCTTGGATCCCAACTTCCTAAGAAATACAATTCATGACGCTTTTAGAATAAAATTAAGTTATTGAAGATGCAATGTTTGTGTTTGTCTAAATTTTCATGTAAGATGAGATTTAAACGATAAGTCATGCAATCATGTTTCGTGAAGGTATAAAAGGGCGCACGTACAACATTGGTAAAGGTGAGAGAACAGCACTAACAGTTTGTCTGATCCAGCATGTACATGAAATAATAAGCATGTGAAAATTAAGATCAGACAGCTCTCAATCAGACATCTAATTCCCAAGAAAATAGCGAAAACCCAACTCAATTTTTCTTATAAAACATAAAGAAGGATTTTTGATCTTGCCATGATCAAAAATGTTGTTGGTGTTTGGTTGACTCTTTTTGGTTAGATACACCATTTCAGGCTGAAATTGTTTTATTTTAACAATATGTTTCTACTAGTACCATCTTCATACCTTGAAAGTGATACGTAAATCTGTGAACTTGTCTGTTTTGGTTTGTTTCCAATGTTGTACATGCCCTTTAAAAATACTGGTTACAAATAAAAAATCAAAAAAATCTGAGATACTAAAAGTAAAAAGCAAACCAAACAATTTGCACTACTGGTGCAGTGACCTGAAATTATGAGTCGTGAGTCTCGCCAAATCCAAGGGTTTTTTATATTCTATTAGGAAAATACTCACCTTAGATACCTACAAATGCATTCATAACCCCTGAAAATAACAAAAGGACCATGACTAGACCTGGGCGATTAATCGCGATTATATTCCGTGTCGATTACTCGATTAGTTCATTCTCAACTACTCGTTTAATCGTGCCAGCACGATTAGTGCCTACGAGTTGCGATTATTTCTACAAGTTTCTACTATTCCCAGTCACAAACCTTGCCCTGTGTGTGTGTTGTGTGGAGCAGGACTGTGTTGCAGCTGCATAGACTTGATGACAAGTCGATAGACCTTCGTGTTTTGTCCATCAAACGCCGCAAGTTGGGAGCAATCATTGTGCATCAATAGATTCAATAGGGGTCAAGGGTGCATACGTACCGCGGTTGTGTCCCCGCATCTTGGTCATAATGCAGGACGTACACAGTGTAATGTGTACACATACAAAGTACCCCTGGTATAGCGTGTGGCAGGGCGCGACAGGCGCAAAAAAAATTACCGACTTGATATCAAGTCTGCCTGCTGCACGTGCATGCACCAGATGCCCGCCCAGTTTTGACAGCGCCATGACAACATTTTGAGACTGCACTGCAATTGGCCAATAGCCCTTCCAATATTATTGCCTTATATGGTCAACGTGGATAAGGCATGAATGAGGGCTATACCATTACGCTGTTTATTGAGGTACATTTAGTTATGTTGCATTTTCAATAATTCATTTTATCGCTAACACGATAAAATCCATTCTTCGCTGCAGAGGACCCCCTGCAGACTGCAGAGCCAAAGTACACGATCAGTAAAAGGCTCTGACAGTCTGTTCGTAACGGCGCCCTTAGGGTGATTAACATGGGTGTCGTCACTCAATGGTGCGCTGCTGGTAGAACGTAAGACGACAATTTCTCTCAATTAAGGTCTTTGTTTTTGCCAAGTCATGGTGACATAATGTGTTGCCGGCAAGACGTAAGACAAACGTTTCGCTTAATGCCTTATCTAATACCAATTTTAGTGGGAAAGATCACTTCGGTTCAGCTTTCCTTCGGGTTAACATCAACTAATTTTGAAATACGTGATCACAGAACAACTATTCTGTTTCGTTATAAAATAACGTTGCAAATCTTTACTTTTTCGGTCAAACTCCTGCCTTCGTTTGGATTGACAACGAATACAGTTGTTGAATCTACATTGTCATTTATTGACTTTGTGAGCTAAAATTCTTTGGCGGCCGCCTTCAATTCGGAGATTCGAACTTGGAATTAGTCTATCTGCTGTTTGTCGACCATACGTTTGTCGACGAAACTGTTCGGCTGGCTGCCGCGCAGTTCCCCGGGTTGGGTTGGCGAAGTTATGACGAGCAATTCTGCTTACGGCAGGAGGCTGACCCGTCCCGCTCGTGGGCAACTTTGGATACAGAGCTGTGGGTGCCAGTGGCGCCGGCTACCAGTTTTATGCCTGTTGCAGCAGTTAATTCCATGGGGAAAACATTCCCCTCTAATAACGGTTTGTCTGCTTCCCACGCATATAATACGGGGATCTGCAGGTGGAACCCTTGCAAATATCCCCATAGATGCAGTAATTGTACACGCTTTGGGCACGGGGCCGCCAGCTGTCGCGTGGGTAAAGGCAAGCGATCTGAATCGGCTGCCAATGGCGGGACCACTACTAGAGCTTTGGTTCAGGGGTCCAAGCTATCTCCGGCAGCATGGAAGCTGGCGGGGGTCCCACCTTGATGCGCTCTGGCTCTTCTGCCAGTTCACTGCCAGCCTCCGTGCCGGAGACTCGGGCAATCTCTGCTGCTAATTTTCGTCCTTCCCACTCCAATTAAAGTACACATTCTGCAGCATTGGCTTTCCTTTTATTTGGACAGACCAAAGGCTCGTTTGTTAAGTGAAGGTTTTTCTAATGGGTTTCAACTCAGCTACAGTGGGCCACGCGTGAGTAGGGATTCTGATTGCCTCAGTTCTGCTGCTGTGCGACCGGATGTAGTTTTAGCAAAACTAAATAAGGAATTGATGTTGAGTAGGATTGCGGGGCCATTTAAGGACAAACCATTTCCTAATTTACAGTGTTCACCTATCGGCCTTGTTCCAAAGCATGACCCAGGCGAATTCCGCCTAATTCATCATCTTTCATTCCCGTTCGGTAACTCTATTAATGATTATATTGATAAGGATAATTGTGCAGTACATTATAATTCCTTTGATTCAGCCGTTGATCTAGTTATGTCATTGGGCGAGCACTCATGGATGGCTAAATCTGACATAAAATCAGCCTTTCGGCTTCTTCCGTTGGCCCCCTCTGATTACGAGCTTCTTGGGTTCGAATTTCAAGGGGATTTTTATTACGATAAATGCTTGCCGATGGGTTGTTCCGTGTCATGTTCATTATTTGAGGCTTTTAGTACTTTCCTGGAATATCAGGTTAAACGAGTTACACAGTCGGTCTTTATTACCCACTATTTAGATGATTTTTTGTTCGTGGGCGAGACTCGGGCCGGTTGTGCTGCTTTGTTGCAGACATTTTGGCGTGTTTGTGAACAGTTGGGAGTGCCTATTGCAGAAGAGAAAACAATGGGTCCAAGCCAGGTTATCACTTAATTAGGTCTGGAATTAGACTCCGTACAACGGCTCGTCCGTGTGCCTGCTAATAAGGTTGAGGCACTACGACAGCAAATCAATTTGATCTTGGGAAAGCGTAAAATGACGCTGAAGGAAATTCAGTCTCTGATAGGGAGCCTCAACTTCGTATGTAGGGAGGTTGCCCCCGGGAGAGCGTTCACTCGCTGTTTAATTGGACTTACCAGAGGTTTGCGCAAACCTCATCATAAGGTCCACATCTCAGCTGGTGCAAAAATGGACTTGATGATGTGGCTTGAATTTTTAGACAATTTTAATGGCGTTTCACCCTTTCTGCACCTTCAATGGCAATCGAATGACATCATTGTTTACTGATGCCGCTGCTAGCATTGGTTTTGGAGGTTATTTTCAGGGCAAATGGTTCCGTGCTATTAAAGTGGGAACCGGAATTGTTAAGAGTTGTCACCATCCATTGCATTCCTAGAGTTTTACCATTGGTAGTTGCTGTGTATTGCTGGGGCAATCTGCTTCAAAATCACAAGGTTCAATTTCGCTGCGACAACACAGCTGTGGTGCACATCAATAACACTCAGTCTTTCCGCTGTGATATAATTATGCACTTGGTTCGGTTATTTGTGTGTCGATGTCTGCAGCACAATATTGCTTTCAGGGCAATACACGTGCCCGGCGTTCAAAATATTATCGCTGATTCGCTTTCTAGATACCAAATTCACCGCTTTCGTACGGAAGCTCCACGGGCAGAATCAGATATGACACCTTTGCCAAACCTGCCGCCAATGTGGTAGAAGATGATAGTGCACAGTTGTTATTTATACATTGTCGCCCTATACTGATACTGATTAAACATATCAAGTCGGTTGCCTTTTTGTATGTAAAATTTCGGCTACCGCGTGGCACAGGCCGTGCGGTTTCCCCCGCGGCCTCGGCTCAAGACATACGGCAGTATGTCTTATTTCTCCATGTGTCTTATTTCTTCATGGGTTATCCATGTGTGTTCACTGTTTTTCGGGTGACGCGAATGTGTTGCTACCTCTTAATCTAAGGTATACGTTTTTTTGACAGGTGATGTCTGGATAGTGGGGGATTCTATTGTTCACAGAGCGTCCCGAACACTTGGATGCCGGCCGGAAGTACACTGGAACGGATGTGGTGGCGCTCGTTATTCGGATGTCCATAGGCTGCTAAACACCCTCCACGAGAGGTGGCCGGCTCCCAGGCTGTTGATCGTACATTTAGGCACTAACAACTTAGTGGGCACTGATTCCTTTTGCCTAAAGCCCTGTTCGCATTGGACTTATTTTGGGTAAACTAACCGATCAAGTCCAGTGCGGACAGCCTGGGTAACTTACCTGACAGGTAACTTAACCGAGCCGCGTGGGTAGTTTAACTGAGCCAAAGGTGGCCAGGAAGATTGACCAGGTCAGTTTAACCGAGCCAGAAAATCCCGTGCGGACACGTCGTCTCGGTTAAATCTCCCAATGACCGTGCATGTTACGTCAGTGACATTTCCCAGGCCTGTTATTACGCACATGAAACTGGTGTCGATTGTGTGTGTTGTCAATACAGCTGTACAGTTTACATTTAATATCATTGCACGCAGACAACGAACACGAAAAAAACCCGAAAACAATCCGTTCTTCCCCGACAACACGTCTAGTCCTGATGCGAAATATTTCGGTCCGTCCGAGCGCTACTTCACCAGCATGCATGCCACATACACACATGTCATTGTACATGTACATACATTGAGTACTGTACACATGTTGGTGTACATGTATACATGTACGTGAAAGCTTCCTGCCGAAACACGTGGTTTCGCATGGCATGGACAATTCGAGAATGGCGTGCGTGATCGTTTACTTCCAGAGTCACAATGCGATCGTTGATTTCAGAAGGATTTCACGATGTTTCTACTTGGCCAATTGGACATAATAACTGAGTGAAATTCAAGTAAGATTTAGCTCATTGGGAAAATGCAATTATGGTAGTTTGGAAGGAATATTTTACAGGGATCTCGCAACCAAAATTACAATGCATACACATCGGTAGATCGCCGGTGTGATGTACACTGGACACTCAGTCCAACCATGGAGGTATACCTCCATGGTCCAACTGTGTTTCTGCATAATGTGTTCGACATCGGTGTTCGGTACGTCGGAATTCTCTGTTTTTCTTCTTCTTTTTTTGGTCACCAAACTAGTTCATTTTGTTGACCTATAGCACTACACAGAAGCGAAGAAAATAATGGAGTGCGTAAACTTCGAGCAGCTTTTTGGGGCAGCTCGGTTAGTTTACCCATCGTCTCGGTAATTCTTACCGCGTCAATAAATCCAAGTGCGGACAGTGGGAAGCTAAACCCATTGGAATGTTACCCATCGTCTCAGTTAAATTACCCTAAATGTTTATCCAGTGCGAACGAGGCGTATGGCAAAGTATTTCTCTGTTCATGGCGGAATGCTGCGCACGGTTTCCCAACACTATTGTCGTTTGGTCCGATATACTCCACCGTGCTTGTTATTTTGGTGCGTTTTCTCAACGAACAATGGAAATGAAGAGACCCTCCATCAATCGGTGGGCACGGTCATTTAGCCGGCGCATTGGGGCTTCTATCTTACACCATCCGCCATTTACCTGGTCAAATTTCCTGCTGTTTCGTTTTGACGGTGTTCATTTGTCCCAGTTGGGGAATGAGATTTTCAATCATAATTTACGATCTTGTACAGCGGAAGTCTTTTCTACATAGAGATGCCTCCGCTTAATTATTTGCCTACCGAATAACTGGTTCGCGGATTTGTGGGAGTGTGAGGTTGGGATGCAATAGTGCCCCAAGCCGTGGCTGTCCTTCCTATGGGGCGTGCTTCACGCGTATGGCATCAATTGCTAGGAAAGTGGACTGCCACTGCCTTGGGTCGATCAAATGAAGGGGGAATTCGTCGTAAATGTTAAGTTTATAATGTTTTATTTGATAACATTGACAACAGCACCCTCTTGTACAGGAGCGGCTAGTTTATGTAAGCTGACCACATGTGCAGGTGGTAGAATCATTTCAGACATTGTATGCTTACTGTAATGTTTTATTAAGGTGTTAGAAACAATATACTCCTGTTAAGTTTTGATGAGTTTTCAAGCTCCCTTTAGTATCTTTCACAATTACGTAGTCTTTGTAGGCCTTTTTGGCAATTTTTGTTTAAATCAATGCGGTTTCTGTGTTTCGATCGAGGCTGGGCAAGCTGCCCCCTCTATTATTGTTTTCAGGCTGGGCAAGCTGCCCCTCTATTACTGTTTTCAGGCTGGGCAAGCTGCCCCCTCTATTATTGTTTTCGGGCTGGGCAAGCTGCCCCCTCTATTATTGTTGTTTTCAGGCTGGGCAAGCTGCCCCCTCTATTATTGTTGTTTTTAGGCTGGGCATGCTGCCCCCATTGTTATGGCAAGCTGCCAGCAAAATGGTGTCGGGCAAGCTGCCCTAGGGCATTTGCCCTTGTATTGGTCAGATATTTGTCACTTATTTCTGATTTGCCAAACTGGTAAGTGTCCATGATCTTGTTGGTAATAAAAACAGTAAAAGCTGTGCCAAAAGTCAATTAACTGTTTTGATTCATTTTTATTTGGGTGTCGTCTGAGAATAAATACTATTTTCCTCACATAGAAATAAAATGAAAGGTTGCCGCAGACAAAATTTATTAACATGTATTGGATACATACAGTTAAAAGGGACCATATATAGGATTTGCAAGGCCTCCAAAACAAAATTACTGAGTTTGAGACAGAAAATGGACTCAACAGTTCGTAAACAGTGCAAATAGTCACCATGGGAAATCTTGGTTCATCAGATGCTGAGATTTTCAAGGAAATCAAGATTTAGTGTATTTTCCAAAGATCGTTCGTCCAAACGATTTTTGGAACAAACATAAAGGAAACCCTCACTTGTTTTAGTTATATCCCCTTTCACTCAAGGTATGACGATGGTGCTGGTAGAAACATACCGTTAAAATATTTCCACCTTAAATGCTGTACATATCCAGAAATTAGTAAAACAAAGACCGAAAACAGTTTTGATCTCGGGGTAAGATCAAAACCATTCTTCATGTTTTATAAGAAAAATTGAGATGGGTTTTCGCTATTTTCTCGTGACTCAGATGTCCGATTGAGCTCAAATGTCCACAGGTTTATTATTTCATGTACATGTTTGATCAGACAAAGTATGAGTGCTGTCCTGTGACCTTTACCAATCATGTATTGTACCTTGCGTGTCAGGATGAATTTTTATGCAAGAAATCTATATGAAGTTAGCTGACAGCTGACAACAAAGGTTTTCTCAATCTAGTCCCAACGTGTTTACAATGGATTCGGCTACCATGGCCGACCGACCATGCCCAGCGAGACTTGGCGCAATGGCGCATTCAACTACTCAAATATGGACTCTACTCGATTACAGTATTGTATCGTATCGTATGATAATCATGAAGTGAACATGTGTAGTAATCGTGAACTTTAAAATAATCGCAATGTGTGTAGTAATCGTGAACTGTATAATAATCGTGTTCAGCCTACATGGGGTGTACATGATGTACATGTAGTCATCGTGTACTATCGTTGACCTGTACGTGCATGTATGAGAATACTTCTGGGTGTATGTACGTGTGGCAGTAACTGCCTTGTCGGCCAACACTCCATGAAATTACCCTACTTTACTGAAGGAATACTTAATAATTATGGATGATATTAGTTTCATGAATTTTGCATAATAGGCTACCTTGTCAGAAAAAAATGGCAGTGCTCAATGTCTCGCGGAAAAAGGAACTGATTGCTGTTGAAACTTGTAAGAATCAATGCATTACGCAATGTGAAGTTAACTGCAGTACAGAAGGGTGTAGTGAATTTCACAAAAAATTTGTATTTGAAGTTCTGAATAGGCTAAAAGGATGTTCTGGCAATATATAAGACCTACCAGAGTGAAAAAAAATTGTTAAAAAGTGCTGAGTCATGGTGAGTCAGCGTTTTATTGTTTTTTTAGGTTTTCAATCAAAGTTTCATTTCCGGTTGAGTTTTCTATGATTTTCCTTTTGAAATTACAGCAAGGTGACTTTGGGCAATACTTTCAATTTTTTTCACTTAAAAAAAATAATAAAACGCTTTAATACTCACCATGACTCAGGACTTTTTAACAGAATTTTCAATCCATTTTTAGGGTTAGGCAAAAATGTTTTTATTTTTTTTTTCACTCTGGTACATGTAGGTCTTATATATTGCCAGAACATCCGCAGCTTCGCAGCTTGCCAAAAAAACACAGTCATAATTATACAGCCAGATTCTGTTAATAAAGAATGAACTTAAAATTATGCAGTTACTTAGGTACAAACCCTTAGTTTAAATATTTCCACCATTAGATCCAGCATTTTCTCAGTTAAAATGTGAATTTACAACTCAAATAAATAAAAATGTCTTTGTTTATAACAATGATTTTACTTTTTGTTGTCAATGGCAAACTAGTGTGTGTAACGGGAAAAGCAAAATCATACATTTAGCTGCAGAAAACAATCAGGAGTAAAGACAAAACAAAGTGAGTATGGCCATAAAGCAAACAGTTTGATAGACATGTCTTATGTAGAGAGTTATCCTGATTATGTATTATTTAGCGGAGTAATATGGAAACAAAAGGATTGCATGCTTGAAAGTTTGAGTACACTGTATTTTATCTGTAAATGTCCCGTTTTTTACGTGAAGGTGACTTCACCTTCCCAACCAGATACTTTGTCAGTTTTTGTTTATTTGTGATGTGCTATCATACTATGTACAATACTTTGTTTTGACAAAGTTTGGTACATCAGGGCTCGAAATATCCACTAGACCATGGACCGAGTCTAGTGATTTCAGAGTCAGTCTAGTAAAGTGTGTACTGCACTAGTCCAGCTGTCTAGTAATTTCAGTGTCAGTCTAGTAAAGTGTGTACTGCACTAGTCCAGCTGTCTAGTGATTTTGTTTTCCTTGCACAATTAAAATGGTGCCTAAATGATTTTTGACAATATTGCATACAATTACGGTTTTCCTATGTACATGAATGCCACAGGTCTAGTGAAAAAAATTCCAGTCTAGTAAAATGCTTCAATTACTAGACCTGTTGTCCAGAGCTTTTTTTCATGAAATTCGAGCCCTGTACATGGGTGGATGGGTTGAAATAACCCGCCCTAGGGGCATTTTCAAGGGGGTCCGGGGTAAAGGTCCAACCTCTGGGGGCAGGCTGACCAACTTTATTTGAATTGCATGGACAACCCATGGAAGAAGGAAAAGCAACTTTAAGGGGTCAAACCTTCTGGATGGAATGGGTCGGAATCTTATGTACATGTAGCTAGCTCTCAGACAAAGAGCCCAAGTCCTAGATCGCCCCTTTTCCTCTTATCTTTGAAGAGTCAAGCAGTTAGGGAGGGATGGTATCGAAGGCGAGTATTTTCCTAATAGAATATAAAATCTCCTTGGATTTGAGGATATTCTATTACAGAAAATACATCACCATCGATAACCTACAAATGCAGAGTAGCACTGGAAAGAGAGTGGTTGGGAGAATGCAGTGTGTGCAGTCAGGAGAATAGTAATGACTAGGCCTGTCTATAATGAACTTAACAGAGAGCAGAACGTCTAGGAACTTATGATGATGTAGCAGCTGCTCGTGTGGGTCTCCTGGCTGCTGTCTGGCTGAAGGAGAACTTGTCTGTACTTCTGTCTCTCAGCTCGGATCACATCCCTTAGGTACCATGATGAAAAAAGATTTTTCCAATAGCCACCTGCATATCTGGAACAGCCATTCCTTGAAGATAAGCTCAAGAAGTGGTCATACTTTGTGGCTGGTGGACTTGAATTTGGGCACGAGATGTAATACATCTGAGGCTGTTTATGATGAGCCTCATCTGCCTCAAGCTGGTTCTAGGGCTTAGGTGGGTCAGAAGTTGAAGAGCTGCCTGAGAAGGATTGTTCAGCATTGGTGATTCACTGGAGCTGTAACTTGTAGCAGACCATGACCCACAAGGCTGTTTCTGGCAAGTATGAGATGGGAATGACATTATAGCTTCCGAAATCCATCTTGCAAATGTAGAGCCTGTTTCTGGCAAGTATGAGATGGGAGTGATCGACACAGCTTCCACAATCCATCTTGTAATAGTAGAGCCTGAGGCTGGATGATGTGGAAAAACTGATGTAATGAACAGTTGATTGGAGCCACCTCGCAGATCTTTGGTGCAATGTAATGAAGAATTTCAGGACTCTAGCCGGGCACATAACTTATCCTCCTGTAGATCTGCACACCAGAGAAACGTGTCGGGATTGTAACAAAGGTGTCTGTGGGCAAAAAAACTGAGTGACTGGTTTTGGGACAGGAATTTAGCCTCAGGGGAGAGAGAGGAGTATTCCTCCTGGTTCCCGCCAGGGATGGCCCTTTTCAATGGAAAGGGCATGAAGTTCACTAGCACGACATGCTATGGAGGCCAACAGTAAGAGGGGCCGATATGACTTGAAGGTTGTGAAGAGAAGACCTGGGTCGATTAGAGGGTGCATAGATAACTACACAAGAATAGAGCCAAGATCCAACCAGTGTGTCTCTGTGTAGCATACACACTACGGATCTCATGACAAAGGACGTCCACATAATGCAGTATCCCAAGACGCTATGTGGACTCGCACACGTCCACATAATGTTTTGATGCCAACGAAAATGCCAAAAGGAGACATTTTCAATGTGTCTTTATCATAGAGCTATATTAAAATAATATAGCTCTATGGTCTTTATCTGCTGCAAATTGAAGTTTATCATTCAAGGGATATTCGGTCCAAATTTCATCATGAAAAAATGGGTACAGTTCAAATACCAATGGTTTCAAGTTGTCCATTTGGTCAGTACATGAGAACAAAGGAATGTTAAAACAATCATGCGTGAGTGGGGGTGGGGTGACGTCATGGCCCTTTGTTATTTAAATGTGCGCATGCACATTTGGAAATGCATTTGTAGGTATCCAAGGTGAAATATTTTCCATTGGATTATTTAGATATTTAATATCAATGAAGGTCACGTTTCTGTTCATGAAAAGAAGTGTCAGAAAGAAGGGTTATCTGCTATACATCATGTGCGCATGCACATTTGGAAATGCATTTGTAGGTATCCAAGGTGAAATATTTTCTGTAATAGAATACCATTCTGAAAAATGGGTTTAAAAATTTGACACAAAAAAAATTGGCGTAAAATATTAATTAAACATGAAATTAAACATCAATTTTGTCCAAACCTGCCACAATGCACATGCTGAGAAATCCTTCCAAGGCCCTGCTTTTTGCACGTAAATTACGTCATTGTAATAATAATAATAATAATAATAATAATAATAATAAATACATTCTTAAATAGCGCTTCACATTGTAAACACAATCTCAAAGCTCTTTACAAATGGATACAATTACATTAAAAAATTTAGAGAAATTTAGTTACGTACAAAAATTCTAAAAATTTTAAGAACAATTAAAAGGCTTAAAAGGTAATGATGAAATAAAAACTGCCATGACAATTGTTTTGTCTCTTTTTTTCATTAAAACTTCAAACATATTAGTATAATTACCTGGGGGAAGTACTGTGACTTGATCCATGAACTCATCAATTCCTGCAAGTAAGTCATTTCGATCTCTTGCCCTGTAAGCTACATCATGGAATACCTGCACAAGTTTGAAAAAAATTAAAATTCCAACAAACTCAGGACAATTATTTTTTTATATTAATTTAAAAAACCTCAGCTAAAACAAATAGCAACAATAAAATCTTGGATTATTTAGATATTTAATATCAATGAAGGTCACGTTTCTGTTCATGAAAAGAAGTGTCAGAAAGAAGGGTTATCTGCTATACATCATTTTTTAAATTTGCAATATTAGTGTTTTTAAATAAGACAAGACTTGCTTGGAAGCTAAAGTTTGATTGCAGTTGTATACTGCTCTCTGGGGATTACCTGGGATTATATTGGGAATTATGTGGGTATAGGTTGTGCATGTGCCAGGTCAGACTTAAACAAAGTCCATATCTCCCAAGGTAATTATATTATTATATGCAAAAGACTGTGATCACATCAATTCTCTACAGGGAGGGGTAATCGGCACATATTTTGAGCAGTATAGAACAATACTTCAAAACAAATCTTGTTTAGTTTATCGGTTTTATACTGCCCTCTGTAGAGTAAGATGGAACGCGCGCTTTATAAGTAATCACCATTATTAGGTGTTCGGATTCAAGCCGAACACCTATTGTAATTGTTCGAATTTTTTTTTTAGGTGTTCGGGTTCAAGCCAAACACCTACTGTTATTGTTCGAGTTTTATTAGGTGTTCGGGTTCAGCCGAACACCTATTGTTATTGTACGAATTTTATTTTTTAGTTTTTTTCATCCCAAACTTGTCAGCAGGACTTCTTGGTCACAGGTACAGGATATCGACATGAAACTTGGTGGGAACTTCGGACATGATGCCTAGTTGTACCTAGAAGATTGACGTCATGATGACGTCATCGGGTATCAAATTACACGCGTTTTTAGGAAAAACTTTGGTGCTCTATAACTTAAGAGCCACATGACCTATGATTTTGATATTAACATATGTTACTTAACACATAAATCTCAACAATTAATATATTCAGTGCTGTGTACAAATGACCTCCACTTCCGGTGTTACCGGAAGTTGAAGTTTGACTAAAAATAACTTGAAAACGGAAGGATTTGGGCACAAAAAACCTCAATGGGTAAAAGATAGAGAAGGTCTTGGGCTTTCAGAAAACATAAACGATGACGTCATACGGGCTATATAGCGCCCTCTACGGTTGATTAAAGATATACAGTGATTACGTAATCCGAAAGTGAACAATAAATTTCCGCCAAATTTTGTAGGTGTGAAGCTCTATTGCACCCTGACATGTTTGTGTAGTTTCAAATCTGTGACGTCATTTAACCGGAAGTTATGCTCATTTAAAGGGAAAATTATGTAATTATTCAAATACTGTTTACTGTGACGTACATCGGTGAAAATTGTAAAATATATACATCGTATGCATTCAATGACTTTTGTCAATATTCAGTTAGCTGTGATGAACTGACCAGGGGCCAATTTCATAGAGCTGCTTAAGCACCACAATTTGCTTAAGCACCAAAAACCTTGGTAAATAAAATCAGTATGCCAGCCAAAACTCCTCGTGAATGTTATGCTAAGCAAACAATGGCCGAATACAAGTCAAAAACAGTAAACATCACATGAACATTTGGTTGGGAATCCTGTTTGATCAAGGAAGACTTTTCATGCTTAAGCAAATTTTGCGCTTAAGCAACTCTATGAAATTGTCCAGCCAATGTTATGTATATTTAAAGGTGACGCAATTTTCTATACTCTATCAGTCAGTGTACGAATACAGCAATCAGTATGATCAGTATTTGTTCAGTCACGCAGTTTAAGTGTACATGTATTTCGATATGCCATTATATGAGGGACGATTGATCACATACGTTCCAACATGTTCACATAACAGTTCCACTACGAAATGAGACCCCGAACACCTAGTGGTTGTTCCCACAACCACAATGTCTAGTTATTATTATTATCATTATTAATAATAATGTACATGGGACTTCAATGCTAATGAATCGGGTCCATGGACCTAACAGATTAACAGATCTATGGAGTAAGGTCCTCTATATATTAAAAGAAATTCACGAACATATGACAGTACACACAACTACAAATTTTACTTTTCAAACAGTTCCAAGACCTTTAATAACTCTGTTATCCAGAAATATAAATACAACAAACAGTGTATGCCCACAGTTTTTACAAAGAGTTTAATAAAGGTTGGAAAAAATGTGATCTAACTGCAACGATGGAGAATGCCCTCTGCCATACTGTTTGTTAGTTTGATTTTCTTGTTATAGGCCTAGCAAATGTAGACACACAACTCATGTTCATGATATTATCCAGTGGAACTCCACACTGTGGATAGTCTTGTTGCTGCCGCTGATCACACATTGTGTGCTGTGTACGTGCCAAGTTGTACTGTGTAGCATTTGCCTGATCATGTATGCATGATAATGCATTAAAATGTGTGTTTCTTGCTGCTAACAGGAGGTGACAAGAGTAAAAATGTCTTTGACAGACAATATTTAACTAGAAATATACACCACAATTTGGTGAGCATTGTATTTGTATTTAGTTACAGGAGGCCCCAAATTAAAGACAGCTCTTAAGAAACATATCACCTAAAGGTGGAACCAACAGAATCAGTGCTGTGAGACTCGAGTGCTGTCTCGGACTCAAGACTGTTTTTGCTGGACTTGGTCTCGGACCCGGACTCGGACCCGGACTCGGAGGTTCATGACTTGGACTTTGTCTTGGACTAGGGCTCTGTAATTCAATGACTTGCAGTCGAGTCTGGCTTGAGACCAGCAAATTTGAAAAGTTTTGAGAGTGCCGAATTTAAACAACACTATAAACACCACTTAATAGAGATGGGTTTTTATAATCATCAAGTGAACAAATACAAAGGCTAGGTTTTCAGGTAGACTTGTTACAACATGTTTCCAGGTGCAAGCAGTGAAGGGCTTTGTGCTGCACACTCGCATCTTTCAGCTTTTTCCATTTTCTCCATGAGAATCTCAACTATGGTAAATTGAATTGAATTATTTAGTTACAGCAACACTCTTAAAATGGTAACAATTTAACCACTTTTACCCAACGTTTGTGAGCAATAATAGTATAAAACCCAACATTCTTTACCCAAAGTTTTTCAAGTGAAGGATCCTTCAATTGCGCTTTTACTTTACGAGTCAAATAAACTAGAATTATTGTAAATGAGAGCACTTATTAAATGAACACTCTGTTTCCACTTTCCAATACGTAAGTTTCAGATCTCTCTACTAATTTTAAGCTGTTTTAATTTGAACAACTGTAGTTGTTATATTCAAACTTGGTGTGTGTGAAGATGTGTGTGATTTTGATCGATTATGTACATTGTGCCGGACTCGTGCAGACTCAGATTCATTGTCAAAAATGATAATGTGAATGGCCCTGATTTTAGTTCACTCCAGTTCGACTTGCACGGGCAATAAACAATCATGGCCAGCTGGGAGCCGAGTATAATTGTACTGCGTGGATCTGTGCACACGTACTGTACATTAAGTTACTCTCGCCATCAAATTAGGAAAATGCGTCCAAAAAAGGCAGAAAAGCCAATGGAAAGGCCAATTTGGAAAGAAGAAGAGCTTGAGGCTTTGTTATCCATTTGGTTGGAGCCAGAAGTACAAACTCAACTAGACGAACAACAAGAAACAACTAGACATTTAAGTGTTCGTGGACGAACACGAAGCTGTTCCGACTTATTTGATAAGATTAAAGCTCTGATGACGTCATTATGACGTCACGGTCAATTTCATGGCAGCATGCATGTAACAATGCTTTAAAAAAAGAATCATTACCATAGCATTTGTCGTTCTCGAGATGTGCTGCAAACAAAAAATCATCCTTTTTTATGACGTCATCACGGTCCAATTCCTGGCAGCATACTCAAGTGCATGATGTAACAAAGCTTTTACAAAAAGAATCATTACCATAGCATTTGTCGTTCTCAAGAGCTGTTAACAAAACATCAGTCTTTTTGATGACGTTATGAATGATAATGTCATGGTCATTTTCGTAGCAGCATGCCCAACTACATGATGTAGCAAAGCTTTTGCAAAAAGAATATTTTCCATAGCATTTGCCATTCTCGAGATACGCTTGCGCTTGTAACAAAAATTACTAATTAAAAATTTAAACGAGCAGTCACGTGCCTAATTAATGAAGAAATATTTTACAGCTCAGTGTCAGTGTGATCCTTAGCATATAAGCTTTCATATGATACCTAATCTAAGCTGATCAGAAGAAGCTTAGAAGAGTTAAGCTTTATATCCATTTAACCATGAACTGATTAATCATTCAAAGGAAATAAGTATGTAACTGGGGTCATGAAAGTATTAAGCCTGATAACACAACCTCCTGCTAGACGATGGACTTTACAGTACTTTCAACATCGTACTTCATATGCTTTTATGCCTATGAATAGTAACACACCTTGTTACCATGGCAACAGTGCCTTGTGCACTTGCTGGCCTACCTCTTACATAACAGCATATTCCTCAGACTTTGACCACTTTTAATAAACGATCCCAGCCTGCTGCATATGGGGTTACATGTAACTGCAGTGTACACTGCACACATATACATATGGACCCATGTGACCTAGTACGTGTACACACTACACACACACACACACGTATACATATGGGCCCATTCCCTGACCTAGGGCTTAAAAACAGCCAATTTTATGACGTCATGATGACGTAGCGGCCATTTTTGTGCCAGCATGCACAACTACAGCATGTACAGTGTAACCAAGTTTTTAGAAAAAGACTTATTTTAGTAGCAAATATGATGTTTCCGAGTAAATAGTGTTATTCAATTAAAGGCACATAACTTCCTGTTGAATGAAGTAATCACATTCAAACTTCACAAACATGACGAGGTGCTCTAATGCTTGACACTAATTAAATTTGGCGTAAATCCGTTGTTTACTTTCGGATTACGTAATCACTGTATATCTTTAATCAACCATAGAGGACGCTGTGTCGCCCATATGACGTCATCATTTATATTTTCTGGAAGCCCTAGTACGTCTCTATCCTTTAGGCTGTTGGTTTTAAGTTTTTTAAGTTTTAAGTGCCCAAATCCATCCGTTTTCGAGTTATTTCGCGTCAAACTTCAACTTCCGGTCATGACGTCATCATGACGTCGTGTCACAAATTTTATGGCAGCATGCACATCTACATGATGTAACTAAGCTTGTGCAAAAAGAATTATTTTCGTACCACTTGTCGTTCTCGAGATACGCTGTTCACAATATTTACTAATTAAATATTCAAATGACTGTCACGTGACTACGTGACTGTTCCGACATTTCTGATGTCGGAACAGGTTTTGTTTTTGTTCTGATTAGCTGTTCCGACATTCCGATGTCGGAAAAGGTATTGTTTTCGTTCGGATTTTACATTATTATTATTCCTTCAAACTTTTTGCTCCCATAGCTTTGTGCAGTAAAGTTTGTTTATTGTTTATCTCTTCTGAGCTTCATCTGATCAGCTTACATGAGGTATCATATGAAAGCTTATAAGCTAAGGATCATTCTGACACTAAGTTATAAAAATACATAATTAATTAGTCACGTGACAGTCATTTGAATATTTAATTAGTAAATTTTGTTCGCAGCGTATCTCGAGAACCACAAATGCTAGGGAAATGATTCTTTTTGCAAAAGCTTTATTACATCATAGTTGTGCATGCTGCCACGAAATGTACAGTGACGTCATCATTACGTCATCAAAAAGGCTGATTTTGTCTTTAAAGCATATCTCGAGAAAGACAAATGCTATGGTAATGATTCTTTTCGTAAAAGCTTTGTTACACCATGTACATGAGTATGCTGCCGTGAAATTTACCGTGACGTACGTCATCATGACGTCATCAAAAAAGCTGATTTTTGTTTGCAGCATAGCTCGAGAACGACAAATGCTATGGAAATGATTCTTTTTGCAAAAGGTTTGTTAGTTCCTTTAGATATGCATGTTGCTATGAAAATGACCGTGACTTCTGGATGACGTCATTAAAAAGCTGTTTGTTTTGTTTGCAGCATATCTCAAGAACGACAAATGCTATGGTAATGATTCTACTTGTAAAGCTTTTTACATCATGTTGATGAGTATGCTGCCATGAAATTAATCGTCATGACGTCATCAGAGCTTTTAAAGTTGATCAAATAAGTCGGAACAGCTCCGTGTTCGTTCACGAACACTGAAATGTCTAGTCTTTATTATCAATGTTCCGACATTTCTGATGTCGGAACAGGTTTTGTTTTTGTTCTGATTTTTATTATTAGCTGTTCCGACATTGCCGATGTCGGAACAGGTATTGTTTTCGTTAGAATTTTTCACTATTATTATTCTTTATCATCCTGATTTTGTTTACAGTTTATCTCTTATAAGCTTCTTCCGATCAGCTTAGATGAGGTATCTTCTGAAAGCTCATAAGCTAAGGATCATTCTGTCACAGAGTTGTACAAATTCTTAATTAATAAGCCAAGTTACAGTCATTTGAATATTTAATTAGTAAATTTTGTTCGCAGCATATCTCGAGAACGACAAATGCTACGGACATGATTCTTTTTGCAAAAGCTTGGTTATATCATGTAGTTGTGCATGCTGCCACGAAAATGACCGTGACGTCATGATGAAGTCATCAGGACGTCATCGAAGTCGAAATGTGTGTTTCCTATTTAAAGATAAGTAATTTGTAGATTTTTTCTACGGTTAATTTTAAAATTTACTAAAAATAATTTGTCGGAGAATGTTACATTGAGATTGGAGTTACTGATGGAATTGCTACGTGAAACATTAAAAACTGATTGTTAAAATACACCTTTTAGGCCTTATACCTCAAAAAGAAAGAATAAACTCCCGCTTTGTGTGACGTCTCGTGACCATGGCTTGAGTTTCGAAGATACACGTAGATCAGGGTCAATAGAAGCACAGCAATAGCGCCACCAAGCATTATAACTTAAATTGTGACAAGTGACAGAGGCTGCATCCGGCCGAATCTGTTGAGGAGGTCTCCGTTCCATGAAATTGACCGTGACGTCATCATGACGTCATGAAAAGGCTGAATTTTGTTTGGAGCATATCTCGAGAATGACAAGTGCTATTATATGGTAATGATTCTTTTTGCAAAAGCTTTGTTAGATCCTGAAGATGTGCATGCGACTGTGAAAATAAGTGTGATGTCATAATTACGTCATAAAAAAGCTAAATTTTATTTCATATCGTAAAGAATGTCTGATCGTCATGAAACTAGGTGCGACGTCTGTGCTACCCCAAGAATTTTTAGTGATGACGTTGTTATGACTTAGAAGAGTTAAATTCTTAATTAATTAAGCACATGACAGCTCATTTGCATATTTCATTAGTCAATTTTGTAACAAAAATCTCGTATCTCGAGATTGATTAGCATAGTATCCCGTATAATTCCAAATGGTGCAGTGCCTCATTCGTTACCATTGGATTGCCCATGTTTAGCATAGTGCCCCGGACACTTCCCAATGGAGCAGTGCCTCATTCGTTACCATTGGATTGCCCATGATTAGCATAGTATCCTGTATACTTCCCAATGGTGAAGTGCCTCATTCGTTACCATTGGATTGCCCATGTTTAGCATAGTGCCCCCGACACTTCCCAATGGTGCAGTGCCTCATTCGTTACCATTGGATTGCCCATGATTAGCATAGTATCCTGTATACTTCCCAATGGTGCAGCTGCCTCATTCGTTACCATTGGATTGCCCATGTTTAGCATAGTGCCCCGGACACTTCCCAATGGTGCAGTGCCTCATTCGTTACCATTGGATTGCTCATGATTAACATAGTATCCTGTATACTTCCCAATGGTGCAGTGCCTCATTCGTTACCATTGGATTGCCCATGATTAGCATAGTATCCTGTATACTTCCCAATGGTGCAGTGCCTCATTCGTTACCATTGGATTGCCCATGTTTAGCATAGTGCCCCGGACACTTCCCAATGGTGCAGTGCCTCATTCGTTACCATTGGATTGCCCATGATTAGCATAGTATCCTGTATTCTTCCCAATGGTGCAGTGCCTCATTCGTTACCATTGGATTGCCCATGATTAGCATAGTATCCTGTATTCTTCCCAATGGAGCAGTGCCTCACTCGTTACCATTGGATTGCCCATGATTAGCATAGTATCCTGTATTCTTCCCAATGGAGCAGTGCCTCATTCGTTACCATTGGATTGCCCATGATTAGCATAGTATCCTGTATTCTTCCCAATGGAGCAGTGCCTCACTCGTTACCATTGGATTGCCCATGATTTGATACAGGGATAGGGATTTCCAAGTTAATCAAATCTTTATCACTAAAATTTGTGACCCTGACACTGAACATGGGCAGTATGATGATTAGATTGCTATTTGTTGCGGATTCTAGAGGACATACATTTTCGAAATGTTTTAAGCCTATTGAGAAAAGGAATTACTTTTCACAGTTGACTTTGCAAAAATTGACTACACATGTAGCATCTTTCAAAGAGAGGCAAGTGGAAATTGAGAAGAGATTGTTCAGAGATCAAGGGGAGATCCAGCATGTACTCATCAGTTGGCATTAAGCAGTTAAATAATCAAAACCTTTTTAGTGGCTTAATAAGTGCCCTAAATTCTGAAATGCACTTTAAGTGTCTCAGCTAACAGATTCCTTTTTTTGTAGCTGCTTAGCAAAAATTATAACTACATGTATTAATGAATATATGCAAATCATCTTGTTCAAAATAAGCACTCACCTCATCTGAAAAGAGAGTAGCTACACACCTTCCAATTTCTCGATATTTCACCTTATCTCCAGTTGGGGGGCCGAGAAGAACGAACAAAAACCTTGTTGGAATAGGCACTTCAGTCATGTCTGGTAGAAGAACACCATTGGATAAACGGACAAATGCAATGATTGGCTTGTCTAGGAAGTCCACCTCACCAACAAGAACATTAGAGGCTTCTGCTCCAGCAGGTAGTTTTTTCAAGAACTGCAAATAGATAAAAGAATTATAATTCTATTAATCATTTTTCCTTAAAACAGTGGCAGGGAGGAGTACAGAGGGGGGCGGAGGTAGGGTGGGGTTCGGATGAGGTTGCCTAGGGCTGTTTCGCATGACAGAATAAGGATTTTCTGATAATTTAATAGTATGACCACTAGTTGTGAGAGTTATTATTTCAAAGGCACATATTTCAAAATACCGTAACTTGAAGACAGGCTTTAAAAAATGATACCTTTTTTCCAGTTTACAAATCTGCAATTTTTGCAATTTCGGTGACTTAGGGCCTGTTTGATTAATGCACAGGATCGCGGATTCTACTGATCCGGATCCCAATTTAGCGTACCCTGCATAGGACGTGGATCCGTAAATGGGATCCGGATCCGCAGGATTCGTCATAAACAACCAGGCCCCTAGTCTCAGTATTGTTTCTTTGAAATAATTAATGTTGTTTAGTGACTTTAAATTCTATTGGCTATTTTTAATCAAAATATAAATAAAAATGAAAAATAACAACCCTGGAAAAAAATTGTGGCTCTGCATATTTTAACTTAATTCAAATAGGAATAACTTACATCACAAGCTCAATGGCCCACAAAATCCAAAGAGACATTACTTTCTGAAAACGTCTCAAAGAGCATAGACATTAGATAATTCAAGCAAGATATCCTTGAGTGCCCAACAGTGCTGGAGGAATTAGACTTTTTTTCCCTTTTTTTTTCGATTTTCTTAACGGCTCAGTCCAAAACCAGCAAAATCGCCTATTTTTCTTACCTGGAGCTAACGTACAGTGCTTGGTGCCCAGGTACAAAGGTCTGCCATATGCATGCTTTGATTAAGGAAGTTGCAATATACTGTACATGGTGCACAGCCAATATTCCTGGGGCATCTTTCACTAATTGCAATCATCGATAGAACCTAAATTCATCGCTAAACAGAATTTTAAAGATATATTTCAGTGATTATTACATACCATTATGCGCATGACTGCAATCGATTTGTAATATCTTTTTTTTTTTTTAAACAAATTGGACATTCATTCTAAGTTGATTGTGCCTACTTTTTAAAGATATTTCTCTTTTTTTCTTCTTCTTTTTATCTCGTAGTCAGTTTTTATTTTTGTTGTATTCTAAAGTGTATAAATTGTTGATATGTGTATTCTGTAAAGCGCCTCAGAGCATTTTCTTAAATAGATTTGGCGCTATACAAGTGTATTATTATTATTATTATTATTAAATTGATGTTGACCCTGGGGTCGATTTTACCAAGTACAAGTTCAATCTTAAATCACGACCCAATCTTAATTGCTAAGCAAAGTGTGATGTCACAATGCAAATCATCATGGTGATAATAACAACTCATCTTAAGATTTATCTTAAAGTTTTGTGAAATCCAGCCCAGCAGGTAGTGTATGTAATAGATGCACTCACCGTATAGCGTGCAAGCGTCTATCACATGCATGCAGATTTCCTGATTAATTATGCAAGCCAACCCAGCACTGACCGCTCTAAGTTTTGACCAATCAGGGGGCATCTACAATCATACCATTTGGCGAGCGCGTCTATCACGAAGATAGCTGCTGCCGCGCGGACGAGCGAAATTGACCAATCAACATCCTCCATCACGATCCTGACGGAAATGTTCTCAAAACAGATCTGATTGGTAGATGTGCCGCGTTGCATAAAATTTGCATGCACGTACGTATCAGACGTTCGTACGTAGTGACACAGAGTAGAATGGGTGATACTCAGACTACCCAGCAGGGGGGTGTTTCATAAACATTTCCAAACAATCAATCTTATCTTTCAACCTTAAGTCTGAATCAATCTTATACCACAATTGATTGTGAAACTGTATTTCATAAAATCGACTTAATACTGTAGCTTATTAAGATTGATTGCCTTTTACTTAAGATCAATGTTCATAAATTTAAAGTTAGTGGAAGAGGATGAAGCAACCTTTGACCTCAAACTTGGTTGTAAGCTGCAATTAATTGCATGCACTGCATACCATAGACATAAAAAAACTAGATGGCGCACCCGTGTATTAACGAATGGGTGTTACATACGTCATGATGATAGCTATGTTATACCGCCCCTCTGCGCTCATGCGCTTATAACGATCGCGCAAGCCGGGCCGTTACGGGATACGCAGTACGCGATGCACCAGAAACAGCTGTAGCTATATTCGGTGGCTTAGATCGTTTGTCCATCATTTAATTCGCCAATTTCATCATTTTATTTGCCATTTTGTCATTCTGTTTGGCAATTCCATCATTCAGTTTGTCATTCTGTTCACAAATTCCATCATTCAATTTGGCAAATCGAATTACCGAAGCAAACAATCTAATAAAAGGTAGCTATGGCGTTCCATAAAAACAGATTTGAAATACCATTTAAAAATGGAAAAATTAGAAATCTCCAAAAAAAAATTCTAAAAAATTACAGGGTAAAAAGGTGGTGATGATAGAAAGATACCGATAAAATTTTTCCAGAAAAGAGTAAAACCAATGACCAAAAATTAATTATTTTGGAGATAAGATTGAAATTCTGGAGATAAGATTAATATTTGAGTTTTATGAAACACCCCCAGGACTCGTTAGTAAATGGGTGCCAGTCAACTCAGTCCGTATCCAACCTGGTCCGAGTCAACTTGGTCCATAACCAACTCGGTCCGAGGCCAACTTGGTCCGTGACCAACTCGGTCCCTATAGGTAAATTGTCCGAGTTGATCACAGACCTAGTTGACTGGGACCGAGTTGGTCACGGACCGAGTTGACTGGGACCGAGTTAGTTACGGACTGAGTACACCTGAAACCTAGTAAATACCACTAGCAAGCTACCTGCAATGTTCCGTGTCAATTTATCACTCTGCTGTACGTATCACCTTGCACAAAGGTATCATTGGACCAAACTTGTGAACGTTACAATAACAATGGTTATCAAAAACTGGTAGGTCCCACCCCTAATAATTATATGGAGCGAGGCAATATTTAAAAACCTTTAGCACATGTAAGCACGTGTGGGAATGCTTGTGAGAAATGTTTTAATTCGCTAACCACCATTTCAGACAGGCGTTCCAGCATCGTGATGAACCAATGGGAGACTTTTGGAGCAGGCTGTCCATAGAGGGCAGCAAACTACCGTTATCCTGACAACTTTTGTACACGCTCTAGCAGGAAAATGCTGTGAACATTGAATTCAGGACATTTACAATTAACTTTTAGCTTCTCATTGCCGCCCACCCCAATTTTAATGTCCAAAAACACAAAGTGAGGTGAAATTCTTATGTTTGGCAAGGAATAATGTGCTAGGTCTCGCTTGCCAAAGTAAAAACTTTGTGCACAAAACAATATGATGTTTGACGTCAGCCACCATGATCGTTTGTAACTCGCCCTTTTGATGGCCAATATCCACAGATTCTGCATTTGTTTGTTCTTGGGGAACTCATGTCCTCCCCTGCCATCACAACCGGGCACTGCACAAAGTGCACAGTATGTACCCAGCATTTCCATGTACTTATTTTACGGCGGTGATGTTTACGACAAGTATTCGTGCACAAAACAACACGACACACATTTCCCGAGAACAGTGAATAGCGCCCTCTTAAGGTTAACAATGGTCAGTCAAAAGTCTCCCATTGAAAGACAAAATTTGAAATAAGTACATAGAAAGTTTTACGTCTAATGCCGAAAGATCGACGCTCTAGGTCATTCAGAATTGCACTAGAGCGACATCGTTACAGATGTCACTCTAGTCATGCAACTCAATGCAAATGTATGCAAATGGTGCAAATAAGCAGCGAACTGCAAACATATCCCACAATGCACTGATACAAAACTTTTTGGCCTGAAAATAATGACTATAGACGCCTGCCAGTGATACATCATAGGGTGCACTTTTCATTAGACCTTTGCCCAGGAATACAAAAAGACAACAAATGAATGATTTTGAAGGCAAAGTCAAAGATGGGGTAGGCCTGAATATTAAAAAAAATTATGATGCCAGTCGTGACGGTTGTGTATGATGACAACAGTCAAGAAGCACACTATGCTTAAAGGTTTACTGTAATTTGGAAAGGGGTGAAAGTGCTTTAAAATGATTGCTTAATACATAATTAATTACTATATAAATGTAAATGTTTATGTAAGTGCTTACTTTTGACCCAAAAGTCAGTACATGTATGCCCCGCCCTTAAAAAAAGTCCCCCCTTGGAACTGATCTACACAACAATAGCAAGTGACGTCACCTACAGAACTAGTATAGGCTCGCACCACAGTATTCTGTGTGGTGTTCTGCATGTGATGTAAGCAATGTTGGGGTGCTAAATTATGGGTCTGAAATACCTCCTTTTTTTATACAATATTTTTTAGCACAAACAATGATAGACATGTTGAGTTTTATAACAATGCAGATGTATTCAACTTCACATGAGTTTGGATTACAGTCCTCGCAACAACAAAGTCGACAATTATGAACAATGTACGATCTGAAACGTAAACAACCTCAAAAAGTCTTCTACAGAGTTGTTGCTATAGCCGTATTGTTCGTTTTGTTTGTACGCCTTCTAGTACTCCAATGTATTAAATTCGCTTGTCTGAAACCCAAATCTGAATTGGGTCGACCTAGGGTTGCTAATCTATTTCTTCTTTTTTGGCGGGGTGGGGGTGGGGGGGGGGGGGGGTCTGACCTCACCTTCCCAACCTAATAAAAAAACAAATTTTTGAAGGGTCCTCAACTTTTACCTACTTCCTATATACTTGCCTATAATACAAACATAAATTTGGGTATTCAAATTCTTGCACTATTGGGCAAGGCTGAAAACCCCGCCTCCAACTTTCACTGTCTTCACCAGCCGGCATGACATCCAGCACTACCTCTCCAGGGCCTAGGATAGCTAATTCACATGGTAAGTGCTATTAGTACCACTCTGTGACCGTTGGCGGTAACAGCCTCCATTGAAGCTTCCAGCTCCACTGCCAAACGACCGGCAGGCGTGTTCCTTTAACCCACCTATGCCACCCAGCCTCCTGGTCATGCTGAGGCTCACCGACCTACATCCACTGTGCCTTAGGTAACTTCCATGCACTACCCGCCATCAACCTTTCCTAGGGCCATGATCCAACTCCGCTCCACACCACATCTGGCAGACCTCTCGGATCTGCAGGCCAACTGCAAGACAACTGCCTCCTCGCCTTACAACATTTGGCCAACACCAGCATCCCATACTGGATCAGCCCCATATATCTACGGTACCTCAGGTGAGTTCATGTTGTTTATTGTGACTGGCTCGAATATGACCGACAGTTTAGACTGAGGCAACAGGCACACCCAAGCAGATATTGGGCTGTCATTGATGGGGAAATCTGGGCCCACCAAATGTTAGTCAAGTCGGGGTGATTTTCTTCACCAGTGTTCTTCCGGTGTCTTCGAATTTTTTATTTGGTTGCATTAGAGGGCTTTGACCTAAATTCAAGGGGGGGGGGGGGTATCACATTATGGTTTAATAACCAAAATAATGCAAAGAAGGGTGTAACCTATCTCCATTTATTCAACTTTAACTCACCAAATGATTATACATGTAATTAAAGATTACTGCAATTCCAGTATTTGTGCTAAAATCTCGCACTAGCATTTATTAAGCCCATCAATGGTTATTTATTGACATAATTATATGCTTATTTTATTGCCGTCCCTTGCACATGAACCACAGGTATAAACTCTGCTGCTCTCTGCCCGTGAAGCGCATATCCCTTTTAAGATATGTTAATTAAATATATACACACACTGCTATAATGACTGGAAATTCCCCCTCACAGAAGTGTGGTAGGGGTCTACGAACGAATACTTACCTGTAGAGCCACTACTTATGATTATTTCCCTAGACCGTCAGGTATTCACGCTAAGAATTGAATACAACAGCGCCCCCTATTGACCTACCCACAGTGCCCCACGGCATGTATGCATGTAAGCGTCCTCTTTTCTCGGTTGAACTCAGGGCGGAATGCCCATACATCGAGGATAGTGGGGAGGAGGGAGTTAAGTATTCGTTCGTAGACCCCTACCACACTTCTGTGGAGGGAGTCTACTTCACTCAATACCTGTAGAGCCACAACATACATGTATGAATAGACTGGCAACGGCATTAGGCGTTGGGTATGCGAGATGCTATACAGAAAGGGGCACTGTAACTATTAAAGGTACTCCCTGGCATAACAAGGAGACCAGGCAAGACATCTACCGTAAAGTTCCATGTATGCAGCGCAATTTTTTTCACCTCGGCAAAAATTAAAAGTTGGGGTGCGTCGTATACATGGGTACATTCCGCTGGCGGTCTCATGAATGTGGGTTGTGATCATTGTGCCGTGCCAAGTAAAAGCATGCGAGGCAGCAACTGTAACCAATTAGCGTGATGTCTGACTCAAAATTGAGCGAATGATTCATGAAAGATACCATTTAACAAATCTAATATTTCCGACTCTTGCGATAGGCCAAGGAAAACTTAAGCGCAAACTCGGTTAAGGTTTGGATTAGAGACATCGAAAATAGCGTGCAAAAACACGGTTGGAGCACCGCAACGTTTTTTCGAGGGGATGGTCATTTTTTTATCAGGATTTTTTGCGCGATATTTGATTTGAGGGATCGGTAATTATTTTCAGAAAAAAACAACAGAATCCCTGAAATTCAGAGAAAAGTCATTTCATTGGAAATGGTGTACGAGTTGGCCGGCGTATGTACGAGTTGGTCTGTGTACGAGTTGGACGGCATACAAGTTGGTTGACGTATGAGTTGGACGGCGTACGAGTTGGTCAGCGTACAAGTTGGTACATGGTCAGCGTACGGTAAAAGTTGACCAGCATTCGTCGGCCCCATCGTCAACACGTGCCACGTGTAAGCATTATTTTTGTGCCGATAGCTAGCTTTGGATCGGATCGAGTCGTTATATGATCATATTTAGTTGCACACACAGCGCTTGCAACACATTGTCCACTCACACAAATTTATATAACAGACTGGAATTGAGGTATACGGAACGGGAATGTTGTCCGTTATTATGTAGACTGCAGAGGAAGTCGATCTACTAATGCACTATGGTAGAGATCGAATACAGTTCGCACGTGTGCTCGACAGGATGTAGGCCGCGCCGCACGCTTGGTACTGCTTTCGCTGCGGCGTGGCGCAGCTTGGTGTGGCACTGATAGCCAAACTCAGGAGTTGGATTGAGGAATTGATTGTTTTTAGTTTTCTTGAATTTGCAATTCTCAATTGAAATACAAATCACAAATGAGCTGAGAAAAATTAGCGCTGCAGTTTTTCATATTTTTCTGGTCGTACACAGCTGATTTTTTTCTGCCTGCTGATGTCAAAAGTCAGGGGTGCGCCGTATACATGGAACTTTTTCAGAAAACTCATGCAGCAACAGCTTTAATAGCAAGAAGCAACCAATTGCGAACCCCCCAGGGGCATACACGTCAGGTTGCATCAGCACCCGTCGCACTAACATACACGGAAGGGAAGGGAAGCCTGTGTAACGATATGAATGATATGTGTACATCGGGGTCCAAAGAAAATGCTGGGAACAATCGGGGGATGCGGCTCTGGAAGCCATCTCCAGCACTGCTCTCCCGATTCTGACCTCTGTCCGGAGAGAGTCCTTCAGGTAGTACTCCGCAATGGTATTTGGGGTCTTCATGCATGCTGCCTGGATGATACCACCTATAGAAGCATCCTTAAAGAAGGCCCACCCATGGAAGTAGGACATAGTAAGCCGCTCCGACCTCATGCATCTGGGCTGAACCAGCGGCTCATGCCGACGGTACAAGCGCAGATGAGAGTATAGCCGAGACTAGCCAGTGAGCAAACGTGTTGCGAAAAGCCAGTCCACACAGCGGGGTTGATGAGATAAATAGCCAGGAACAGGCAGCTCTGAGCGCCTCTGAGAACACCTGCTATGGTGGAACGATGATTCCTAATCGTGAAGGCTGCTTTCGACCAGATAGGCTATACCAGAAAATCTGCAACCTCCCCTACAGAAGCATTTAGGGGATGCAGAGATCAGATTCAGCACCATTTGGGAAGGGTGACAGAATCTGCTATTGCACATTTTCCTGTTCGATACCCTGCAGCTGCAGCCTGCAAAAACCGCAGCTCGCTGTGGAAGGCCAACTGCGTGAAGGGGATGCTTGACAACACCCAGCACGTTAGATGGAGATCCTGCTGAGCCTGGTGAGGGAAAAACCCGAGCTCAGCTGGAGCAGAATGTCCGCTCTATGCGGAAGAAAGACTGGCCGATGCATTAGGGGGCTGGGCAGCCTGGAAATCCAGGACTGGCAGGTCCAGAGTGGGAGCTATGAGGAGGACTTTAAAATCCTGTTCCAGCTTGGTCACCACACAGGGGATGAGGGAAAGGGCAGAAGGCATAAGCCAGCAGCCCGTCCCACTGCATCACCAGCGCATGCATCTGTCATGCCCGGGGGTCGGGACCCTCATGATAGACCAGCAGCCGTTGGTAGCCCTAAGCGTAAATAGATTGACATGGGGCCAATCTAATAGCCGGAAGAAAATCAAGATAATCTGCGGGTGCCGAGACCACTCTGTCGGCCGGATACACCTGCCTGAGAGTGCATCGTCAACAACATTCTCCTCTCCCAGAAGGTGAGCCGCTGAAAATGCATGCATTGATGGAAGATGGTTCATGTGAGTGCACATGGTTGGGAAGACCATGTCTCCCCTCCCATGATGGTCGATGTAAGACACCATGGGTGTGATGTCGCGTCATAGGTCCAGAACAGCCGGAGAGCATTGGAGACTGCCAACATCTCAAGCACATTGAAATGACTTGAATGATGTTCAGGGCTACACCGGCCCGCTACTTGGTGTGGGTGGACGGTGGCCCCCAAGCCAGAAAGTGACATGACTGTCACGACAGACAGAGATAGTTGAGGCCTGCCCGACATGATGTTGGGGACATCCAACAAACATCAAAGGTGTGGTAGCTGCCAAGGCATGACCGGCACGCAATGGCCCAAGGGTTGACCCTCAGTCGGTAGAGAGAGAGAGCAGGTGCTGCTGGATGGCACGCATCCTCAGCCTGCAGAGCACGCCTACCAGACTGATCATAAGCTCGCCTCTGGAGACAGAGAGATAGGCATTGGCAAAGGTTTAGCCTGCGATCCTATGCGGGCCGGGAAAGCCTTCTCCGCACTCCCATGAAGGTTGGAGACTGGGAGAGGCACTGGTGGGACTTCTCCCTGCTGATGATAAATGCAAGGCTCCAAGTAAGGTTGAGAGCCAGCACTGCGGGTACGCAAGAGTGTCTTACTATGAGCATTTAGTCGAGGTGCATGAGAAACATCATGCTCTTCCGACGTAGTGCGTCAAAACGGCTCTAAACCTAAACCTACAAGGGGGAGGTGGAGGGGCCAAATGGGAGTGCTGTGAACTGTTGAAAACTTCCAGTGATCTGGTCTGATTAAGTGAGAAGGTACGCTTCCTTCAGATCTAGGCTTGCTCCCCATGCTGGCGTCCGGATAAGCTCAAGGGTAATTCCGAGTGTACCCATATGGAAGCGACAAGGCAGAATGAATCTGCTGATTCCAGTTTAGAAACGTTCCCAGCAGAGGAAGGCTTTGAGTCTATCGCGGTCACCCTGAGATGGGAGCATCCAGCACATTGCCCCGGCAGGCCGAGGTTGCAAGGGTGGATACACGGGCACTGAAAATGCAGTGAAAATGTGGCAGTCAGCGTGTTCAGGGAATTGCTGACTCCTCTTCATAATCGGGAACCCAATATTCTGTGAGGAGCAAGGAGGCGATGCCCAAACAATGGCAGGAGGGGACCACCTTATCCAGTGTATCCCCAATGTACTGCGGGCCTTGTCCATGAGTGGCCATTTGGACACCGAGCACCTTTTATTCAGCTGTCTACTTGTCCTTTGTTGTCATCGAGAGGGAAGGAATGGAGAAGAAAATCTCAAAATCTGCCACCGTGGAGAAACAATAATAATCGCACTCCAGAATCGGGTAAACATGCCATTAATTGGTGGACATGGTCCCAAAAATTCACTCGACACACCTGGTCCAACGGGATCGCCGGTCATTGCTGGGCCTGACGATCCTGCATGTACACGGGATCACAAAAGCCCGCCCCTGCAGTGTGTGGCGTTCGCCACCGTGCCGGGAAGGCCGGGGTGCACCGTGTACACAAAGCCTCGGGGGTCAGTCGGTTGAGACTGACCCGGGTCCGGAGGTGCAGAGGGTGTAAGGCCCGCGGCCAAACCGCGTTTACCGTGGCGGCCACCCTTTTTGGGTTTAGCCCTGGTAGAGGAGGTTAGTTTTATTGGAACATTGGTGCCAGAGCCACCCTTCACTTTCCTTATTCCATCCGAACTGGCTGCAGATGGGGAAAGATTGTGGTCCCCAACTCGGCCAATGGAACTGCCAGCGTCCCCGGCCAGTTGTGGCTGGGGGCGCCAGGCAGAGGAAAATTTTGCCACCCGGGTAAATTTTGGTATACCCGGCGGAGTCCTAACATGAGAGCACGGTCCACCATGGGGAAAGGTTATTTCCCCCAAGATTTGCGGGACCAGCTCTCTCCAAACACTTCATAACTCTAAAAACCAAACACGAAGACACACTAAAAACTCTACAAACGTTGTTTACAAAATACCTTTATTACTGAAAACTCTTTTGCATGAAATCACGGATGGAATGAAAACACGTCCTACCCGCCCTGACGCTATTAGAGAAAAGAGGACGCTTAAGTGGTGTAATGGTCTTCAACAATCATCACGATTAGAGGACTTGGAAAACATGTCCGCTCCCTTTCTAGATTAAGCATAATTTAGGATCAATTAACTTCATTAGCCATGCCTACTTAGATTAACTCACTTTTAGATTTTGGACCGAATTATACTTACACTATTACCCTGTGCACACAAGTACAGATCCAGAATTTGTCCTTCACCACAGGCTTACTCACAGCTTGAATGCGAAACTACAGCCACCTCTTTTTTAGAAACTCCCCATGGACACTCTGTATATACTTAACATGTTGGCTACCTAATATTACTGGTGTACAGAACACTGGCACTGCCTGTAGTGAACCACGTTATGTGAGGCACTTTCAGAGAAGCCACTGTCACCAATAGATGAGTTTTTGAGTGACTTCCACAACCGTTTTTCGATTTGATGTACACCAACAGTTTAAAGTTCTGAACTTTTGTACAAGTGTAGATGTATTAATAACAACCCCGAGAACCACAGTCATGTAAGTACTAATTAGTTTTGACTTCTCTTATTTGTCTTTAGAAGATTTAATCCTTGTTTGTGGGAAACTAGTTCCCCTAGCCTTTATACTCAAGTTTGTACTTGTAACCATTATGCTACTGATTATATACCCAATAGTGCATTGCCTTTTGTCTCCTTTATAAGAAGTATAGAGTTTTGGTTTTAGCTATTTTGATAGATAACCACGACCTTCAGCGGATTTGTTGTTCTTACATGATAATTAGAATTGTGTCACTCACATGAGATTAATTCCTATTACTGATTTTACAACATCCAATGGGACGACCCCCACATCTTAGAATGGACTTTTTTATGTAGTGGGTTATACAACTTTACATATTTTTTTCCTTTTGGTGCGTAACATTTCTCCGACGTTCTTTTCACCTGCCGTTCATCATAATAGATTATTATTAGGTTTACTTGGATAAATTGGCTTGTAGGTAATTAAGTTGAACACAGTAACCTTTGACACCTTACAAGACCTTAAGTATTGTTCTGTTTGCTTTGTTCTTTTACAGTTCACCTTGAATTAAAGGATTAGGAATCCGAAGCCCCAACCTTTGGCCTCATTTCTTTATTTTGCGGTCGACACTAGCTGGTCGAATTTGAGTTACCGCTTGCCCCAAGCTACACTCATACACACACCAGTACATGAGGCATACATGCCGCAGGGCACTGTGGGTAGGTCAATAGGGGGCGCTGTTGTATCAATTCTTAGCATGAATACCTGACGGTCTAGGGAAATATGCATAAGTAGTGGCTCTACAGGTAAGATGAGTGAAGTAGACACATGTTACTAGTTTAAGCTTGGGGCCCCAATTCACATGCAATGTACTTTTTACAATGCTTTATTTTGAGATAACTTGTTGTTAATAAATGCTCGACAAGGCTAGGCCAAAGCATATCCACATCCATCTCTATGCGCTGCTTAGAGAAAAAGATGGCGATATAGCGTAGTAGCGATTTGGGGAGGTCAACTAAGGGCGCTATTATGTGAAAGTCTTAGCAAAGCATTTGCTGCATGCCTCTACAGGTAAGTAGAGTTGTTCAAGTTGACAAAGTATCCAAACTGCCTACTGAACCACAGAATGAGTTGCCGTCTTGGCGAAATATTTTTTGGCCCAACATTCCAAACCATCAATTCATTTCAGGGACAGTTTTGGTTTGTTTTAGAAAAGCTATGCTTGGCGAATTCAGTCCGAACCAAATTGTCTGACAAAGTTGAAATCACAGAAAGTATTTCTTTAAAAACCTCACCTTGTTATCCCTCTGGATTTGCTCTTGACTGTCAGATGGCTCCATTCTACCGAGTGATCCTTGGCTGCCATTCCGTCTCATTTTTTCAAGATTTGATGCAGAATTATGCTTCTTCGATAGGAGACCACCAGTATTTGCAGCTGATTGTACAATTCAAAAATAATTGAAACAAGTTAAATTTTTAAAAGTCTTTGTGTTCACAAGAAAATCCATACTGTTTTTGCTTTTCTACATGCAGGTATAGTTTGTTACAATTCTCACTTCTTTAATGTAGCCTAATGTCACTAAATGGCTTCTTGAGAAGCTACAACTAGCGGTACCACAGCCTCCCTAGAGCCAGGACTATCCCAATTTAAACTGCACAATGCGGCAAGCTTGCTCGTTGCAACTACTTACAGTATGCCATTGACTGCTTTGGACTCAGCGCATGAAATTATGATCTTTGTACACAGCTTCATTGAGTTTATATATACTGTATAATAACACTGCAGACATGCAATGAAATCAAGTAAAAAATACAAAGACTAGACATAATAAAGCCCAGGGCAAGTTGGTAGATCAATAATGACCATCAAATATACAGGGCTTCATGTGCAAAGTCACATGCAACAAAAGGCCTCTACTCTTAGTTGATATTATCCGAAGGGTATTTAATAAGAAAAAAATATATACGTTTCTGCATTCTCATTTTGTTTCAATGCCCTTTTCATGGATATAATTTTTGCCTTTGCCCAAATACTGGCCGATATATATAGTGACCTCACATATTTTTGTGGCTACCATGACATTATCACAAAATGGGTGAATCACAACCACTAACTGCACCCCGTTATTGTGCAACTTTTCCTGTACATTTCACTTGATTTATTTGTACTGTAACTAAGCAAACAAAGATTATTCAGAAAACATCATGTCATATATAAAAAAAAACACAAAAAAAATGTGCAAACATTTGTGGTGTACAATGTATCACGCGTCATTATATGCATGTGCAAAGTGCAAACATCATATGTGCAGATATTTGTGAATTTGTGATTTATATGATGTATCAAACATCACAAACATGTGCCCAGATATTTGTGATGTTTGTTGTCCCTCCTGCGCCACCATACTTTGATGTCTTGCGCATGATATGCATAGTTAATCAGCCTTTTGCGAATTAAAATTGAACAATATCTGGTACACTGAATTCTTTCACTGTGCGTAAACATCAAAACTCGAATTCTCCAGACTAAAGACACTGTTGCTATATCACATGATTCGGGGCAAGCTTTTGCTTGGTTACATAACAGACGTCTTGCTCCAATGCACTGTTCATAATGGATAAGAATGGCACAAAGGAACCAGTCTATTGGGTATCAGAGATGGTATCACTATGCAAAAGCTTGCCCCGAATCATGTGCCATAGCAACAGAGTCTTCAGTCTGGGACATACAAACTGGGGTGTTTATATGCAATGAAAGAAATTTTTGTACCAGTAATAATACTATTCACATTTAACTAGCAAATGGCTTATTTCACGCTTTGAGTAATGTAATGCGAGCCCCAAGTGTCATGTGTCATGGCGACCATCGCATCTCGCACTGGGTACGAAACCACACTATAGTACATTTGTACTCCAAATGTTCTCGGCCTTCAACAGACGCTAAGGAGACTCCCATGTTCCTAAAGGGCAATGAACATATACAATGAGCTATTACTATTGGCTGGAAAATCTTAAAGCCCAACTAAAATGATATCCACTTAATTTACCAATTTTGGTTTTTTAGACAGATTATAGTATCCCTTTCCCAAATTGAATAGTACAATTACTTGTAATTTTGATTTTGTGTTGTAAAAAAAACATCAAAGTGGGCGTTTTGGCGAACCCCAATTTACCGATTTCAGAAAACCTAATTACTTATTCATCGTATGCATTGACCCCTGTGACGTCATTTCGGGACGAATTGCAAACAAGGCCCCGTGAGTGTGTGGCCGTGTACATGTACGTGTGTGTACGTGTACGTTGCATGGATCATGCCGTGTATTTGCAAGTTTCAAAATGCTTTCCTTCTTAGACCTTCTTAAGCAAACATCAATTGATTTTGGTCCTCTATATTACTACTAGTCACCTTATAATTTTCTTGAAAATCTGGGAATAGATGTTAGAGAGTGAGTGAGTGGAAATACTTCGTTCAGTTGTTGAAACGTGGATGATTGTTTGAGCTGAGAAACATGATCATCCCAACGGGACGGGCGTACGTATTTCATATTTCCACGGGACAAGAAAATCGTATGTACATAAAATTATAAACTGAATTTGTATAGACCAAGATTCCAGGCCAAATTTGTCAAGGAAACTTTCTTTAGGCCTAAGGAATGACAACTTAAACATACTGCAGAAAAAAATGGATTCAATAAAAGATCCATACCGTGCAGGAATAAAAATAGTACGCGGTCGCTCGGTCGCGTGAAAGCAGCATGCAGCGGGCGAGTGAAATTCTCTCGGCTCTCGGTAGCCCGGCAGGCCAGTTAAAAACTGGGATAAATGTTCATTTTCCCGGCGAAAAGAAATACTGAATCAAACTCAAAATATGTGTCCATCCATGGAGGTAGGTCATGGTCCAAAAGCACCGAACACGAATGCGAATGGAGGCAAGAAACTCACCGGTACGACGGCAACGAACGCAGCCATTTTTGTTGTCGTGTTTCCGGACATACTGCACAGCGCACACAGCAGCACGAGGGTTCACCGTGCACGATGTACGGAGCTGGGCCGTGTGACAGGCTCGCCAGGCCCGGTACATGCATGCCACGCTCACGGTGGTTGTGCGATCATAGTGGGCAACGGCTGCCGGACGATGGTTACGTTAGCATGCACCGCTGTTCGTTAAATCGTGGAGGTGGTTGGAAGACATTGCGATCGGATGAATCGTGGATCATGAACAAAATATCAGTGATGATGTTGGGGTTTATATTATCCATGGATTCTGTTAAGTTTCCGATCTTTCCGAAGGCTTGTTTGACAATACAAGCTGATCGAGGGACATCGCGGTAGTCATGTAATCTTTCTAATTCTTTGAGATGAGAGAGACATGGCACAGCAGGCACGTACATGGCAACCCGCGTGTCGCCTCGCTGAGATTTTGCCTAGGTTTTTTGCTTGGGTAGCTCTATAGTTTATTGGAAAATTGCATAGAGTGTTATGATTTTTACACACATATAAAAAAAAACATACAGAAGAAGACATAACTGTAAGTTCAAGAACAAACAATAAGAAATCAAAAGCAATTCGGACCGATATTGACTGTGTGTGGCGAGGCAGCGTGGCTAGTCTGGTACCGGTTCAAATGTCAAGTGGTTGTACGCGGACTTGCATACGGATGCCAGACGCATACTGTTATGTGGCATGCAACTCGTGTCCCGAAATGACGTCATTGTGTTTACAAACACGCTATAATTTGACCTCGCGCTTTTCGGATTTCGGGCAAAGTGGGGGAGAAATAAAACTACTCTAAATAGTGTATTCAGTGTAATACTTGACAAATGTTAATTTCTGTGTATTGTTAAGTCCATAAACTACCAGGAAACACAAAAATTAAAAATACCATCCCGAGCTTTTTAGTTGGGCTTTAAGCTTGAATGATTCACTTCAACATGATTTTGTTTCATTCCTGACATGGCCTTGGAAAACCCTTTGGCCTTTGTTTTAATCTTGGCCTCAGTATTGTAGGCTTGTGGCAGGTTGCAATCCTGACTATAACAGTGCATCCTCTTATCACCAATAAAAGAAAGTACAATTTTTACTGGAAAGGAACATTATTATTTTGTAAATGATGTTGTACCAGAGAGACATTTTGTTTTGAATACTGCTGTGAAGTAGTTAACAAGGATAAAAATTAGGCTGAAATGAATAATTAGCCATATTTGTGATTCATATCTTTGAAACTGATGTGATAATCACCTTGATATTATATAAATGAATAGTATCAATTACATAGTAATCACCTATTTTTTCAGATTCTTACAAAAGACATTCTTTTTTGGCAATTTTTTTAATTTTATGAAAAGCCTATATTTGTTGCGTGGCGTGGAAAAAAATGGCAAATTTCATGTCGTGAGCGTAAGCTTTTGATGGGTTTTCAACCCCAGCTATATCCAAAAGTACACTCCACATGTGTAGTATGACATTCAATATATTCTGAAATGTGGGGATATTATGCCATTTCAATTACAATTACAGTAAAACCTCAATGATTCGAAACTCAAGGGAATGAATGTAAACTTTGACTCATGCAGACTTCAACTTACGCATGTTTTGAAAAGTCAAATTGTGCACATAGAATAGGGGGATTGACTCACAATAGAAGTGGCATGTTATGTCGCCCAAATTACATGTACATATGCACTTCATTTTCAATTATATGTCTGTATAATGTATGATGAATAATAAATTGTAATTGTATGAGTTTTGATACATTTCTCACCTGAGAGTTGGTATTCTCACTATTCTGCCGATATTTAGCGCCGTTATTTCTTTTTTCTTGTAAAAAAATTGTGTTCTTCCGCACCGTTCTTCCGCACCGTTCTTTCGCACCGTTCTTGGGATAAAATCTTATCCATCACCATTATCGCGTGAGATCGCTTCATTTTCAAAAAGTTAAGCTTGGATTTTTGTTTGGAAAACATATAAAAATGCATCTTGCTTCTTTCTTAAATTAAAATGAGATAGAAAATATTCTACCAGCCCGTAGCAAAACAGACATGTGTATTGTGTGTAACGACTCAGTCAACGAGCTGTCAAAAAAACCGACGATGTAAACACACGTGATCGCTACTGTACAGCGAGCACGTGCGTGTTATGCTCCATAGGGGTTGGTGTCAATGATCAATTGCTGTACCCCTTTAGTTTTTATTCCAGCCGTAATTGGCTAAATAAATGCAAATGGGGTACATGTACGCGTGCATTATCCGTGCATTCAGTGCGGTTGCATTTAAGCTACATGGACTGTGGAAGTGTTGCATGTCAAAGCATTGTTGTGCACCACACGGGGCCAGCATAGCATAGTGTGCATCGCATGCAGTCAATCTCCACACAATTGGTGACTCATTCATTCACAATGGGAACATGAAAGCCAAGTAGCAACATTGAAATAGACACCGCAGAGTTTATAGAAAAGTTTTCATGTCATTTTAGCACCTGATTACTAGTGATTAGGACAGACTCGGCCGTGATTTTTTCAATGGTCTGAAGAAAATCTTCGACTCAAACAGGATTTTGACCGCAGGTAATTCGACATACGAAAGTATTTATGTACACAGAAGCCTATTCTTTCGGCGGGAATAAAGCCTCACGTCGAGTTAAGCAGGCTTTCGGGTCATACGAGGTTGACTTATCAAGGTTTTACTGTATATGGCCTTTTTAAACAATTAAATTACAGTGATTAAAGGTCGCCGCATGCTTTTTGTGGGTTTTCAAACCTAGCTATATATCCAAAAATAAAAATCACAGGGAATTGAATTTTGGCACATTTGTAGTAGGTATGGTACTTAAAATTTGGGGATTTGCCATTTCAATTACAATCATATGGGCTTTTAAAAATGGCTCTAAACAATTAAATTACAGTGATTAAAGGTAGTATCATACTTTGGTTTTTATCAAAGAAATGCAGATTCGTAAACATAAATATCAAGACAGATACAGTAACAGTCATCTGTGAAAAGTTCAGTCCCATACGTAGTCTTGTCCAAGACATTATATGCGCGAGTCCCTCCAAACAATAACCCACCCACACGCCAACAAAGTGGAACATTCCACCGACCGACGAAAAATAACGTCTTGTAGAAAGTTAATACATGTACTCCGGTGTCACATGACGAAGACTGAGCGTGACCTCCAGTCTGTGGGTGAAATTTGCGTATTCATTGGGGTCAACAACAGGGTGCATAATCCCCCCCACAGAAGTGTGGTAGGGGTCTACGAACGAATACTTACCTAAAGAGCCCCTACTTATGCATATTTCCCTAGACCGTCAGGTATTCACGCTATAACAATTGACACAACAGCGCCCCCTATTGACCTACCCACAGTGCCCCGCGGCATGTATGCCACGTAGGAATCCTCTTTTCTCGGTTAAACTCAGGGCGGAATGCCCATACATCGAGGATAGTGGGGAGGAGGAGAGGATGCTATACAGGTAAGTATTTGTTCGTAGACCACTACCACCATTCTGTGGGGGGGGGGGGGGAGTCTACTTCACTCATCTTACCTGTAGAGCCACTACTTATGCATAGACTGGCACCGACATTAGGCGGTGGGTATGCAAGATGCTATTGTATACAGAAAGGGGCACTGTAACTAAGGCAATCCCTGGCATAACTTGTGTGCCCACCTGAGGGCAGGGCAAGGAGGCCAGGGCAAGGAGGCCAGGGCAAGGAGGCCAGGCAAGACATCTAAGTTTAAAAAAAACCTTATGAGGCAACAGCCTTAGCAAGGAGCAACCAATCACAGACCTGCCAGGGGCATACACATGAGGTTGCATCAGCACCCGTTGTGCTAACATGCACGGAAGGGGATAATACGGATAGTAAAAGCCGGAAATACGACATATAGAATGATATGTGTACATCGGGGTTCAAAGAAAATGTTAGAACAATCGGGGGACTCGCCTATTTTTGCGAGGCCCCAGGAAAAAGCGGGTCTCGGGATGCAGCTCTGGAAGCCATCTCCAACACTGCTCTCCCGACCCTTACCTCTGTCCGGAGAGTGTCCTTCAGGTAGCACTCCGCACAAGTACCCCTAAAGAAGGCCCACCCATGGAGGTAGGGCATGGTCCACCATGCATCTGGGCTGAACTGTCGGCTCATGCCAACGGTACAAGCGCAGATGAGAATATGGCCAAGACTAGCCAGTGAGCAAACGTGTTGCGAGAAGCCAGTCCATACAGCGGGGTTGATGAGATAAATAGCCAGGAACAGGCAGCTCCGAGCGGCCTGGTTCAGTCGATACACCACTTAAGAGCCCTGACCGGGCACCACAAACTGTAGTCGGCAACGACGTTCTCCTCTCCCAGGTGGTGCGCCGCTGAAGGCACATGCACCGATGGCAGATGGTTCAAGTGAGAGCACATGGCTTGGCAGACCATGTCTCCCCTCCATGGCACTGTGTAGGAAACCATGGGTGTGATGTCGCGTCATAGGTCCAGAACAGCCAGAGAGCATTGGAGACTGCCAACATCTCGAGCACATTGGAATGACTTGAGCGATGCTCGGGGTCACACTGGCTCGCTACTTGGCGTGGGTGGATGGAGGCCCCAAGCCAGAAAAATGACATGACTCACCTCAGGCACGGCCCGACATGATGTTGGGGACGTCCAACAAACATCGAATGTGCGGGAGCGGCCAAGGCGTGACCGGCACGCGATAGCTCAAGGATTGAGGCCTCGGCCAGTAAAGAAAGAGCAGGTGCAGCCTGCAGAGCATGCCTACCAGACTGGCCATAAGGCCCAGCAGCCTAAGCTAAGCTCGCGCTGGGACCATCGTCGCCCGGTGACAGAGGGATACGCATCGGCAAAGGTTTAGCCTGTGATCCTACTCGGTCCGGGAAATCTTCCATGGAAGTTGGAGACTGGGAGAGCCACTGGTGGTACTTATCCCTGCTGATGATAAATACAAGGCTCCAAGTAAGGTTGAGAGCTGGCACAACGGCCACACAAGACTGTCTTACTGCAAGCCACTAGCCGAAGTACATGATAAACATCAAGCCCTGCCGACACAGTGCGGCCAGAAAGCCATACACCTACAATTTGGAGGTAGAGTGCAGTGAGCTGTTGAAAACGGCAGTTGAAAACCTTCAGTTATCCGGCTATTTATCTCAACCACTACAGTTGGGCCACACCCTCGTCCTCAGATAAATACTCTGAGGAATGAGACGATTGTGGCAAGCAGGGATAATCCTGGGCGGCAGTAGGGACAGACTATCCAGTACACATACATGTAGTGTGGGCTTATGGCTGAATGGCCTATTCAGAGACAACAGACAATTACGGGTGAAGACTCAAAGCTTGAGGGGACGCCGGTGCATTGTGTGCGGTAAACCCCTTTGTCCCTGAGCCACCCAACCGCGACCAACGATCGTGTGTGACTGAGCGTGGAACACAGGATCACCCTGCTGATCAACGGTGCCCGTCTGACGGGAGGTTGATTGAATACACGTATGTCAGGAGGTGCAGAGGGCTTGGGCACATGATTGCGCCTACAACGCGGGGGGTAAATGCCCGGCTCACCATGTACATGTACCTTCGATGTGTTTTCCCTTGATCTTTTCACCCCTATCCTAAGTCAAAGTCCTGTGATTTCACCTCCAAAACGATCCTTAACTGTCTCATGTTTTGTTGTTGCATGCACTGCCTGCACGCTATGCTGAATGGCGCCGGGTACAAGTGTGAGCGCCAATGACTGTTATCTGAGCAACCATGCAAGCGTCCCCACAATCAGGTCTCAAAAACCACGTGCTGAAATTTTGCTATTCAGTACACAGTCATCGGCAAACACGTGCACACACACTGGTACATGTCATAATGCATTATGATGGGATCTTGTGGCTGGATTTGGCAATTTTCTTTCTTTTGATATAAAATCATTGTCAAAATTACGTTTTTTTCTAGGAGAAAAATAAAGATGAAATCTTCAATTTTACTTTCACAACTATTATATGATCTATTCCCATCAAGTTTTATATAAAAATGGAGCAGAAGATGTCCTCTTGCTGACTGTTCCACGTTCAATACAAATCGAGTAATGGCGACCGAGCGCAGTGAGCTTGAAGTAGCGGTATGGTTCGGTGGTCAAAAACAAAAAGGCTTCAAAGGTTGTGAATGGATGAAAATACAGTGGTGATTGAGGGAATCTAGTATAACATGTAATCATATGTGTCGGATTTTGAGAAGAAAGTAGACATTCAGAGCTTTCAAATGATTCATAATTTTCCACGGAAAGAATGCATTTTGACATGAAAATTGTTGATCATAAAGTTTGATTTTGCGTGTGTATATTCCACGTGTATGGCACTCTATTGTGATGCCTTTACAAAGGAAAATACATCACAGGATAAAGAGCTTGAAACATAAAGATACCTCTTGTATGTTTTGGGGCCAATATTTTACATAGAGAGGAAAGGGTTATTTATCGCGGTAGTTGAAATAGGAAGACATTAATCAAAGTCATGCGATATTGTGTTGCTGGTGGCAACATTTGGTTGCAAAACTGCTATAAACCTTCATCAGGCAAAGGAAGACTGGGTACTACGGTGCTATTTATGCATCGGGCAGCCCTCGTCTGTACTCATCAGTATGTGCTGTGGTGCAGAAGTCAGAGAGGTCTTGTTGCGGCCCGCCACAGGGGTGCAGCTCCAGTGTCTCCTGGTGGCTCTATCTGTTGTACAGCAGGGGTCATGGTGATGGATGGTGGGGAGCCAGAAACTGGGGATGTCATTCCGCTGTCACGGTTAAGGCTGTGGTTACAGAGGCAGGAGTGGATAGCCTCACACGTCTGGTGAAGAAGTGCTGCTCCCGGTCAATGAACCATATATCATCCCTATTGGGAAGGTGAACAGTGTGTTCAGCATGTTCGGCTACCGCAGAATCAATCAGAGTGTTGTAGATGTTACGTTGATGTTCCGAGATCCCCTCACCGATCGGTCAGCAGGTTTTGCCTGGTCGCATAATTCGTTACAGGGGATCTCGTACATGAGGGATTGTCAAGTAAGCGTTGGACAGTCAAGTGCATCCACAATAGCGCTCCGCACTAACGCTAAAAATAGCATCCGATCCGACAAACATTGCTACCTTGCACACGTGTGTGGGTGTGCACGTGCATGTACACTACGTGCGTGAGACAATGTTTGTCTGACATCCGGGGATTTTGTGACGTCATTAGTGCGGAGTACTATTGCACCTCACACCTGGTTACCAAACCATGCTGAACACTCACAGAGAGACACCATGTGCAAGCTGCCCTCTCAGCAAATGATTACCCACACCATTTCATCCATTTCAACCAAAGGAATGCATACATGTCCTTCATGATGATCCACTTCGTGGACAGCATTTCCAGACTACTTAGGAGAATTTTCCAGGATCATGGCATCCACACCATTTTCAAATCCGCTACCGTGAGGAATATGGTGCAAAGTCCGGAAGCAGCACTGGTACACCAGACATGTTAAAGAGGCTATCCATCTCCATAACAACTTTAACTGTGACAGCAGCATCGACATTCCCAGTTTCTCGCTCCCCACCATGTCACTATGACCACCGCCGTACAACGAATGGAACCACTGGAGCAACACTTACCTATTCAACATCTGCACCACATTACAGACCAATGAGCACAGTTGTGGGCCATCAGCACATAAATAGTACCGCAGCACCCAGTCTTCAATGGCCTGATGAAGGTTAGAATTTTTGCAACCAAAACAGCACCGCCAGCAATACGACATTGTGTAACTTTGAATTTGACTTCTTCCCAAACATTTTACATTCCATCCATTCACCTTGTTCCATGCTGACATTCTGATTGCCTCCTGTAGATTGGCTCTTATCAATTCCAGGATATAAGCTGCTTCTCCTTCGTCCTTTTCCTGCTCCCTTTTCCATTTGTTTTTCTTCCTTGGACCTTTATTAGACATAAAAGAAGAGATAATTTGGATGTACAAAAACATTGATGATTTTTGCTGGTTTTTCCTCCATAATATACACAATGATCAAATTTGACCAAAACTAAGATAGATGAACACTAGTTTTCTTCTCCTACATGTCCTACAATACTATCCCAGACCAACCAGCTATGCAAGATAAGTATGTCTGGGAACACTGAAGTAACCCAGGCACTGAGAGACTGTTATTTTTATAGAAAGACTTAGATACTGCCCAGAGCATCAATGATACTGTCAACTTGGTCTTGTGAAATTCCGTGAGAATTTACAAATCCTCCCCACAAAATCTGTGAAGGTTTTCACAAGTGATATTTAAACCATGAATTACAAAATTGTGCATTGTCACCATGACTCACTGCTGTCGAGCTTGTAATTTAGGGAGCAGGGCATTAATGTTGATTCGGCTTGCCCTACAGCCTTTTTAATCCCCTGAACAAATACAAAGGGCACTTCGCCAATGAATGGAGCCAGTCTCCATTGTTAGGATAGACTTGACTGGCACTTCTTGCCAGTCTTTCATCATGACGCTAATCCGGCCGAATTGTATAACAAAGGGAACAATGGAATCTGAGTGGAAGAGTTTCCTGGCTGTAATTGAGTGACAACTCAGTTATTCTTCTTCAAGAGGTGCAACTTTACTTTGGCCGAGCCATGGATAATAAGTTTGGCAGTCGACTAGAGTGGAATTATTTTGCGCAACCAGTAGCAAGTTCCTGACAATTTCCATGCAGTATATCGGGCATTTTACTCTATGTATGTGGATGTCTAAAACATCGGTACGAAGGTCTGCTTGCCGTATCCCATGAAAGTCAATCCTTCCCCTTAAAATAAATCCTGTTCATCTGAAAAACACATGTAAATAAATCCTGAGCCCCTGAAAAAAACATCGGCCAGCAACGAATGCCGCGTGTGCGGACCGGGTGTGTGTGCTTTTATTGTGAGGGTGAATGTAGGTCTTTATGGGAGTTTGCCGAATTTTCCTGAGTATTTTTTTAGTATTAAGTATTAATGTTTATATGTATATGGCTCATTTTATTTCTTTTAAATGTTTTTTGATGCCTGTAAGTGGCGGTTAACCGCTGTTGGTTTTCATTGAATAAAATAAATAAATTTAAAAATATATATATATAAATCCCGATATTCTTGAAAAAATCTTCGGCGCACGGGATAAAAACGATCTCGGAGATCGACACTGACGGTTGCCCAGTGCTTTTAGTAATAGAAATAAGATGTCGGACGACTATTAAAAGTATTATTAAAGTCTCAGCGGCCGATCGGGCAATTAAAAAACGGCACCGCTATATGTGAGATTCTGGTCTCGATGTAGGCGAGTGTTCGGGAGTATGCAATATTCTATTGCTGGAGCAACCTTACAGAATATTCAGAGTCGATCATGAGTGGAATTGCTAAGCGTGACAGGCTTTTTGGGACGAGTAAAAGCAGATTCTTACCGTAAAATTATGTAGGCCTACTGAAGCCGGCCGCGCCGCCACGGTATCGGTAACGCGCTATTTGACTGCTCCATTATACACACACATAAAGTAGGCTTCCGGCCTACACGCGGTTGAAACTATTTCGCTGGTGCACGGGTCATTTAAGATCGTGGCTTTTACGGGCTGACTGCTGAGCGGTGTGCGTGCATGTGACTGTGGGTGCCCGATGTTTTCGTCTTCGGCAATGCGCCAATCGGACTGGAGGCCGGGGAATTTCAGCATGATATTTTTTACATCAAGTACATGAAACGAATGTTTCTACCAATAGCGAATTGGACGAAATAACCGAGTGAAATTCAAGCAAGATTTAGCTGATCAGGGATATGCGATTTGCGTCTTATATGGACGGTAGGCCCCTACCTTGGATTCGAGAAAGGTCACCCTGAGCCTAATGATTCTCGCAACGATACGCATACATCTGTTCGGTACGTGTACACTCTGCAGGCGTGTTTTCTGTTTTATTTAATTTTTCGGGCTACATGATTGGGCCACAAAAAATGAAAATATGAAGATTTTAGTGGCCCGAATGGGTCACTAACAAACCCAACAAGTTAGCGTCGAGCCCTTCCTAGAAAAAAACATGAATTCCGATCCCCTGGAAAGTATCCATACCCCGACCGTCTTAAAGCAACCCCGACAACTAGACAGAAAAAAAAGACCCTCTAAAAAATCATGATCACCAAAAACCACGATCCCTAAGAGAAAAAACATAGACAGCTTATAGGTTTCTCATATACCCCGAAACATCCTCAAAATATAATCCATCCCCAAAAATATCAATTCTGATCCCCTTGAAAAATGCTTGCCATGGGATAAAATTAAAAACGATCCCCCAGAAAAAATATTAAATCCCGATGCCGTGAAAAAATAAATCCCAACCCTGTGAAACTTGATCTCTGTGAGAAAAAACATCAATAACTTGAAACAAAACTTGGCTCTCTTCCAAGAATGATTGACAGCTGTATTGTTAGGAACGCAGCCCTATAGCCATATCAGATTTCAGATATTATCTGGCCTATAATAATTCCCCAAAAAGACCCCAGTGAAAAAAAGACGAAGAAAATACCATAAGCAAGAAAAATCACGATCATCTAAAAAAACAAAACAAGAAAAACAAAACAAAACAGAATCCCCTGAATTGTAGACGGCTTCCAGATCCCAAATCTTCTGGATCCCAGCCAATCCCCTAGAGAAATAGAAGAAAAAGAAATAAATGCCACGACCTTCTGAAATTATGGATTAGTCAGGATCCCCTGAACCCCAACAAAACGATCCCCAGAAATATATTCATTTATCGCTAGAAAAAAATTCCGATTCCAGTGGGATAGATTCATTACATGAAAAGGAAATCCGGAGCCCCTGAAACCGGAGACCCAATAAAAAAAAAACATCAAACCACATCCCCCGAAAAATAAAGTCTTCCCCTAATATAATAACTATAAATCCGGCCCGATCCCCTTGAAAATGCTTGCCAGGGGATAAAACATTTTTTGTTCGCTTTCTAATGCCCTATAAAGAAAACAAATTAAATCCCGATCCCATAAAACTGAATGTATCCTGACCCTCTGAAAAAAAAACCGATCAGATTTCAGAAAGTACTTTCTTCTCCTCTCCAAATAAAGTTTGAGAATATATAAAGCGCTTTCAGCCCCTTCGCTGAAATGTTTTATTGTATCCACGCAAGAAATAACTCTTCATAATAATCCACTAAAAGACCCAGTGAAAAAAATCATGACAATGAAGAGAAACCACGATCCTCTGAAAGAAAAAAACACAGAATCGGATTCCGTTGATTTCCCCAACGATCTTCGAAAACATATTTCATCCCCAGAAAAAAAGACTAAGACAAAAATTATCCCTGAATAAAATGCCGATCCCGAGACAAAAAGGTGGAAACAAATCATGACCACCAAAATGCACAATGATCCACTGAAAGTAAAAATGAGTTAGGAAAAGGAAATCCCGATCCCCTGAAGAAAGAGCCCGTTGTAACTATTATTTTATCAAGGAAATGTTGCAAAGTTCCAGCATGGGGATGACTGTAGTCGACTGCTCAAGAAATAAACCCGGCAGCAATGTCATATCCTCAAAGAAATTCCCGTAATAGGCTGAAGTCAAGTATGAATAGGGCAGGCACAATAGGACTCCGATAATGAGCTATGCTTGGCTGAACTCCAGGCAGGCAATCCCAAGAGATGGTGCAAACTTTCAGATTAACTGGGTCTCTTTTGTAGGGGGATTAGGGCACACAATGGACCAGAAAAAGTTTGCAGGGCAGCAGCCTGGTGAAGACTCTTTTTGGGAAAGCCGAATCAACATTAACGCCCTGCTCCCTTACACGTATTATGTTGGGCCATTCAAGTCAGAATGAGTTTGTATGAAAAATAACAAGCAACATTTTAACTTGTTAACCAGACAAGTGTCTCATTGTTTAATACTTACGATGGTCAAATTTAGTAATAGCATTGAAGACCTTTTGACTTGGTGCCTGACTTTGTTTTTCAATTATAAAGTGACTGAACAATCACTCAATTTACATTTATAGTTTATATTTAGTTAATAGTTGCAGATAAAAAAAGACATTTGTTTTTACAGCATATAACATTATATCACCAATGGAAATAAGACAAATCTAAAGACGTCTATGAAATATTTATCAACATAATCCTCCATCCGTCTACCAATTTACCTCCATGGAGTTTCTTAAATTACAGATTGGTAACCAAAATGACCCGGGGAAATAGTTGCAATGCAATGAAATAATATTCGGTTGGCTATGTTATAATTGTTGTCCAGATTCAGTACATAAAATGTCACTTTTCAGTAATAAAAGCCTCAGTGTCACTTCAATTATTTTTTTCTGTACAATTATCATGCTTGACTGATTCAAGAAGAGGGTACAGTAAATGGCAGTGCCCAAAGAGAAAATATCTGGATAGGGAAAACAAGTGTCCCAGTGGCATTCTGCCATGGTTGCTCCATCTCATCCAAACTTTACTTGGATGACTGTGTGAAACGCAGACTCCATCTTCGATTACGACGGGATGGGCCATGATGAATAAAACAATAGGATTACAGGGATAATCTTCTAGGAAAGGTGTCCTTAAGTCAATAACCAAAATGATGCAAAGGTCAGCCATCTTTTTCTCGCGGAAAAGGTTATAGAGGTGCAAAAAGAAAAACATTTTCTTTCAACTATATCTGGAAATGTAACAACATATAAGAACTTCCTTTTCATATCTAGATTATAGTGAAGAACAATGCACACAATAGCCAAGAAAATATTGTGTTAAAGACATTTAAAGAAGGATAAAAATAAACAATACAATGAAAAACATTTCAAATAAATGTTCTCCTAAGGTCACCTTTTTTGCAAATGATGCCGATGTTTCCTTATCAGTGTTTCCTTCACATTTGGTCTGTTGTCCTCTTGTAACTGGCCTGTTGCGACCATGTTGTCTAATACCAGATCTAGCATGTGCAAGTAAATGATATAAAAGAAAAATTACTTTCAGGCTAACTATTGACAACCACTCAGAAAATGCAAATAAAACACAGATTTAAGGGTCTGCACAGTGGATATTAACTGAGGGTTATAGCTATGATGGGTGAATTGTGTGGCTCTATTAAAAGAACCAGTGATTTCACATTCAATGCGTCCTGTCAATCTTTGGGAGAATACCAGATTTTGTTATCCAGGCACTGATGGTAAGCTGCTACAGTGTATGTACATTGAAGTTTGCTCACACTGATCTGGTTTTAAAGGCATTGCATACGTTTGGTAATGACTCTGAAAATTTATGGCAATAAAAACTTACTTGGTGAGAACTACAGCTGCTTTGGATAGTATAATGCATATTGAGAAACTTTCAATTCGAAGTACCGCGGTTATGGAAAAATATGTCACTTTTTATCTCCAAAAATTACGAATCTGAGAAGCGTTATGGCCGTAACGCTTCTCAGCTATTGACTTACTGTTATCTGGCGTGAAATAACCGCTCTAGTTTGTCGCCAAAATCTCAAAAACGCTACCACCTTTTGAAGTGAAACTTTCACAGGTTAGTTTTATGGTATATATACACAATTATATTGGTTTGAAACAAAGAGTAGGCTCAAATTACCAAACGTATGCAATCCCTTTAATAATATTAATAATAACTAGACATTGTGGTTGTGGAAACAACTACACTGAACTAGGTGTTCTGGGTCTGATTTCGTAATGGAACTGTTCAGCATGTAATCGATCGTCCCTCATACAATGGTATATATTCAAATACACTAAATTGTTATTGTGTGACTGATCAAATACTGATCATGCTGATTGATGTTTTCAGATACTGACTGTCAGCGTAGAAAATGGTGTTACTTTTCACACCTTAGAGCACTTAAAAAGAACATGATAATTATGTGCAACAGTATACATGTATCGGACGTACCTTCCGTACTTGACCTGGGTGCCTTTGTTTATTCTAGTATCGAAGGGAGGTCACGCAGTGCGCACTGCCAAATAAGGTATAATTATGTAAAGGGAGTTGCCACAGATATGCAAATGCCGAAGGAAATGAACTTTAAACCAATGGGAAGCATTGTTTACACGTCAGGACGTCGGTGGTCTTTCTAACAACACTACTAATAGTCACTCTGTCACTCTTATCTGGCGGAATATAATGCATTTTTGAGTCAACTTTTGTGTGGGTTAGCCTTTACTGTGTTACCTATTTGATTTCATAACTGCATTAGATTCAGTATAGATTATTGGTGCACGCGTGCAGAGCGCCCCTTTAACTGGTCTGTCGAAGTCGTGTGGAAGGGGAAAGGTGGGGCAGGTGTTCCGGACATATTCTGTCTCCTGGCAGAAGTCAGTCGATGTCACTCTTCACCGGTTTTATTAATGATTCACATTGGTACAAGTGACCTCATGCGGGTTAATGAGTATGGTTTTCGAATGAAGGTGGCTGTCATTGTTTGGCTATGTTTCCTAACACAACCCTTGTCTGGTATTATATAGGCCTATTACCTCAGGTATTTTACCGTGGTGCTCGCTCGCTACCAAAGTACTTGGCCCGTACTCGATTAAAAGTACTTGAAAACAAAATGTACTTGGCCCGTACTCGATCCGACGTACTTGAATTGTTGACATACTCGACGTTAAGTACTCGGTACTCGATCCCAGTACTCGACAATTTCAAAAAAAAATTAAAAATCGTATAAATTCACCTTTTTCGTCGATGACATTGCTTAACCTCAAACATATCGTAAGCGCGGTAGCACGATATCCGTTGTCGGGCCCAAATGCCCAATTATTGTTTAGTAAAAATGATGCGCTATATGTATGTATAACAGTCCATGGTACATTCTCATGGTACATGGTACATAATTGTGTTTACTCCATACACTTCGTTTTTGTCAAAGAAGTACAGATTTATGGGCAAAATATCAAGGAAGATACAGCAAATATCCGGTCCCTTACAGTGCCCACTTTTTTCTTTTGTTTTAGAAAACATAAGAGTTTTGATCTCACCCTGAGATCCAAAGTGTTTTTGGCTTGTGATTTATTATTTTTCCTTTCCTTTTTAAAAACAACATTTTAGGCAGAAAAGGTTTTACCATTATATTTGTACCTCACATCTTTTTTATACCCTGTAACTTTGATAAAAGTCCAGAGAGCAACATTCAGGCTTATTGTATCTTTGTGTTCTGTATGAAATATGTATTATATGCTTTAGAATAAAGGGCAGTTTTTTTTGTTCCTTTACCTGCTGACCTTGTTGTGTAATGAAGAGATGTATAAAACACGACTGTCATGAACTGCATTTGTTGGTACTGTGCATTGGTTTTGTGCATGTACTCGGCCCGGGACTTGAACTTTGGTACTCGGACTCGGCCCTGTACTTGGCCTTGAATGTACTCGGACTCGATACTTAGGACTTGGACTCGGAAGCAATGTACTCGGACTCGGCCCAGTACTCGGACCCTGAAGTACTCGGAGTACTCTGTACTCGGATTTGAGGACTCCACTACAACACTGTCAGCTACTCATTCTGTTTGACCGGACGTAAAGGTCACAGAGGTCTAGCAATGTATCACGGAGAAAGACCATGCCTAATCAATGGCTTTTGGGTAAAATGGGTTGAAATCTTATGCTCTCAGACTACTACCTTGGGGACATAGAAATCTGGCACCACTTCAAGCTTGTTCATGGTATGTTGACAGGTATGTCACTTTACAGCATGTTCTCATTAGATTGGATTTTGTCAATCTAAAGGAAAGCAGCTGTCATCATTTTTTAAGTGTGTTGCTCTAACCATGTGTAATTAAATGCAGGCTTTACAAGATTTGAGAATCTTTTGGAAAAAATGGAAACTTTGGCAAGCGTGCAGCGCAAAGCCCTTTACGGCATGGGCCCTTGTTGTAAACGTCAAACATGGAGAAAGCATGGCTCAAATCATTGGTATTGGTTTATCGCACTCAAAACACCCTACCTTTTTAGCAGACTTATAATAAGTTACAGAATGATTATCCGCTATTTCTAACAACACACCATTGACAGGCCAAGCAAAATTTAGCGCAATTTTTTTTCCGACATCGAGCACCAACATCGAACACACCATGAGATCACCATAAAAATATTCTGACCGTACCGTTCTTCTAAAATAGTAGTGTAAATCGCGCTTTTCTGGTCACCTAAATCTTACTTCAATTTGTTTTTTTTGTCCATCTGGCCAAGTAGAAACACACTTTTCAGTTCACCGACTTAATTCCAAAAACGAAAGGTAAACAATCCTCCAAAAGCGATGATCGTATTCATATCGCACGCACGCTACATGCATCATGCATGCACACCACGTGTAGCCTAGCCAGCCATCGTGCATGACTGGTATCTGCTCGCATAATAGCGAGAACTTCACAGCACATAGCGTGCACCAGCGCAAGTCTCATTCACAATAGTCGGCAGGAAGCCTGCACGTACATATACACACACATGTGCACAGAACACATCGAATGTTCAATGTGTGTATGTCACATGCGCGGTGAAATAGCGCTCGGACGGTACCGCAGATAGTGGATGGCTTTGGTACCATGGATCGCGGCCGCTTCAATGCATTTTGCGGTACAAAATCTGCTTTTGGCATCGCGTTAATTTTTTCTCGAATATTCGAACAGGCAAAATAGTATTCGAATATTCGAGTGATTATCGAATATTTGAATATTCGATATATTCCAGACTACCGGACGCCGCACCAGGCGTGCTAAAGTTAGACAATTACAGATCATGAACAGATCCTATCAAAACACTCTGCCTTTTTACCAGATTTTTAATAAGTTACAGAATGATATTATCCGCTATTTCTACCAACACGCCATTGACAGGCCAAGCAAAATATTAGCGCGATCTTTTTTCCGACATCGAGCACCAACACCGAACACATTATGTAGGCCGTATGCATTGTTGTATCGTTGCAAGATCCCCATATTCTGACCGTACCGTCTTCTAAAATAGTACTGTAAATTGCATTTTTCTGGTCACCTAAATCTTACTTCAATTTGGTTATATTGTCCATATGGCCAAGTAGAAACACACTTTTCAGTTCACCGAATTAATTCCAAAAACGAACTGTAAAAATCCTCCAAAAGCGACGATCGTATTCATATCGCACGCACGCTACATGCATCATGCATGCACACCACGTGCAGCCTAGCCAGCCATCGTGCATGACTGGTATCTGCGCGCATAATAGCGAGAACTTCACACAGCACATAGCGTGCGCCAGCGCAAGTCTCAATCACATGGTCGGCAGGAAGCCCGCACGTACATGTAGACGTACATGTACATGTGCACATATTATATCTATGCATGTGCACAGTACACATCGAATGTTCAATGTGTGTATGTCACATGCACGGTGAAATAGCGCTCGGACGGTACCGCAGATCGTGGATGGCTTTGGTACCATGGATCGCGGCCGGCTTCAATGCATTTTGCGGTACAAAATCTGCTTTTGGCATCGCGAATATTCGAACGGGCAAAATATTATTGGAATATTCGAGTGATGATCGAATATTCGATCTATTCGAGACAGCCCTAGTAATAAGTGCACATATTGCGGACGGTGGACAAATCACCTTTGACACGAGCAGGATATGACTCGTATCTTGACGTAACTTTCGCGCGTCGGCATTAATTCTTTCCAGTGGACACACACGGTATGTACGTAGATATAAAACTGAAATATTAATTTTTACTGATAAAAGAATCCATGAAAGAGACCAACGTGTCACCGTGACAATAAAACAAGCTAGCCGCCAGCTAGATGACAAGAAAATGGAGTCGCCGAATTCAAAATGCGCAGTACTATCTCGAGAAAATACTGACATTGCCAAACACGAACTTGGCCTACATCACACATGAATATAATAGCAAGAGTTGGGTCAATGCAAGAACCCACATCTCAGTGCCCAAATCTGTCAAATCTGACACATTTTAAGTATTTGAACGAGGAACGTACGTACCAGTACGTACACAAACAATTTTTCAAGGCACATTTGCCCGCTGATGTTGATGACATGTGCATGGAGACAGGGAATCGTAGTACAAAAACAAGTATTTTCGAGCGCTCGCTGTACAGCCTGCGTGTACTCATGATGTAATACAGGAAGCTGGACCGTTTTACAGCGTGCTCGCGGTACGTTTACCCACGGGAAGTGTTCCCATTGGACTTTTTTGCGTCCCTGTTAAGTTACCGTGGCTGCGCGGAAGTTTTCAGCGACCACTTTCCGCCTGTTAGTTTTACATCACGTTCGTGGTAAGTTGACAGGGACGTAAGTTTACCGTGCCTTCCCATTGGACTTAATTTTGTCAATTTACAGGAAAGTCTCGGTAGTTTAACCAAAATAAGTCCAATGGGAACATGGCTTTAGTTTTACATGTTCATGGTATGTTGACAGGTATGTCAGTTTACAGCATGTTCTCATTAGATTGGATTTTGTCAATCTATAGGAAAGCAGCTGCAAGTTAACCAAAAAGAAAGGCCAATGGGACCTCGGCTATAGTCTGTCAAGCTTTTCCACTCAACTAAACAGATGGCTCCTACCTCATAGTTATCTAGGACTGGGTATAAACTTACATGCCACTCCATGATCACACACATATAATGTAATGCAAAGGATTTACCAGTGATGGTCCATAAGTTATCTGCAGCCATATCCAAGAGCACTGTTCCTGTTTGAAGAAGTCGCTTCAACTCAAAGAGGCTATGAAGAGACAGAGAAGCCACGTGAGGTTTGCTCCAGCGCCCAGCTCCATGATCAACATCCTCCTCATATTTAACCCACCTTTGAAAACAGAGAAAATAATGTTGAATACCTAAATGAATGGCATTCATATGATGCATATCACGAGTTGAATAAACTCAATGACATATGGAACGGTTCATCCTACCAATCAGTTAGACCCATTGTGGAAAATGCCTTGCCTGTTTAGGGTTTAAAGTGTGAAGGAAAAAATATTTAAAAATATAAATTTATTTCTGTAGAAAAAAGAAAACAAGGCTTTTCCAATGTCGGGCATGTACAAAATTGGCGTGTTTCCCCTCGAAAAGGCAGTGCATGGAAGAATAGGCAGTGTGACTGTTACAGTGACATCTGTCATGATGAGGTTGTTGCATTTTATTGATATAACATTTCCCAAATTACTTATAAACCAAGTTTGAACCCAATGGGGCTGTTTTGTGTTCTGTGTGATTATGTGATGTGCCCGGAATGCTGTGTCTTGTGTGCTGGGTTCCTTGTTCTGTGTGCATGGTTTGTATTTCTTGTGGTTTTATTTGGGGGGCACTCACTTTCGGTGGGCATGATTAAATTGGAGCATTGGAGGTACATTTTAAATGTACATTTAAAAATAATAAATATAAATGACTTCATCATGACAGCACTTCATACTTGGTATTCTGGACACACTTATATTCAATTCAATTTCGGTTTATTAAGACCACCCAATAAAAAGTCTGAAGACTAAAAATATTAGGTTTACAATAAATTACTATACAATGTATATGATCATTTCTAGTAAAAATTTTACAAAACTGTTGGTTAAAATATAAATTAACTTTGGCACAAAACAAAGAACAGTGTACATACATGATATTAAACGGGAACAATAAAAAGCACATACAGTAAGTTTATCTTATGGGCCCTAAGTAAAATCAAACTGAGCTGCATAAAGGTTGGTGTAAATTAACTTTAAATATACAAAGCACTAAAAAACAGTAAACATGATTCTAAATAAGGATCCACCAAGTTTCTTGACAATCGGCCAATGGCTTTTACATGTATGTGTTTACACATAAAATCATACATGAACAGCGCGAGTCAAAAAGAAGTTGACCGGAATTGCTGTTTTAAACAAACAAATGGCACTCAAAAGTTCAGTAATATTTGACAAGCACTATCTCCTGCTTATTAGAAAAAAGAATGTCAAAACAAACTGATAATTCCTAACCCTAAGAGGACCTGTGTCTATTTTCATAAAGATACTAATTTTGCAAGCTGTCCATGGAATACAAAACATTAAGCTAAAATGCTTTTGAATGACTCTTTAATTCCCTTTGCTACTTACTTAGATTCAGTCAAGCATTAATATTCCATGAACAGCTTACACAACTTGAGTACTTTTATTAAATAGACATAGATTATATTACATATTACACATCGTACAAAACTTTAGTACTTTTATTAAAATATATACATAAATAAGTCCTCTTAGGAATGATCAATTTGTTTCATTTTTTTTCTTTTTTCATTTTTTTTTTCTAATAAGCAGGAGATTTCAGATGTCAATCGCTGGCCCAAAAAAGGAGATTCTTTGAAGTAGGCCCACTTTTTCTGTGTGTGCCAAGGGTATCCAATTCCCTCCGCAAAAATCTGAAACTTAGGAAGACAATGTGAGCCCATATGACTTAAAAGACCCCCAGAAATAAATAATCATATAAAAAATGAGTAACAAACTGTGAATTGGTTACCTGCTTTTTTTCTTTAAAGGTACACGCCGGCCTCGTTGCGCTATTTTGGGCGCTTTTTGGTGCAAAAGCATGCCTTTATCATGACTGGAAAGGTGTTCCAAAAGTAGAATAGAACATTCCACACAAATAAACGGTAAAATTAAGCCATTTACGTGATAATTACGAAAAGAAAGGAAGTCACATGATTTCCTGAGTCAACATTTTGACTCAGGAAATCACGTGATCTTTGTGATTTCCAGTCGTTTAAAAGCTTTTTAACTATACAAAATTTACGTATAACTTTTTGTTTAATCACTCTTTTGTAACCAAAACAACTAATGATTTGACCTAAGTGTTCCCTTTTTTAAATCAGGAATTTCCAACGTGAACAGGCAAAATAAATACATAAATAATTTTTTTTTATAAAAGTCCGGTCACTGCAGGTGCATTACCACCTCTGCAGACACAGCGCGTGGGGGCTTGCGACGCATTCAGCTTGAGGCATGGGCCCGTGATAACCAGTGCGGTCCGATCCATCCACGCACGGTCGTTCGTGTAGTATTTTTCATGCCAGATCGCGCGACCTGCAAGTTGGCAGAGTCACTTTTTTGGGCAGATTTCCGAGCGGAGCAGGAAAGCCTGGAGATAATTTCTTGCCATACATGTAAATCATTTCATGGCCTCAACATTTTTTTGTGTCATTATAAAAATTATATTTTGTGTATTCATGTGGAAATCATTTCGGTCCCTCGAAACATAGAGCTAGGAACAGATCAAAATTGATTAGATCGATCATGCCCCAAAAATTCTTTTGTCAAAAACACTGCGTCAACTCGCAAACATTGCGGCAACTCGCAAACATTGCGGCAACTCGCAAACATTGCGGCAACTCGCAAACATTGCAGCAACTCGCAAACATTAAGGCAACTCAAAAACTTTGAGTCAACTCAAAAACATTGCGTCAATTCAAAAACATTGCGTCAACTCAAAAACATTGCGTCAACTCCAAAACATTTTGTGAATAATTTTGAAAAGCCTATTATTTTTTCAAAAGATTTGTTTTGTTGTTTTGTCAATGATTTTTGCATCGTGAACAACTTGAACATACGTCGCGTTCCTGGAATTCTCATACGGCAGCTGCAACATTTAGTCATAGCTAAGAGTACCAGTCTAAAACCATTGGTGTGCCACATCCTTCCAACACTTGTTACGGCTGGAAATGTGTATACGCTAAACTTTGACCTTATTTTGATTTACGTTAATTAACCCTAATTAAACGACATATTTCTGATTTTTTTTCACGACAACCTTCATCAAGTGTTCTAGAACTATTGTGTTATACTCTGCATTCTTCATTTTTTTGGACTTTGAAGCCGGCGTGTACCTTTAAACCTTCGACTAACATTGACTAATGTTTATCATGATACAACATGCCTTCAAATAATTAAACTAAAGAATTATGACACAAGTAATAAACTGCTGCAAACTGTTCACCAGCCGATTTCACGAAACTCTATTTTATGGCATAAGTCCACTTACGCCATATCTTGTTGCACAAGTTGCGCCATAACTTTTTGATCGATTTCATGTAAGTTATGCACTATCCGCCATGTATTTAGGTGGCGTAAGTGCTTGAATCATGCTGTAAAAACAGAGTCGTTGTTAGCTCAACGTGAACAGCGAAGAGGTCTTCACCGGGAGAGAAAATTCCTTTGTATACTCTTGACTACAGTGAAATAATAGAGCGATACATACAATTCAGTATGATTTTACCGGAACGCAGGGATATTTCGCACAAGCTTGTTGCAGAATTTCAAGAGGATTTGGAGCGCAGTGATCTTGCTGACCCTCGCCAGACAAGCGGGTGGTATTATAATGGTTAGAGTAGACTTAGGAATGGTAAAAAATTGACCATCTATTTTGGTTAATTGAATGATGGGAAAGTGTAGATTGTGTAAACATTAAACAAAGTTAATATTACAAAAAAAAGGATAAACAATCTTTCTCTCTTAATATCTACACATAGATGTCACATCTTTTAATTGTACAGAAGCTAAACATAGAAACAAAATACATGTAAATGTCTTTATACACACCTGGCTGTCTCCTTCCACTCAAGAAGCTTGCCTTCTTCATCATAAAACAATTCTTCAAGTTCTGAAAAAATATCGTGTGTTTCCACTCCCAATTTTTCACCTTCTTCTCCAAGAAGAAATTTTACTCGCTGTGCTGCTGTCTCACCTAACAGATTGAAAAAATAATTAAAAAATACAATGATTACAATCAGTAAATCATGCATTCGCTTGTGAGGTACCAGTAAGTATGTTATTACTGTGGGCGGAAAAAACTGACTGAATTTTAAAGTCATTAAAAAGTGAACAGTTCGAATCCCGCTCCAGTCAATTTTTTCTTTGTTCACTTGAGATTGAGGCAATGGAAGACTTTTGAATAACCAATGCTGTTAAAGGAAACAAGGTGCACTTGAACTGGGTGTTTCGCATTTTATTTCATAAATAAATTCATTTACATGTATTAAATGTGAATTAAAAGCCAAACTGGTGCAAGTGAAATTTTCATTTGATTTGTTGCCGCCCAAAAAATGCCTCCCCCTTTTTGGAATTTGCCGCGACTCAAATTGAGGGCGCTGTTTGTGACGCAGATCGAGGCGCGGAAATTTATCGAAGGTCTAGATAGTCTGGACCCGTAAATGACGCCTGGGTGCAAGACAAGCGCATGGGTACGTGTACGGTACACCGGTACTTATTTTCAAGGAAACATCTTAACTTGCACGGTCACAGACCCCTGGCAAGCTGCTATTGTGATCCGTCTCGCACACAGACCAACGTAAAACTGTCAGTCAGCACTACGACACGCGGTGTGTGTAAAATCTTTGAAGCCTTTTTTCTTTAAAAGTATTTTTGATGAACGATTTTAGGCTTCGTAGACATGCATGTATACAATGTGACCGGCCGGTGAATGGGGCGCCGGCTCTCGCGCGCGCGCGGCTGCAGCTGCCTCGATTTACGTCACACATTTGGGAAGATTTATGTTAATGAGGGTCCCACTCAAGGGGCGTAGTAGCTTGGACAAACAGTTTCAACATTTTTTTTCTCATATTTAATCCACGAAATAATTAGCTCGAGACACAAAATATCATTGTCGATATAGTACTTTATTGTTTTAAGCAGGAATAATGCAATAATGTCCCTTTAACCTCAAGAGGGCGCGCTTCACCGTTCTCAGGAAACGTGTGTCATGTTGCTTATGTGCGCGAATATTCATCGTAAACACAACCGGCGTAAAATAAGTGCATGAAGATGCTGGGTACATACTGTGCGGTGCCCAGTTGTGGTAGCAGGGGGGAAATGAGTTCCCAACGAACAAACAAATGCAGAATCTGTGGAGATTGGCCATCAAAAGGGCGAGTTACAAACAGTCATGGTGGCCGACGTCAAACATCATATTGTTTTGTGCACAAAGTTTTTACTTTGGCAAGCGAAACCTAGCACATTATTCCTCGCCAAACATAAGAATTTCACCTCACTTTGTGTTTTCGGGCATTAAATAGGGATGGGCGGCAATGTAAAACGAAAAGTTTATTGAAAATGTCCCGAATTTAATGCTCACAGCATTTTCCTGCGTCATTTGGAGAGTTTTTGGACAAGTTGCCGTACTTAAAGCGTGTACAACAGTTTTCAGGAGACTTACTGTATGCTGCCCTCTATCGACAGCTCGCTCCAAAAGTCTCCCATTGATAAAGCAAAGCATTTCCAAAATTCCAAAAACGTGATGATTTAAGCGTATGAAAAATTGTGTCCGTTGCAGAATGAGTCAAGTACCAGTACATGCACTGAAGGATAAAATTCACATTCCTCAAATGATGTCACACAGATTTACATACATTTGCAACTAAAAGATCTACATTAACATTGCAGAATCAATTTAATCAATAGATGTAACACCAAGATTTCAATAAAAGCTTGACAAATGAATTATGGAATCACCCATTTTGAAAGATGTAGTATCTACTTTATCCTAGATTTAGAATTATTCAATCTTAAAGGCCGCCGCACACGAGAGCTATCTGCTGAGCAAAAAATCTCTCGAGGCCGTTAGCTCAGCACTTACCTCACGTGTGCGGTCGATTTTTGGTGAGTTTTCTGCCTCTCGAGGCCGTGAGACCAAAATCTAACATGTTTGATTTTTTTTGCCTCGCGTGGATAAAAACTCACCGTGTACGGTGACTTGAGCTACGTGCTGAGCAAAAAAAAGGGCAACTGGCCAATGAAAGCGCACTGTCTGTGCCATGTGATTTCCAAAATGGCAGCGCCCATGGACAACGTTAGCAACGTTGTCACTGACTACATTTTGGAGAAGTCGGTCGATTTGTGCCCGGGGGGGGGGGTTATAGCCGAACTTGTTCCCGACTCCCGTTTGAAAGACAAAATGAAAGACAGTCAATATTACTTGTTTCCTTGTTCTGCTAGATCCGCCCCTATCCAGTTAAAGGGCATGTACAACATCATGGTAACAACATATGTATGTATAACTTCCAGGGTACAAAGATGGTGTTTGTAAAAACACCGTTACAATTTTTCGCCTGAAATGATGTAGCCTATTTATCCAGAAAGAGTTAAACCAAACTCCAAAAACATTTTTGATTTCCGCAAGATAAAAAATCCTTCTATATGCTTTATAAGAACAATTGAGTCCGGTTTTGACCTCAAAATTTTACAGGCTTAATAATTGATGTACATGGTGGATTAGACAATGTACATGGTGGATTAGACAAAGTGTGAGTGCTGTTCTGTCTCCTTTACCAACGTTGTGCCTATCCCTTTAAACAAAGTGTTCACATGAAATAAGTTTCATTATAATATATTATTTTATTATAGGCTATTATAATTCATTTTGTGTACCCTAGTACCCAGTTTTCAGTGTTTCAGCCGTTTATATATTTTCATATTCGTGATTTGTTTATTTCAGCTATTTATGTTTATTCCCATTCCTGTAATTGGCGGTCATTTCACTGTTGGATGTGATGACAAAATGGGCGCCGCTATTTTGGAAGTCACATGTCACAGACCGTGCGCTTTCATTGGCCAGTAGCCCTTTTTTGCTCAGCACGTAGCTCAAGTCACCGCACACGGTGAGTTTTTATCCACGCGAGGCAAAAAAAATCAAACATGTTAGATTTTGGTCTCACGGCCTCGAGAGGCAGAAATCTCACCAAAAATCGACCGCACACGTGAGGTAAGTGCTGAGCTAACGGCCTCGAGAGATTTTTTGCTCAGCAGATAGCTCTCGTGTGCGGCGGCCTTTAGGAATGAGAGTTTATCCACTCACAGATATGTCCAACACAAGCTTCTAAAGATTGAATTGTACTGACTGTGTCACACTTAAGTGGATATCAAAAGAAACATCGTTAGCATAGCAATGACAAGTGATGTTTTAGTATAGGGCCCATATGCTTTAAACCTGACAGATACATGCAGATAGAAAAAAATAAACAAGTAAATGTCACGTCTTTGCCCTGGACTTTGTGGGCGTCTTTCAAGTTCTATACGTGGCAATCAGTTTAAGACTGAATTTCATTACATGGAAGCAAATATGTTTCATGCAATCATGTTCTCCAAATGATTGGTATTCGCAAATGATATCAACATATCATGAGTCATAAAAATCAGGGCGGAAACCAGACTATATTCTGCTAAAATGTTTCGTATGTAAAATATGGCGCGTCTTCGTTACTGTTTTACCCAATAATTTTTCAAAATAATCAAAGCCCTCCCCTCCTTCCACGAATTAAACCTTGCTAATATTGAAGAGGACATCAGAACCTACTATTTAGGTGAGTTAGTTCATAGTAGAAGCTAATAATTGTCTGAAAATAATCCCAGTGGCGTAAAAGATACCAACCCCTGATTTTGTACTCGCATATTAATTCTTATTCGCAAATGATTTTATATTCTCATCTGATATCGCCTTCAAGAAAGTCAAAGAAGATCAGCATTTACGAATACAAAATCATTTTGCATATTAGCATATGATATAGTCTTCGACAAATTAATTTACGCAAAATGATTACGAACTCGCAATAAATGATTTTGTATTCGCAAATGATTTTCTATTTGCAAATGAATTTGTATTCGCTAATGATGTTGTATACGCTAATGATTTTGTATTCGCAAAATTATTTCGTGTCATTTGCATAATGATGTACATGTATCCTCAAAAGCACTCAGGTTTTCCAACGTCATCATAATTAATGATGTCATCGTATGTCCGAATGACAGTGTCTTCAATTAAGGGCTCTATTAACCCTGCAACTAGATGGGTTAAATCAATTTCTTCATTGAGACATGGTCACTTTTAAACCATACAGACCTCCCAACATTTGATTTTAAAAATTCCTAAAGACTTTGCGTGGGACCGAGCGGGTGGAGGGATAGTGCCCCCCTTTCATGATATATAGGGAGCTTTTTCAATTAATTTAATGGGGTTAGGGTACCAGGTTTAGACTATCAAACAGTCGCTCGTGGAGTGAAATAGCAGAAGTCACGGCTGATGCGTGTACTTGAAAACAGTAAACTTGCGCACTCAATATTCATTATGCCACGTGGCTGGTAAAATTTCTTTTTTTTTGAAAATAATGGGTTAGAGCGGAAAATTGTAATCAACTAAAAAAAGCGGAAATTTTCCGCCAAAAGCGGAAAGGTTGGGAGGTCTGAACCATATATCTTAATCAAACAAAATATGTAATGTATATTAATTTGAGAATTAATCATATGCGGAAAAGCCTTGTGTTCTGTTTTCAACCGACACAACAACTAGTTTTTTTTCTTGAATTCATGTCATTCTGGACAGGGTCAGTGGCAAAAAAGGGGGTTTTTTGGTAACGCTGTCATCTACAAGAATAAAACAACTTTTTATGAAGAAACTTACCTAATTATACGTTCGTGGTGTCCTCTTCAATAGTATTAACAAGGTTAAATTTGTGGAAAGAGGGCAGGGCTTTGATTTTAGAGGGAAATTATGGGGTAAAAATGGTAATGAAGATGTGACTTTTCACGACCGCATGTAACGGTCGCAGACTCTTTACCAGTCCCCATAAAAGCCCTAAGATCAGCGGCAGTGAAACTTTTGACCAATGCCTCAGGGTGTTATGTACGTACAGAAACTAACAATGAACAGGAGCAGATTTACGAAGAGCAACTCTGTATTAAACGTAACGAATCCAACATGGATGCCAAAACAGCATGGTTATGGTGTAAACATAAAGTGCGCCCTCTATAGGCCAAAACGGGCCAGTTACATAAACAATGAAACACAACATATTTTTCCCCCTTTGGAAAGTTCCAATTCATGAACAGTCAAAGTCTTTGAGATGATGAGGCGGGACGCGAGTGCGGTGAGATCTGCTGAGTGGAGCTTGAACTGGTGTATCAGTAGCATCTGGGGGAAAACAGAATGGCATGTTGGGAATGTCATCCTGATGAGCTGAGGGTGCATAGGATGGAACAAGTCGACGAGTGTTCCAACGCGTGCCGTCACTGAGCTGGTAAGTGCTAGGGCTGAACTGGCGTGCAATCTGCATCGGCTTGGAGAGTGAAGATGCAAGCTTGTGGCTACGATTTGGGCGTCGAACCCTAACCCAGTCACCAGTCTGGAACTTTGGTGTCTGAGCATGACGCTTGGTGTCGGTGTAGGCCTTGGTTTTCTGCTGGCGTTTAGCGATGGCTGATGCCTGGGCTGCTATCTTGGTGTTTGGCTTTACTGGGGGTTTGGGCACGTCCAGTGGAAGGTGAAGGTTGCGGCCTATCATGAGCTCAGCGGGTGTTTTCCCCGTCAGCGAGTGTTTGGTTGAGCGATAGGTGCGAAGGATGGTTTGGATGGCCTCGTCGAACTTTTGGCCGGCAGCCAGGTTGGCTTTCAAGCCGTCCTTGATGAAGCGGTTGAAACGCTCGACACCACCGTTACTCTGTGGGTTGTATCGAGCTGTCAGACGGTGCTCAACACCATGGCTGGTAAGGAAGGCATTGAACTCATCAGAAATGAATTGTGGGCCATTATCGGTGATGATGACTTCAGGAAGGCCCCATTTGGTGAACATTCGCTGAAGGATATTGATCACAGTGGCAGAAGTGACCGTGCTCGTTGTGGCGATTTCTGGCCAATTTGAGTGTAGGTCGTGGATCACAACGAGGAAACGCTGGCTAGCTGGGGCGGCTTCAACAAGGCCGAAGATATCCAGCTGAAGCTGTTGCCATGGTTGTTGCGGCCATGGGATGGGTTGGAGTGGGGCTGGATGTATCTTGATGGCTTTCTCGCTCAGGTGACATGCTTCACAGTGCTTCACGTACTGTTCGATGTGGGTGTTCATTGCAGGCCACCATACCGCATCTCTGCAGCGTTGCTTCATGCGAACAATACCAGGGTGTCCATCGTGGGCAAGTGCCACAACCCGGTGCTGCAAAGTGGTAGGAATTACTGATATGTCCCCACGTGCGAGGCAACAATCATTCCAGACAGACAGTTCATCGCGAAGTCTATAGAATGGTTTGAGTTCTTCCGCGAGTTGTTTTGGCCCCGTAGTCTGCAGGGAGTGGCACACCTGAGGCTGGAGAATGCCGTCGGATTTGAGATCCTCACAAGATACAAGGGTGCTCAGGGAACTGGACATGAGCGACAAGACATAACTGTCATCCCCATTGTGTGAGTCAGCGTTAGTGTCCGGAGCTTGGCGTCAGACGGCTGAGCATGTCGGTAACATGGTTGCGAGCACTGGAAATGTACTGCACTGTGAAGTTGTACTGGTGAAGTCGGTCTGACCAACGGCTGATACGCAGAGGTCTGTGGCCAGAACCTGTAGTTGCGAGGAGAGTGGTGAGCGCTTGATGGTCTGTACGCAGAGTGAACATTCTGCCATACAGGTAGACGTGCCAGTGTTCGCAGGCGTAGATGCAAGCAAGTGCTTCGCGTTCTCCTGTTGAGTACTTGCGTTCTGCTGCAGAGAGCGAGCGAGAAGCGAAGGCTACAGGGCGCTCGGTGCCGCTGACTTCTTGGGATAGCACGGCCCAAAGGGTAGTGCCAGATGCATCAGTAGTTACAAACGTAGTAGCTGAGGGGTCGAAGTGTGCGAGGATAGGCGAGGAGGTTATTTTCTCCTTTAGCATAGTGAACGCTTGGGCTTGGGAGTCGCCCCATTCCCAAGGCGTGTCCTTGCGCAGCAACATGCGAAGGGGTTCTGCAATCTCAGCGTAGCCTGGAACGAACTTCAGGTAGAAGTTGCAGGTGCCGAGGAACGAAGCAAGTTCCTTAGCACTGGTAGGGGACTGGAGCTTCAGGATAGCGTCCAAGTTTGCGAGTGAAGGCTTGACTCCCTCGGCAGAAACTCTGTGACCAAGGAAATCAATTTCCTGGGCCCCGAAGACACATTTCTCAGCATTCAGCGTGATATTGTGCTTGGTTAGGCGGGCAAGCACGGCGTGTAGTCGAGAGTCATGCTCATCCATGGTCCGTCCATGGACGACGATGTCGTCGAGTAGATTGATGGCCCCATCAATCCCGCTCAGCATACTCGTGACGATCTTTTGGAATGCGCTTGGTGCTGAGGAGAGTCCGTAGGGCATGAGGCGATACTGGAACACACTGTCGTGTGTCATGAATGCAGTCAGTTGCTTGCTGTCCTCTGCGAGTGGGACTTGGAGGTAGCTCCTGCGCATGTCCAGTTTGGAGAAAATTGTGGCGCCGTGAATTTCGTTCGACAGTTCGTTGATTGTAGGGAGTGGATATTTGTCGGGAACGATGGCTTTGTTGACTTCCTTGAGATCAACACAGAGGCGAATTTCTCCATTTCGCCGCCATGCGATGACCAAGTTGGAGATCCAGAGAGAGGCATCAATGCGCTCGATGATACCCTGCGATTCGAGTCGTAGGAGTTCGTTGGAGACTTGGTCGCGAACTGCGAAGGGGAGACGTCGAAAGTAGTTGCGTGAATGGCTTGACCGAGGGGTCGACGCGGGGGCGATGACAGAAGGTTCTGATTTCACCAAAACCAGAGAATATGGCAGGGTACTGCTTGTCAATGTCCACCATGTACACAGGGGTGCCAACAGGATCGAACACCCTGAAGCCAAGCTTGTCAAACAGGTCAACACCCATAAGGCTTCGGCCTTTAGCAACGTGAAACATGAAGCTGTCCAATGTGATGCCTTTATACTGGACAGGAACGGAGATGACTCCACACACCTCTATTTTGGAGTCAGAGTATGCATGAAGGACGGAGGTTGCTGGGCGAAGTGGATGGTGAGCAAAATGAAGCTTGTAAGTGGCCTCACTCAATATAGAAACTTTCGTCCCAAGATCAATGGGAAGGCAAAGTGGCTTACCGTAAATGGTGAGTGCACAGTCTTTAAAGTTCCCACAAACCAGTATGCATAGTGTCGTTCACTGTGTAGACCATACTTGGTTCGTCATCTGGATTGTCCACATGGCGAATGTGAGTGTTCTCTTGTTGAGATGAGCGGCAGGGCAGACACAGGCAAAGTGATTCATTTTGCCACATGCGGAGCACTTTTTCCCACGTGCAGGACATTTGGAACTCTTTGCAGAGTGTGACTTGTCCCCACAGTTATAGTAGTGGAAGTCTGGTCCGTGAACAGTAGTGGAAGCCTTGGATTGCTGCTGTGGTTGTCTCCCGGGGCGCACGCCCTGTACTTGGGCCGGAGCTGTCATGGTTGTAGCTGCAGGCTATTGAGTTGGGGCAGGTGATCGGATGGCTTTGGAATCAGAAAGCGCTGATTCGATTTGGACAGCCAGTTTAGTGGCTCTGTCCAGTGTTAGTGAGTCATCCTCCATAAGAAGGCGTTCCCGAATGCGGGGGATTGCATGAGGGTTTCTCTATGATTTGATCCCTGATCATGTCCTCAGTCAATGCCCCAAAGATGCAAGTGGCAGCCAGTTCGGTCAGGGCTACAACAAATTGCTTGATCGGCTCAGCACTGCCTTGGCCTCGTTGGCGAAATGTGTAGCGCTCCACCATGACACTCTTCTTGGGGCTGAAGTACTTTTCCAGAGCTTGAACTGCGTCGTCGTACGTGTCAGTATCTTCGAACTGACCGAAGATACGTTGGCCCTCCGTGCCCAGACAGTGTACCATGATCGCTCTGCGATGAGCTGTCACTGTCGAGACTGCTCGCAATTATGCAAGTTTCGAAGGATGATTTCCATCGAGTCCACGAGATTGCCGGTTCTCCAGGTGTCGGGAGAAATGGAGGAGGTGTGGGCAGTTGAATCTGAGCCATTCTCGTTGCCAAATTATGTTATGTACGTACAGAAACTAACAATGAACAGGAGCAGATTTACGAAGAGCAACTCTGTATTATAAATGTAACAAATCAAACATGGATGCCAAAACAGCATGGTTATGGTGTAAACATAAAGTGCGCCCTCTATAGGCCAAAACGGGCCAGTTACATAAACAATGAAATAGGCCTGGGCGATTAACTCGATTAATCGCGATTACATTCCTGTGTCGATTACTCGATTAGTAAATTCTGAACTACTCGATTAATCGTGCCAGCGCGATTAGTGCCTTCGAGTTGCGATTAATTCCACGAGTTACTACTATTCTCAGTCGATCAATAGCCATGCTTTGTGTGTTGCATCCTAGCTCTATGGTTGCATGGAGCAGCTTCATAGACTTGATGGCAAGTCGTTAGACATTCGTGTTTTGTCCATCCGTCCGTAAATATGATGCATCGGAGTAATCGTGAAATGTAAAATAATCGCGATGTGTTTAGTAATCGTGACGCGTGAGCTGTGTAATAATCGTGTTCACTGTTCAGTAATTGTGAACTGTATAATAATCGTGTTCACTGTTCAGCCTACTATCGTTGACTTGTACATGCATGTATGGGACTACGTCTGTGTGTACGTACGTGAGGCAGTAACTGCATGCCTTGTCGGCCAACACTTCGCGAAATTACCCTACTTTACTGAAGGAAGTAATTATGGACGATAAAAGCTTCACGAATTTTGCATTATACATTATCAGAACAATGGCATTGCTCAATGCAATGGAAATCGGAACTGATCGCTGTTGAAACTTCTAAGAATCAATGCATTACGCCAGTGCCGCTATGATGAAAACAAGGTACGTGCTGCTCGTATAGTCACTTCCGGGTAATCGCGATTAATCGATTAATCGCGATTATTTCCTCCGCGATTAATCGATTAGTGAAAAGCACTAATCGCCCAGGCCTACAATGAAACACAACACAGGGCAGCATGTGTGTGATGTGCATGTGCAGCCTTTGCGCATAGCGTTCGATGGTTTAGTATTTGTATTTCATTTCTCGGGAAGAACAAGTTACAAAGCACAAGAACAACAATTAACACTTTCAGTAGAAATGGACAAAACAAATACATAACTACATAAGAATCCAATTAGCTCCCGAAGGATTGCCAAAAGGAATTATTCCTGTCAAAGGGGCTCTCCAGACTAATTAAATTAAATAAATATAAATGAAATAAATAATCATAAATTACAAATAATTTAAACAATAATAAATGCAAAACATAACCAGAATTCTTTAAGATTAATCAAAGGGGTTCTCCAGACTTATTGAAAACTAATAAAATTAAAATAAATATAAATTTAAATTAAAATAAATTTTAATTAATAAATACATAACAAAAAAAATTAATTAATAAAAAAATTAGGTTTTAACTTTTATGGCACATAGCAGCTGTTGATGTAATGTACATGTAATTGTTAATTCACACCTTTTAAAGACAAGTTTAAATACGTTTATTCTTGTATTAGTCTGTTGAAGTACTGGTCAATGACATTCTTTGTAGATCGTTTTCTGGGCTCCCAAACGTACCGAATCGCATGCCCAAACTCTATCCCCTACTGTGGGAACTAGTCTAATAAAGATGGTGGAATTTATATGCTGAAGCTAACGCGGGCGATCGACGAGCCTCGGCCACCGCTGTTTCAAGGGCTCCATAGGCGAAATCTAGTTTACGCGCATGCGCCAGTTTTTCATGGTGGGTCACTAAAAATGCATATTCATGAGGTGTGACCTCATAACGCCAGCTCTCAAAACGTCTTATAAACTACTCCAAAATTTTGTAATTATAGACTTTAAGGGCGGGTAAAAAGGTGATGGAACTGTTGCATATGTATATGTCAGCTGGCAAATCGCCGAGAAAGAAATTTCTGGAGGTTCGGGTAGCGCGAAATACACAAATACAAGCAGCGCTCTTTTCTCAAGAAAGACGACGGATTCCAGAAAAAGTACGTTTTTAAGTCATGTTTTCTCAAAGAAAGGAAGTTTTCCTAATCAGGGGATTGGAATAGCCATTAAAACCAGTTCTTACTTTACAAAAGTAAGGCCTTTTTAAAGTATATAACCCCCAAACCCGCTAGGAAATTAAAATAGAATGCGACATACAACGGGGCTCGTGGGGTGCTTTTCACCCGTGCAACGTGCACGCACCTATAGGCAACATGCACACTGTATGTAATGTGCAGTATACATGTAGTATACATGTAGGCCTAGAGGGAAGAGTTACGCACAGCTACGTTTTAGGTCTTTGGCATCAAGTGGGGCATCAAAATGAAGCTTAAGATTTGCTCTAAACACTCATACTACTCATATCACCCCAAACCGATTAGATTTAGAGGGGTTGGGCGTCAAAATCAACGGAAGTTACTTTTTGTGCACCCTTTACATATATTTAATCAAGATTGGCCAATTAGACGCGTCCGTACTCACCGCTGTTTCAAGGGCTCCATAGGCGAAATCTAGTTTACGCGCATGCGCCAGTTTTTCATGGTGGGTCACTAAAAATGCATATTCATGAGGTGTGACCTCATAACGCCAGCTCTCAAAACGTCTCATAAACTCCTCCAAAATTTCGTAATATAGACTTTATGGGCGGGTAAAAAGGTGATGGAACTGTTGCATATGTATATTTCAGCTGGCAAATCGCCGAGAAAGAAATTTCTGGAGGTTCGGGTAGCGCGAAATACAAAAATACAAGCAGCGCTCTTTTCTCAAGAAAGACGACGGATTCCAGAAAAAGTACGTTTTTAAGTCATGTTTTCTCAAAGAAAGGAAGTTTTCCTAATCAGGGGATTGGAATAGCCATTAAAACCAGTTCTTACTTTACAAAAGTAAGGCCTTTTTAAAGTATATAACCCCCACACCCACTAGGAAATTAAAATAGAATGCGACATACAACGGGGCTCGTGGGGTGCTTTTCACCCGTGCAACGTGCACGCACCCATAGGCAACATGAACACTGTACTGTACAGTTAAACATGCACTGTACAGTAGGCCTAGTGCGTATACAGGAGGGAAGAGTTGTTAGTTTACTGTAGAAGCTGGGCGGGTACCAGCTAACCAGCGTGGAATAATCTCCAGGAATTTCCATACAATCATGTACATGTATATTATACAGATAAATTAATTACACAGTACATGTAGTTCATTTGTCTGTTGTTGTTTTTTTACATCTGAAATGCTGATACAAATAAATAAATAAATAAATAAATAAAGGCCCAGGGCCGCGGGAAACCCTCAAAATAAGAGAGAAAGTGATGCATGATGGTATGTGGCATATTCATATTGCACGGTTTCACACCAACATTGAATGTGTACTAACGCAAAAGTGTTTGGGTTCTGCACTCCATTTCCGTTACAAATGACTCGACAACGAATAGATCTTCATGTTGAATACTAACAATTCTCCAGGAAAACTTCCAGAGACATTATGGAAGGCAAGCAAAGTGGCCAGTCCGTGGGACTTCGGTGTAAAGACCAAAATTTACGGCGGTTTTGAAACTCGAATTACACCAAACCCTTGACACTGGGCCGCCATATTTTAAGTTCAACAGGGGAAGAGTTGACCTTATTTTACATCATTTACAAGAAAATGCTCAATATTCATTAGGAATTTACATAAAAAGGCGTAAATAAATCATGCTAATTAAGCAGTGGACAAAGATAACCACAAGAGGGCACGCTTCATCAATGAACGCCCACTGTAACGCCCACGCACAGCCAGCTAACTAGATTTCGCCACGGAAACAGCGGTGTACTATTTCGGCTAAAGAGCCCATAGGCCGTGTACAAAGTGAAAACAGGTTTCCCAAGTCTTTCTTTTTGAGCGGTCCCGGGCCGAGAGCTGAACTCTTGCCGTAGCCATGAGTCACACGCGGTTTCGCGAGAGTTGCGGGGAAAAAAAGAGACAATCACCGCGCGGACCAAGTCTACCTTCCTCCATGACATGCATCAATCAACGGTTCGTTTTGCCACAAGTACACAACCCTTCTCGACATGTTTTTTTAGTTTTAGTTTGAATTTGCCGCAACCTGCATGCCAATGTCAAAGGCTATCCAGCGTGCGTTTCCTTTCTGTACTTACCGTGGTTTGACAACACTTCAGAGGAATTATACGCCAAGTCTGGGGAAGTTCGTGTATGAAACACCCGGTATGTCGGCCCTGACCATGCTGACTGATTCTGTTTGATAATTATGTCATATCATCTAATGAAGACATTTCTCCATGTGTAATACATAGTCTGGTTTCCTGCCCAAAGATTCCCTGACGACTCTTATTAAAAATAATTAGGTCAGGCTGGTATCGGGGGTATCCATAGTCTTGGTCCAAGACTGTAAAGCTCGATAACGGACCCCATCGTGCCATTGCGCCCTCTCGTGACTTCAATTGACCCAGCTGACTCGCATTACAGTCTTGGGCATTTCCTATGAATTGTTTAACTTTTTCTTTATTTTTCCTTCGGATTTCCGGAGGAACCAATCAGCGCCCGCAAAAATCCAGTTGAATTGGTATCTAATGAATATGGATGACCTGTAACGAATGACCTCTGTGTACCATGCTAATGCAGTATCGTACGTGACTAGTACTGTACTTAGTCTTGTTCAAGACGGTATTACGTAGTTGTACCTGGCCAACAGATCGCACGTACGTGTACGTGTCAACAAAACAAACGACCCGAAATAACGTCTACGCCACACACACAAGCCTGTAATATTTCGTAGGGCGGTGGAATGGTCCACTTTGTTCACGTGGGGTGGGTAATTGTTTGGAGGGACTAGCGCATAATCAACGTCTTGGACAAGACTACATGTATACTGTACTATGCTTCGGTGTCGATCGTGGGATCGGGAATAGTCACGGTGCGCTGTGGTATTGTCATGGGGAATTGAAATAATGACTGCGTTGCCTACTGCTTGCTATAGTTGTCATGATAGTATATACTTACTATTCATCGCAGACATGCCTGATGCATGAGGGCATTGAACACTGTTACTATACACACGATCTATTTCTATTATGGTAAATATTACAATAGAAAGCTGGTGGTACACACACATTGTGGGTGCGTAATTAACTCTAGCTTTCCACAAACGAGACACTACCGCATGGATTTGAATGTAGCCGCCATGAAGTGTCTGCGATTCAACAAGCAGTACGGAATCGATCATGCAGCTCAGACTGTTTTATAAACCACGCGCTGAGACAATAGATATAATAATAGTCTGAGAGCTAGCCACATAAGATTTCAACCCATTTTACCCAGAAGGTTTGACCCCTTAAAGTTGCTTAGGTTGTCCATGTGATTCAGAAAAAGTTGGTCAGCCTGCCCCCCGAGGTTGGACCTTGACCCCTGACCCCCTTGAAAATGCCCCCGGGACGGATTATTTCAACCCATCGTACCCATGGACCAAACTTGGTCAAAATAAAGTAGTATGATAGCACATCACAAAAAAACAAAAACTGACTAAATATCTGGTTGGGAAGGTGAGGTCAGACCACAGACATAAATAACCCATAGACCGACAGTGCCCTATTCAAATGCATGGCGGGGTACCGTAATTGTGACGGCACCCGACTATTGCAAAACTATGGGCAAAAAAAGTTACTTTTACGCACGATTGAATAGGAAGGATTGATTCAAACAGGAAATTCTAGATGAAAACGAATTGGTATCAATTTTAAACCCATTGGAGCATTAGGTTTACCTCACATACCATTGCACAGTAATATATTTTTCTCAAATAATGGAGAGATTGAATAAAAACTTTTGTGTTCGAAATTTCATCTTGCTTTTATGAGAGGCAACTAGCGCGAGATTACGTGCGCAACTGGCCTCTTTTAGAATCTTTGCGAGATTTTGAAATAAAATCAATTGTTTACGTGCGGCGCGCGCGCCTCGCGCACTGAGTGACGCGCACTTTGCCCATAGTTTTTTGAGATGGCGTCCGTTTCCAAAATTACGCGCTCACGCCTTCTGCTGTCGGTCTATAGGTTATTTATGTCTATGGGTCAGACCCACAGACATAAATAACCCATAGACCGACAGCGCCCTATTCAAATGCATGGCGGGGTACCGTAATTGTGACGCACCCGACTATTGCCAAACTATGGGCAAAAAAAGTTACTTTACCGCACGATTGAATAGGAAGGATTTATTCAAAAGGGAAATTCTAGATGAAAACGAATTGATATCCACTTAAAACCCATTGGAGCATTCAGTATACCTCACGTACCATTACACAGTAATATAACTTTCTCAAATAAATCGAAAGATTTAATGAAAACTTTTGTTTTTAAAATTTCATCTTGATTTTATGAGCGGGAACTAGCGCGAGATTACGTGCGCAACTGGCCTCTTTTAGAATCTTTGCGAGATTTTGAAATAAAATCAATTGTTTACGTGCGGCGCGCGCGCCTCGCGCACTGAGTAACGCGCACTTTGCCCATAGTTTTTTGAGATGGCGTCCGTTTCCAAAATACGCGCTCACGCCCTCTGCTGTCGGTCTATAGGTTATTTATGTCTATGGTCAGACCACCCGCAAAGTGACCCAAAGGGCGCCCTCACAGACGGGTTTATTTCAACCCATCGCACCCATGGCCCAAACTTTGTCAAAACAAAGTAGTATGATAGCACATCACAAAAAAACAAAAACTGACTAAATATCTGGTTGGGAAGGTGAGGTCAGACCACCCGCAAAGTGCCCCAAAGGGCGCCCTCACAGACGGGTTATTTCAACCCATCGCACCCATGGCCCAAACTTTGTCAAAAACAAAGCAGTTTGATAGCCCATCACCAAACAAACAAAAACTGACTAAATATCTGGTGGGAAGATGAGGTCAGACCACCCGCAAAGTACACCCCAAGGGCGCCCTCACCGACAGTCTATTCACCCCATCTCATAACTGCACCAAAACTTTGTCAAAACAAAGCAGTTTGATAGCCCATCACCAACAAACAAAAACTGACTAAATATTTTGTTGGGAAGTGGAGGTCAGAACCCCCCCCCCCCCCCCTCCCCGGATAATGCATGGCTCAAACGGAATTTGTCAAATTGGTATTTGTATTAGTATTGGTACATGTATTGGTTTATGCACTCATATCGTAGCCCTCGGGCCAAATTGCAAGAATGTAACAATTTGTAAAACAAACCCACAAAAATACACATACAGCAAGGAAGCAGTAGGGGTAATGGGCTATTGTACAGACATCAATAACTGGTTGGGAATACCAGACCACCGTAGGGCAAAGTGCACCCCACCTGACATGTCCGGGATGGGTTATTTTCAACCCATCGCACCGATGGACCAAACTTTGTCAAGTAGTATGAGAGCACATTACCAAAAAAACTGACTAAATATCAGGAAGGTGAGATCAGACCCCCAAGGCGCCTAAAGCCCAGCACCTGTACACTCACATTTTATTTTAACTTATGCCTCCCCCCTAACAAAGTGTTAATGATGATGGCAGATCACAATAAAAAAGAGGAAAACTACATGAATATTTGATTTCAATAGTTTGGTCAAACCCCAACAAATGAAAGTACCCGCTACGCTTATTTCGTCCACATCCGACAGAAAAGTGAAACTGACTGGTTGCAAAGGGGAGGTCAGAATCTCCCACGATGTCGAATGCCCACAAAGAGCCCCACATTACAGTTTATTTCAACCCTAATTCATTCGTGGACCAAACTTTGTTAAATCAAAGAAATATGATCTGAAATTCAGAACTCGGAAGGCGTGGTCAGATAGCTCCAAATAGTGCCACCATCTCATGGACCGTCATGTGTCATCCAATATCACAAAC